>WNWU01000002.1:36615621-36632379 GCA_012654045.1 Ptyas mucosa
ATAGATAGATAGATAGATAGATAGATAGATAGATAGATAGATAGATAGATAGATACATTGGTTCAAGAGTAGTAATACAGAAGGAAGAAATAAAATGAAAAGATAAAAAAGATAAAGATGAAAACTATGAAGATCAATAGGATGTGATTATAAAGCTGACGGCTTGGCAAAGATCATTGATCGAAGTTTCAAAAATAATCTCAATGCTGTCCTAGACAAAAGTGATCACTTTAATAATCCTTACAAAATAATTTATCCTCTGTAATGCTTCTGTAGTAACAGGGTAGTTCTGGAGGTGAATGTATCTGAAAATTTCAGGTTCACTAAATGTCCTTTTTGAAATTCCAGTTTATTCTACACCATTTCTAATTTTGTTAACAAATCTCACATTAAAAATTCCTAGCTGTTATCCACATTCCCAAATGCAAGTATTTTGTTTGATCTTTCTGAAATGAATACACTTTGTAAACAAGTTTTCTATTTTATAATGTATTTATATAAGTTTTATAATCATTCATGAAATAAAGGATGAAGGTTTCCTGATGAAACTACATTATATTGTGAAAGCACAAATTCTCTTGATGTATCGGTAAGATTAGCAACTTTTTCAGAGGCTTGGTTCAATCAATATTTTTTTTAAAGAAAATCTCATAAGACTTCTATTTTTTACCCCAAGATCTTATATCTGTATGTACTACTAAAACTTTCAAGTCTGTAACCCTTAACTGGGGGAAACAGTGCACCATAGGGCAAAATATTTTGAATCAAGGAACCACAAAAAGGGGTAATTTACAAAATGCGCCCAAAATGTAGGATTCATGACTCCAACAGTAATTGAAAATTGGCAAATTTTGATGGTAAGAACATTGTCATAATTTTATAATTAACATATTTTTTTATTAAAATATATACATCACATTATTATATGCAATATTATTCTAATTGATATTCATTGATAATTATATGAGAAATACAATTATTTTTGTATTTAAAATAATGTTTTAATTAATTATAGAGGAATGTCACTGGCATCAGTTTGCCTGTGATGCCAGACAGCTTGGTCCATGATGTTCAAGCTAGACCAGCAATTGCGGATCTTTTGGGCTCAGCATGTCAAAAATTGAGAGAATACCTAATCTTATTCTGCTAGCATGTCACCTTCCCCCCAAATAAAAGACAAATATTTTTTTGACATATTCACTTACTTTTAAAAAAGTGAAGTTCAATCAGGTGTGTGATCCCCAGGATGTGTTGTGTGCTGCTTACTTTAGGTGGTGTTTTCTTTCTATTGACAGGCCCTTGTGGCCTACGTGAGGCAGCTCCAGGGTACTTTGTTCTTGAAGTGGCTTCAGAGAATTCTATTTTTGGAACCTCGGCAGCCTCCAAAAAGTGCAGGAATTAATGTGACAAAATATCCTGTTATTGAAGAAAGAGATGGTGCATCTTTCTTCTTGGTCAACAAATCCAGAAAGCAATTAACAAAGAAAATAGAACCCTACTGCTGCTGATGGAATGATGTGAGGAAAAAAATAAAGTCCATTTGAAACATGGTTTACAAATTATGTTTCTTTGCTTCAGTAGCGTGAACAGGAAAAGGAAGAATAGATACACAAGATGCATACGAATCCCAGAAAGAACTCCATTACTCTATTGACAATTATAATTAGATTAATTGTTTCCTTGGCTATGCCTAGATGCTGTCTTGTAGCTTTGCTACTAGAAATACAAAGGTTAATTAGGTGCCGTATTCTTAATTTTTTTTAAAAAAATATTTGTTCAATTTATATGCAGCCCATCTCACAGTTGAAACTGGGCATACAGCTAATTCAACAGGAATGTGTTCTGTCTAATGCAGGGGTGTCAAACTCGATTTCACTGAGGGCCGCATCAGGGTTGTCTTTGACCTTGGGGGCAGGGGTGGGTGTGGCTGGAGTGGATGTGGCCAGCTTGGTGTAATTTGTGTCAGGGTGATCTGTGATGGCCCGATTGCTCTGCCAGCAAAAATGGGCTCCCGAACTCTGTTTTCAGCCCCGATGACCGCCTGCCACCCTCTGCCAGTGAAAACGGAGCTCGCGCTCCCCCAAGTTCCATTTTCACTGGCAGAGGGTGACAGGAGGCCATCATGGCTGAAAACATAGCCTGGGAGGGCCACATACAGCCTTCCCAAGCTCCATTTTCACTGGCAGAGGTACTGCAGGCCAGTCCTTTGCTGTTTCTAGGGCAGCCCTGTCAGCCAGATCTAAGTACCCAGTGGGCCGGCTCTGGCTCCTGGACCTTGAGTTTGACACCCCTGGTAAAATGCTTTTAGTAAGAAGTGGACTTGCTTCATTTACGTTCATAAACAGATCGTCCTTTCGATGAGAAGTCTTTGAAAGAAAGTGCAATCCTTTATTTGGTTTATATTACTAATGTGCAATCTTATAAACTCTTAGCCTTAATTTTAAAATACATCAAGGTTCTTATGATACTGGCTGCTGCTTTGAAAGACAAATGTAGACAAGAAGTAAACCTTTTCCATAGGTCTATTACATCCCATTTGCAAATTAACCATTTGGGGGATGGTATTGTTGTATATGTGTGCATGCATGTGCATGTATTTTAAAATTAGAATTGGCAATGAAATATGTTTTATATGTTTGTTAAACCATATTTTTCATTTGTAGATTTCTATCACAACAGATAGAATTAAATAAGAATTATGGTAGTAAATCACAGTAATAGGAACAGATAGAAACAGATAAATAATAAAGCTAGGATAATAAGTTTAGTGTTACATAAATAAGCCTAGCACATGAAGATAGTGAATGAAAGATAAATGAGGTGAACCACTTTAATTTATTTTTGATATGGGTTTGGAAATGTAAAATGTATAGCTATAGCTATAGATGTAGAAAAGGAGTAAATTTTTATTTAAACATATACATTGTTTTTTTCCCCCAATTTGGACTTAGGAAAAGATAGAAATTTGAGAAATTAGGTATCAGTTAAATTATTTATATATACCAACTTTATACTGCCCCAATCAATTGATTCTGATGATTACCAGTTAAAAATCGCATCTTTAAATTGATACTTTAAATTCAATTCTGTAGAATTATTGTTACAATTTATATGTTTTGCCTTTTGTTTTAGCCTGTCAAGATTCTTTTGAATCTTTAAATTATTATGTTGGTCATTTGTGTAACTATGGACTACTTGCATGTTTATTAATACTTTTTTAAAAGTTTCATTCGAGACAAATAGTGTGGGTTCTGACATATCTCTTCAATCTGACCTCAAGTCATTAATGAAGACTTTGTGACTCATAGAATAGTAGTAGATTCAACTTACATTTGATTTCCTTGTCTAAAAGGATATTGGGGAAATGTTATCAAATGCTTTATTGAAATCAAGAACCCAATGAGGTTTCTATTATTTACTAAACCAATGCAGGATGAAAATATATGATAAAGAAGAGGTAGCATGATTTTATTTTCCTGACAACTATATGTTTGCCACATCAATAAAAAACTTTCTAAATACTCACAAATTATCACTTCATAATTTATACTAGAATTTGGGTTGTTTAGTTACTTAACTCTTTACATCTGGTCAATTTTAAAACATGAATAATAATATCTGCTTATATCTAGAATCCTAATATTTTATACATTCTTCAAAATAAGATTTCAGGCTTTAAAAGTTTCAGCACTCTCGGATATAATTTCTTAATCTCAGAGATACGAATTAGTTTAAAGCAGCTGGATATTTTTAATTTGGTCACAAATTGTCCTTATGGTAAAAGCTGTTCACCAATGGCACAGACTACCTCAAGAGGTAGAAACTCTCCTTCACAGGAACTGTTTAAACAGAAGTTGGATAAAGATGCTGTAAAAATAGATTTCTGAACTGAAAAAAGGGTTAGACTAAATCATCTCCAATGTTTCTTACTTTCTAATGTTTTACATTAGAAAGAAGAGTTGGTTCAGTGGAACCAACTCTTCAGACAACTCTTCAGTGAGATTGAGCCTTGGTGGCACAGCAGACTAAAGTGCTGTTAAGTAGCACCAGCTGCCTGCAATTACTGCAAGTTCGAATCTCACCAGGCTCAAGGTTGACTCAGCCTTCCATCCTTTCGAGGTAGGTAAAATGAGGACCCGGATTGTGGGGGCAATAAACTGACTTTATATAAAAAAGAACACCACTTTGGGGGGGGGGGCAAAAGCCCTACTAAGCAGGTATATACAAAAGTATGAAGGCTATTGCTGGCATATAAATCGAACGAATAAATAAATAAATAAATAAATAAACTCACAGAACGACCTGTTTTTTAAAAATCTTATTGTTACTAACACAGCCAAATATAGTGCTTCTAACTTCCCTTAGAACTTCATATTTTTGGGGTCTTTACCGTCTTGACCCATATATATGAGTGTCCATATTTTTATTGTTAGCTTGACATATACAGTACACGTTATGATTCAGATAAGTAAATATATGCTCCAACGACTTTAATGGGTCCTTCCTTGCACATAGATGTTTCTAAATATGCACACATGTATATACATATATTTCTTTAATTCCTCTGTAGAAATCATTAGGAAAATTCCCATGCAGTGAAGTTATGCATCCAGTAAACTGATTTTCTAATATTCCACATCTCTTTGCTGAACTGTCTTCTAGATGTTTTGAATAGGTTTCAGGAGGATTAACATGGTTTTAGATTCTCTTTCAAGGAAGTACTTGGGAGAATATGGGAGTATGAATGTGGCAACTGACTGCAACTTTTAAAACACTTAAATCATTTCAAGGGATCATATGGTAGATGTAGAGGCAGCTTGTGATTCTAGGAAAAAATATAGTTTCTTTAGAGAGCTGCTACATTTGCTCCAAAACATCTTTTCCAAATTATTTCTGAGGTATTGCAGAGTTTTAGTATATATAGGCTGTGTTGTTATTATAAATTATGGATTATAATATTGTCATAGTATATTCCAGGATGACACTGGCACTTCCTTCCAAAGAAAATAGAATACTAAATCAAAACAAATAAGTATAGCAAAATTTTGGGCTTAGACAATTTAGAACTTCGCCGTCTGGTCTGACCTAAGCATAGTACATAAAATCATCTGCTACAATGTCCTACCAGCAAATGAATACTTCAGCTTCAACCAAAACAATACAAGAGCACACAATAGATACAAACTCATGGTAAACTAATCCAAACTAGACTGTAGAAAATACGACTTCAGAAGCAGAGTTGTCAATGCCTGGAATGCACTATCTGAGTCTGTAGTTTCTTCCCCAAATCCCCAAAACTTTAACTTTAGACTGTCTTCTGTAGACCTTATTCCATTCCTAAGAGGTCTGTAAAGGGCGTGCATAAGCACACCAGTGTGCCTACCATCCCTGTCCTAATGTTTTCTTTTATTCGTGTCCTTTTCATGTATTTATAAATATGTTTACACTTGTATCTGTCATAAAATACATACTTGATGAAATATAAATAAATAAATAAATAAAAAACTTAAAATAAGTAAAAAAATGTATAGTTCCTAGTTGATAATTGTAATCTTAGTTGCTGCTTTTCAAATATTTCCAAACAGAGTGACAAGAGAAGCACAATTCACTACCATTTTCTAGGGAAAAAAATACAAATAATTTAGCTGCAAACTCATTTTACAAAAACTGCAAGGATTAAAGATCATTTCACCTACACTGCTTTCATCCAGTTCTAATTTGCATCCCATCACCTGTAATTACCAAAAATGTATGCAAATGCAATTCAAAATTTGTCACTGAATGAACGAGTTCCTGTACAAATGAAATTTTACAGCTGTTTATGGAGAAGAAACAGGCTGAATTCAATGATGTATTTTATTATTTTTTATTTTATTCTCAGACTGGGCAATAATTCACACACACATACACATATACATATAGAAAGAGAGCCTCATCCCAAACTATGTGTATTTGTGTGTGTGTGTATACAGAAATATATACACGCATATATTCATGCATATACAGTATATAGTTAAAAGTCACACACATAGAAATACTTAATTTCTTTAAACCGGATTTTTTTTTTAAATTGAGTAGTCAACCCTGCTTCTATAAATGTGTAAGATGACCTTCAATTGAACTATAGAAAAGAAATGTAAGGAAAGTTTCCTGAAAAAGTTGAGAAAGAGGATATAGGAGATTAATGAATGTATTTGTATTGGACACTCTTCCCCATTAGTGTACTGAGAGCAAAAGGGTCATGTTATTTATTATTTTTCTTACACCATTTGCAATTTTAATTTATATGAGTTTGATATCGCTTTTGTCTTTTTGTTGTCTGTTATTCAGTGATATCTCTGGGGAGCAGAAGGATTTATATGCTTTATACACACATTCTGCAGACAAAGCACTCTGGCATAATTATTTCTGGCATCACTAACTGATTAAAACATTCAGTTTAACTCATGATCAGTAAGATTAAACCTTTTTAATACACCTTAAAACTAACTGATCATTTACTACTCAAACAACCTTTCGCCACATATTTCAATAAAGCTGTTCTTATGCCCCTTCTCTTTTTGTGTGTTAATGTACCTTTTAACGACAAATCCCTTTTATTTTCTTCCTCTGGGCAAAACTGCCTTTTTCTTTATAGAAAGGTAGAAACAAAGATGAGATGGGAGCTGACTGAGCTACTACATAGGTTTCTAATGTCATACCAATTACAAATCCCTTTTGCCCCTTCTGTAAAGATGTAGCTGTTCAAGAAAGCACATTCCCACTTTGTGTTTACTTGACATACAGATAAATGTCAGCAGAGAGAAGGGTATAATATTTGAAAAAATCATTTACCCAACACAGTTGGAATAAAATTGCACAGCATTCATTCACTGATAGATACTTTTTAAAGATTTAAGACCCTCATAACGGAATGTTTAAGCCCCAAGTACTATGCTAACCATAGCTGAAGAGAAGGAAAAGATATTTGAGTCCCACCTCCAACCTCTACAACTGCAAAGAATCAAAAGGGAAAACACACACACACAATATAATTCTAATTTACAATGATTGTAATTTGTAGGTCCTGAAACCTGCTGAGGACCCTTGTAGTTATTCATCAATGTAAAGACATAGGAGATAGATGAAATGTAACAGATAACATGCTTCACTTAAGTTGGGGCACTGTGGCACTCCGTACAATCACAGGTGTAAGCGGGTCACAAGCTGGGCAAAAAATCAGATTAGTAGGTTCCTCCTGTGAGGATGCTATAGCGCAACTGAGTATGATTTTTTTTCTCCCTGTTGTCTTCCTTGCTAGCTAACATTAGCAACAAATGAAAAAGGAGGGACAAAGGAATGTTTTAAAAATGTAGTCACCAAATTCATTGCATGACTGACTGTACGGCTATTCCCACAATTTCTTGTTCAAGCGAAGATATGACTACTTCTGACTCTAGATTCTGTGGACAATGAACATTGATTTTTCTTAGTATCTGGGGTCTGGGTGACAATTCTGTCGGTTAGTGATTCTGATAACATCAGCAACTGAATACACACATTACAACAATGGCTCTTTGGAAAGGTCTTCCTCCACCTTTTTGTAACACTGATATGGAAAGGAAAAAGGTCAAAGTGGCAGATGTCACCAGGCTTTAAAGACAGTCCATCTAAAAATTAACCATGAATAAACTTTACTGCTTCAATAACGATTATTAACCTAGTCTTGGCTAATATTTTATCTAAAGAAGTTCATTTAAACTAGAAAAATAAAGTTGTAGAATTGTAACTGTGACAGTTTGTGCCTTACACAAGGGTCTCTTCAGCTATAGCTGCTAAAGGCAGAAACAACTAGAAATATCTTGGCCTTGGCTGTTAGGGTCTGATTATGAGCACAGTGGTAGAGAATTCATGGATTATTCATGTATAATTACAGAATACAGATAGTTCTTTTGCCCTTTTAAATCATCCCTCTCAACCATTATGGCCGATAACAACTGAAATAGCAATTGTCATAGTGGGCTTTGGGCTTTGTCATATAGCGTAAGCTCTAATCAATAATGATGAATAGCGAAATTTACCATCATGCAGAAGAATGTCCGGTGGCTCTCCATCCATAAATCTGACCCAATCCCAAGCAGTACAGCTGCAGGGTTGGAATTTGGGAGGGTATGTGTATGTAAATATCCTTTCTTTTAAACCACTTCCATGCTTGTAGTTCTCTATAAAGGTGTTGGGGGGGGGAGAGAAAATGTGCAATATGTCAATTCCAATAATCCACATGCTTCTAAGACACTTTATTTATTCACAACGGGTTGAAGCCTAGGTTGCTTTCAAGGTCAATTTCAGGTGAAAGGGGGGTCATCTAGAGGTCACGGCAGCTCCCAAGCAGGTCAATAATGCCTCTTCACTTCCAGGGAAGACAAGCTGCTCACACCCAATCAATCCATCCAAGCTGCTACGGCACCAAGCGTAATGAACAGTGAATAAATGTAGCCTATCATCACAAAACATGCTTTTTAAGTACCTTCTCTTTTCATGTAAAACCTCGTGCTGTCAAATTCTACATTCACTCATCCAACAGTGAGTAGCCAAAGTGAGAAATCAGGCTCTCATTGGGGTTGGTAAAAGGTCACAGCTGACAGTCTCGGAGGTTAAACTGCCGAGTTAAAATACTGTTCATTCCCCACTGTAGCTTTTTGCTAACTACACTTCTTTGTGTTACAGTCAAGCAGTATATCAATATGCCCCTCCTTCTAATTTATTAGCAATTGTTGAGTTGTATAGAGAGGAGGGATGGAAAAAAAAAGAGAGAGGATTGATCTTTTGTACATTTTTTTTTCTTTTACACTTCAGACACTTCTAAATCTCTATCTGCTGTATACTAAATGCCCCCATCGTGGGCAGAGCTGTCTGCCTGCACTACATCATAATTATTAGAGGTATAATTCTTGAAAAGAGAACAGGCCAGTTTGTCTGAAACCCCAAAGGCTTGGGGTCGGTCTACTGAAGGCTTTAGTTCTTTTCTCCCTTGTGTTAATTAGCCTCATTCTCACTGTGGGGATTTTTTTTTCTTGCCTCATTATAGGAATTAGGCTAGGTCTCAACCTGCTTGCAGTTCCAGTCATGAAGAAAAATTTTGCTGAGAAAAAAAAAAGGAAGAATTGTTAAACCCCATTCAATATGTTCAATTTCATCTCTTCTACAGGATACATTATATATAATCAAGGCAGAGCTTTATAATGATCTTCTAATCAATTCCACTAACACTCCTTAACCTAATATTATCATGATATTTTAATAAGATGTGTTCAATCCTGTATTTTTCTCAGGATCAAAGAATGTTTACTTTGCTAAAGGTATTATAGCTAACACAATGAATGAAGGCTCACTGGTTAAAAAAAAAGATACAATATGTAAGGTGTTCATTGGTATCAAAATACACCAGTTTGCTTAACCATTCAGAGCAATTGCTTAAAATAAATTTCTAGTTATTAAAATTAAATCCAATTAAACATAATGCTTTTTATTGAAGTGCACAGTATTTTATTTAAAGATAGCCATTTGAGGGAGGAAAAAAAATCCAAGCTCACAGTAAAATCATGAATAAAATAAAGTTTTATTTACATGCATGGTACAATGATAATTTGACTCCACAAAATTGCCATTATCTCTTTACATCTTTAAAAAATGCATTCAGAGATTTCTTGAGGAAAATATATCTTTTCTACCCTCTGTATGCTTTCTCTCTCAGTGGGACTGAAAATAAAATGTTATGACTTAAATCACGAGAGGCTAACATCATTTTTAGCAACAAGGGCTGCATAATTTCAAGACTATGAGTGAGTAGCTGACTTTAACTAAAATGTTTCAGTTCTCTGCATATATAGGTACATAAATAATTCAGAATTAATCCCTGCAGAGGGGACAATGGGAATCGTAAATTATCCATGTGCCGTCCTCAACATTAGAGGCAATGAACCTATAGTAACAAACTATGAGTGTTACTCATTACATACATTTCACAGACACCTTAACCTTTTGAATATTAATTTCCCTCTGCAGCTTGTAGCTAGGCAGTATAATTTCCCTTCCTGCTTCATTCTCATTCTTTGCTTTCAGTGTGTGAGTGTCTGTCTGTGTAAGAGAGAGATTTTGTATGTGTGTGTGCAAGAGAAAAAGAGAGAGAGACTTGAACAGCACTTCAGTGAAGATAGAGATGGAATGGTGAATAATGAAGGCATATTGATTTATTTTGTAAGAAAATAGTTATCAGCAAGCATCTATTTGTAAAAACTGGATAGTTGTTGTAGGAATATTGCTGATATAAAAATCTACATAGGGGAAGTTTATGAATATAATGCCAACTGAACACTGCCTCTTATTCACATAGAATTGCTGTTTAGCCCTCAAAATAAATGGGTTATTTAATATTTATCTCAATGGGATGTGCATTGTCATGGCTTTTTTTTTCCATAACAAGAGAGCAAATCACATGATGTCTACAATTGCAGATGTTCTTGCTTCTTTGTAAGATGATGCATGAGACACTTAAAAATAGGTACAAGTACATTTAGAACAATCTGTTTATGATCTTATGGAATTGCTCTTCCCTTTTCAGCATAGTATGAAATATGCCTTAACTTAAGAGTTTGCAGCCAATAATTAAATAAAAGATTTTTCTTATTTTACTTCTCGATAATGATCGGCTTGATTTGATAGCACTATAAGGTAGTGCTATATCATGAGACAATATATTCTTTTAAAATGATTAAAATAGGCATTGCTATTGACACTGCCTAATACTAAAAGGTAATTAGCATGATTTATGCCATTACAAATTTAAATTGCAAAATTATGAAAGTATGAATTTTCTAAGCAATTTTTAGGTTTTTTTTAAAGACACTAATTTACCATACACAAGAAGAATAATATAAAAATAGGTGGGATATTTTTACATTTGAAATTCAGCAGAAAACACACTTTGTCTAATCACATAGCTTTTCTCTTTATGAAATTGTTCTTTCATTGATTCTAATGAGAGTTTTCACAGACTAGAATACAAGATTAGGACATGCAATCACAAAGTCCCCTTGATTAATTTTGATTAAAATATATAGAAAGGGGGTTATGAAGATTTTGATTAGCCTGAATATTCCATTTCGAGAGTTTTAGTTCAAACTGGCCTGAGTAAAGACTAACTCTTTGAGGGAAAAAAAGGCCGTCTTTTTTTAAAGGGGTGTACAGATGTTGTCTTCCATTGTAAGCTGTCAATATTCTGTATTTTGCCATATTTTTTTCTTTTCCTTGAAAAGAAAATACATAATTATGTGCACAATAGTTTTTGGTCAATGTTACTGGCACTATCTGGAATGCACAAGGACTGAAAAGTATGTCCTGTTTTAGAACACCTGTGTATAACCTCCATTGATCCCTGTTGATATGAGTTTTTCAGTAAGCATAGAGAAATACTGATAAATGTTAGCTATTTTAGGGGACAAGTTACTGAAAATTATATGCATTGTTTCATTTGCAATAAAAATGTTCAGAAACATTTAAACTCAGTTTGACAGGGATAGAATTTTAAAAATAGTCATTGTAAATACATTTTGTTGGAATCTGCTGCCATTGAGTTTAATGGGGCTTGTTTTATAGTAAGTAAGTTTAGACCTGTTAACAGTTTTATTGTAACTGTACCATTCCTACAGCATAAGCAGGGCTGATTGTTTAGAGGAAACGAATTAAACTGCTAACTTTCTAATAGTTGGAGGTTGTACTAAAATGCAAGCCCAGTTATTAGAAAAAGCTATTTATTCTTTTGCTTCTGTCTATCAGAAAACCACATTACAGCATAATGCCTGCCAGAAATCATGTTAAGTACCGTGTGGGCACATCTTCATTCAAAAAATAAAAGTAGAATATGTGGTTTTGCTGGCATGAGAAAAAAGTACAAAATAAATATGCAAACATTGAATTTATGCTAAGTGGAAGTAGTTAATTGTGTGCTAAGAAATAAATCAAGTTACCCCACTTGACTTGGAACTTCTCTTCTTAGTGTAAGAACCCTCATAAACCACAGCTCAATTATTCAATTTCCCACACTAATTATAGAAACTACACATTTCTTGGCCTCAAGCCGTAGATGATGTATCTCTGAAGGGCAACACAAAATTTGTCATAATCTTGGGTTCACTTTATTTAATGAGCATCTGAAAAATAAACACAAATAGTTCTGTAATTCCCAAGTTATAGGTAGCAATAGGGCTTTCTCTAAATAGTTATTTTTTAAATAACTTTAAAAAAATTTTTACACCACCTTTTTTTATATACAACTCAAGGCTGTGAGCATACAAATACTCCTTCCCCGTCCTATTTTCTCCACAACAACCCTGTGAGGTGAGATGAGCTGAGAGAGAGACCCAAATCATGCAGCTGGATTTTCACGCTTACGGTAGGACTACAACTCATAATCTCCTGAATGCTAGACCAGCACCTTCACCACTACATTCCAAATTAAATCGGTCTTTCCTAATTGAATGTTTCATTTAAAAAAAAATCATTGATAATATTATATGCAACTGATGACTCACACATACGTATTTGAGGTCATTGGGATTTATGGCAGAACAAATGGGCCACAAAAATCAAATTCCATTCTAAAACAAGCTAAAAACACAGAGTCCTACCTGCATTTCTGAATTATTTTGGTGCATCTACAATTTTCAGATAAATTGTTTCTGTCTTGTGCTCATGAATTCAAACAGATTTTAGGGGGATGGGACCTATCTGTCCTGAGTTGCTTTCGCATTAGTGTGCCTAATATACAGTTGGACTGTAGGCTATCACATTCTCCTGCATTGGAGAATTCTCCTGCTGTTCTGCTCTCCCACCATTCATTCATTCATTCATTCATTTATAATTTCATTTATTGACAGCATGGCATTCTACAGTGGTCATGAAATCACCAATATCACTAATAAACACATGATATGTAAAAAAACAAATGTAACTTTAAATAAAACATCAGCATATACATGTATTTAAAGTATGTGGACAATACATTGTGTCAGGGTTCCAAGTTAACACCACCAACCCCCTGAAGGCCCAATGCAAAAGATGGCTTCCAGGCCTGACATAATGGACAAGATAAAATATTAAATTAGGATAAAAGCATGATAAAAATAACCATAATATGGTGCTGTAGAATCTTAGTAGGATAGCTGTTACAATTCAATATCTAAGGAAGGTAACCATCTAACTGCTTCTGTTCTAAGAAAGAAACTGCCAATCCCTTTTGTTCCTCTTGACAAGTTTTCCTGGACATACATTCTTCTCTTATCTGTATATGTTAATGCATATATATGTTTATTTGCATGTGTATGTGCATTTGTGTATATATACACTGTGTGTGTGTATGACATATATATATATGACATATATATATATAGTATATGACACACACACATAGTATATGATATATATGTACAAAGTTAAGCTGAAGTTACATATTCAAGGTTAAAATATAAAAATGCAAATGCATTCAGGCACAACAAGCAGCTGTAAAAATGTGTTTAACTAATAGTTTCTATCCTATTTCCTGCTGAAATATCTGATTAAGATTTTTGCTTAGCATAGCAAAAATGACTGCTTTTGAGACATGGTAGAATCTTTAAAAAAAAATAAATATATACTTTTTTCTTGAATAGTTTCCTCAGGGCCTTTTAATGTTCAGTCTCAACACCCAGTTAGTTGATAGGTTATCCCCTGAGGGCTAATTGATGTCTTGGTCTAAAAATTTGTAAGATTTGATGGATGGGAGAGAATTAGGAAAAGTCCCATTTTGAATAATTCTGGAGGTGCTGCAAAGAGGGGGGAGGGGAATTCACCTTTTGAAGTTTCTTCTCACTTTCTGGTGGAATATCTAAGGGGCCCTTCTTTCTTCCCACTTCCCGATCCACTCAAGTCTAGAAAAATGCTTTGAAGATGTTCATAATGAGGCACAAAATTACAGCATGTAAGGGGTTAAGGTCAGAGGTTGTGTGAAAATGTTAAATTTTCTTAAGATAGAATGTTGTTTAAATCAAGGGTAGGAAATTCTAGATTCTAACAGCTCTTCCTAGTGGGCAGAATGGTGTCAGCAAGTAATGTTACAGTAACATCTAAATATGTCACAGTTTTATATATTTGGTAATATTTTAAAAGAATTTTCCTATTTTTATTAGATACTATAGTTCATTATAAAAATGTTCCAGTTCACTGCTAACTTTGCATCAAACATTCCTTTTACAATTTGGTTTCTTAGATTTTTTTTTTTTACTCCCTGGAAGAAAAATGTAGTTTTCTTCTGTTTCTTGTTATAAATATTTTGCTGATGTATTTTACAAGCAGAAACACTGAGCATGACAGCAGTCTATTCATGCTGTCTTTAATGATCTGTATATACCACAAATATGCTCTTCGCAATATTATTCAGTTTTGCAAAGCACAAAAAGGATTATTTTTGTAAATGGCTTCAGTCATCAGACTCTTATTCAACAACTGTCCTCCAACGCTTTGAAAGTTTAAATGACTCTTTATCACAACTACTGCCTCACTATCTATCAAGGCATTACTCAGAATGAGGCTGGTTGCAAGAGCATTCATTTGATCAAATAAATATGACAACCAAGTACAACATCACTCTACATCTTCAGGGAAATTCTTCCCATTGTTATTAGCCCATTCCTGGCCTTTTCCCAGAACCTGCAGGGAAGAAACTGGTGGGAGAAAGAGACACTGACAGTATGTTTGCTACCTCCAGGAGCATATTCTATCTAATTGCTTCACTTTCTGACAGATTTCAGTCTCATTAATTCCCAGCCTGCTCAAAAAGTATAGATGAAATCTGTAACCAAAAGTAACAGATGACTGAGCAAATCAAAGGCAAAGGAGTCTTGTAGTTCTTGTTCTTACTTGATTCCTTAATATGATGACATGGTTGAAGAAACAATTAAACAACTGAAAGATTCCTGAAAAGATACTACAGCTGTTATAAAACAGTCCCATTTTTCTGAATCCCCTGTCCAATAAAAATTAGTCTGCTGAGATCCCATTCACATCAATAGAATTACTTACTTCTGATTTTGTCCTTAATTTCAATAGGAATTACCATATATACTCGAGTATAAACCGACCCGAATATAAGCCAACCCCCCCAATTTCACCCCCAAAACTGGGAAAACTCATTGACTCAAGTATAAGCCGGGGGTGGGAAATGCAGCAGCTACTGGTAAATTTCAAAATAAAAAAAAACTGGTCAAAGTGCGAGGACCTGTCAGAAATCACTTTTTTCAGCCCTCTGGGTAGTCCTTTTGTGGATATGGACTACTCAGAGGGCTGAAAAAGTAATTTTTGACTGGTCCTCGCACTTGTGACCAGCCCTCGAACTTACGACTGTCCTCACATTTTATGTTTTTGCCCTATCTTGTCACCATGGTGAAGAGAAGCAGTTGTGAAATGAGTGACATGGTTTTAAGAATGCTGCATGGGCATAAATGTGAGGATGGTCATAAGTGTGAGGACCAGTCATAAGTGTGAGGACCTGTCAGAAATGACTTTTTTCAGCCTTCTGAGTAGTCCCTAGACACATATATCACATGACCAGCTAGCCATGCCCACCCAGTCACTGACTTGATCTAATTTCAGGCAAGTTGAAGCCTCTGTTAAGAGATACCAGGGCTGGGCAAATGTGGCCCTTTTACAACCTGTGGACTTCAACTCCCAGAATTCCTGAGACAGCCAAGCTGGGAGAACCCACTAGCTAGCAGCCAATTACAAGAAGGCTAGCTAGCAGCCAATCAGCAATCAGCTCACAACTCAAGCTCAGTGCACATGGAATCTCCGGTGAGGATTTCTTTATTTCTTTCTCCCTTTAAGCCCCCCCCCCAGCCCGTTTTTGCTTCCAGGGGGAAGCCCGTTTTTGCTTCCAGGGGGCTGCAGAGAGTCTTGCTAGGCACCCCTAGCAAGACCCCTTGCTAGGCATTTTTTTTCGTGACCCGAATATAAGCCGAGGGGGCGTTTTTCAGCCTGAAAAACGGGCTGAAAAACTCGGCTTATATTTGAGTATATACGGTAAGGAATTCACTTTAGCTTTCAAAGTGTAAGGAGGTTTACAATTAATTCCTTATGTAAGCCGGAGTTTTAAAGTGAAAGATGGTTCATTGGTTTCAGTACAATTTATTCTTAAATAAATATGCATAGACTTATACAGTATCTTGTTTCATGAAAAAACTGTGAGGCATAGCAACATTTTCAGGCTTCCATCCAGAAGCAAATTTCGTGGAACTAGAACTATGAGATTAGTGTTAGTGTGATGGCCTTACGAGGGGCACAGTAGGGGGTGGAAGAGGGGGCTGAATGACGAAAACAGTGCTGTGACATCAAAATGAAAGTCTGCCTCTGTTGTATGTGTGTTGTTTTAAAAGCGGCAAACTCTGCCTAAGTTTACAGGAAAGGGTAAGGTGAACTTTTTAGTGCTCTTACTTTTTTGCAGATTGTTTTTACTGTTTGCAGAAGTGTTTTTAATATTAATTAGACAACCATAGGGTCATTATTTCAGAGATATTTTCTTACCTAAATGGAGCAACAGAATGACCATGGGTGGGCAAAAAGCAGTGGGAATGGGAACAACTTCTGACTTTCTCGCAGCTGCCCATGGAGTTTCCTTGTGGAAAGCCAGTATGGAGCATCAGAATCTTTCTTTCTTTCTTTCTTTCTTTCTTTCTTTCTTTCTTTCTTTCT
>WNWU01000002.1:36632389-36648942 GCA_012654045.1 Ptyas mucosa
TCTTTCTTTCTTTCTTTCTTTCTTTCTTTCTTTCTTTCTTTCTTTCTTTCTTTCTTTCTTTCTTTCTTTCTTTCTTTCTTTCTCTTTCCCCTTCCTTCCTTCCTTCCTTCCTTCCTTCCTTCCTTCTTTTCTGCCTGCCTGCCAGCTTCCTCATTTATTTTGCTTATGGGAAGCTTGCAGGCAGAAATTCAGTAAAGAAACCAGCAGGAAGTTGCAAGTCCAAGGCCAGAAGTCAGGTAAGTAGCTACAACAGGATGGGGAAGGGAGAGAAGGAATGCATAGGGGTAAGGATCAGGAATGGTACATGGGGTGTGTGTACCATATGAATTGGAAAGGGTGTGTTGAGGATGTGGCAGGAATGCCAAACCTGCACAAGAGATGCCATGAAGGTGCGCAGCGGGTGAAATGGGTCAGTAAAGGTGCTGTGTGGTGCAAGAGGTGTTATATGTTTGGGGAGGGTACATGGGAGACAATACAAGTCAGGGAAGCACACCGGAGGGTTGGTGGCATGGACCAGGAAAAGTGTTTAAGGATTCCTTATTCTCTGTTCCTCTCTTCCTCCACCTCTCCATTCCTTAACAGTGGCTGCTGCTGGGTGGGAGAAGTAGTAAGGGATTGTGAGAATGACTGGGAAATTGTCACAGAATGTTGAAAATGAAGATCCTGTGACTATAGAATCAATCCAGCAGCCCAGCCCAGCAGCAGCCAGTAGCACTGAAGCAGCCACCACTTCCCCAAATTTCATTCCCATGAAAGTCACAGATCTCATATTTTTGACACCTTCTGTAATTTGAGGTACCTTGGTTCAAAAAACTGCTTCCCTATGATGCACCATTTCACCCATATCAATCTAATCACAAAGAAAATTTTATAGATATAGTATTAATCTATACCCGTATCTCTGAATTCTTTTGTTATGTAGCTGGAATCCTCTCCCCAAGATTCAACTGGCTTTCACCTCTGTTAGTAAGTAAGCTTTGAAGACTTAGCTATTCCCTTAGATATTAGGTCAAAATGTTACAATAAGCCAATCTCAGAAGGTGAAGGGTAATATTGATATGCCCTGAGTGTGACTTTGTTGTCTTTACCACCCGGAGTCACATTTTTGTTAGTTTGGCACCTATATCAATCAATCAATTAATTCCTATACATGCATAAGTGGGAGACTCGTGATTAAAATTTTCTAGGCTCCCCTGCATTCTTAATCAAATAACCACTGTTATTGTTTTTACAATACAGCATGCTTAACAACAGAACTATACATATATGTCCTCTAATTTAATCTAGAAGTAAACATATATTAATAGGAGCAGATTTGCCTCCAGGTAGCTGAGATATGCACAGTTATATTTACTCTGTCTTTGTCTCAATTTTTCATACTTATCAAGGTATGTTGTAAGACCAAATTCTGCCTGCTGCTGGTGGTTAGGTGGTTCACCCTTATTCATATAATTTTCTAGGTACAGGCAATGTTTCTCTATAAACAAGTACACAGAAACATTATTTTTCCCTCCTTTGGGGATATTGCAATATAAAAATCTTCTTCTTACATTCTGTCTGTCAAACAAGAAGCACTTTCATTGTATTTAATATACAGCTCTCATAAAGCATACCAGCTATCTTCTGTTGTATTAAGGAGTACAACGGTCTCTCAAGGGTTGTGGAAAAGAATTGTCATTCTGTGGGTTTTTCTGCACTTGGGGCTTGTTTGTTTCTACTGATGGTTCTTCTCTATATCTGGAAAGGGTATTTCTAAAGGACTTTAAAGGCAAAGTAGGAAAAATGTCATAAAAGCCTCTCTTGGGTTTGATGGATGCACTTTTCTATTTGAAGTTCACTCACTGTCTTGTACAAAAATTCCTGGGTCATTCCATCCAAGCCTCTAATGAGGCAGTGCAACAACACACACAGCTTTGTAGGCCTTTCTTTAATCAGAGATTGGGTAGCACTTGGGACTGATAGGCTTCAGCATCAGATCTAAACAGAAAATAACATGCTCGATTTGCCCTCTGAAGGTGGGTTGAGCAAATCTCAGTGATGTATCGGAGCATTTGCTGGCTGCAAATGCACGTGGTGTGATTCCTATTTCTGTCAGCAAATACAAATTTTTCACTCAGCAGGCTTAATCAGAGCCAACTCAAGAGGAGAAATAACAAAAACTCAACAGCCCTTAGCAACTCAGCATGGCATAGAAGGATTTAAGACTTTAGCATTTTATCTCTATCGGTATGAAAATGTATGAGGAAATCTGAACTTTGGATTTGCAAATAAACACATTTTATACATTACAAACCATCCACTTTAACTAATGATGTTTGAGTTTTTTGCTATGCTGATTTTTGTGCTCATCTTGATGTCATTTTCATTAAATAATGCAAGCTCACTAAATTTGAGTGGATTTTTTTCCCAGGGGAAAAAAAAGAGCATTTCATATTGTTGGAATTGAGCTAGGTTACATGAGTAAAATATGAGAAGGACAAATGCTACAGAAGATAGGAGATTTCCAAAGATGCAGAGCTATGATAATGGCATTCAAGGACCATCTCATTAAATGCCTTTAAAAAGGGGAAAAGGGGGATAAAGTGAACTGAAATATAGGTACACAAATTATTTTGGACCCTACATAACAGATTTTGAGATGAGGTATTTGTTGTTTACAGTCCTCAAAAACCAACATGTCTCGGGTTGTTTTATTGAATATGTTAACAGAGTCACCACACTATGTCAAAGATCAATTTCACCTTGATTTCCAACTTTCCTCTATTCTAGTTCCTGACCACTTACCGGGCAAAGAATATCTCCAAAAGAAGAGAAAAAACAAAACAAAAAGCAACACATCAAATAAGTAAAACATATCTTATTTTCATTAGCATTTTACAAAATTCTGTTTCCATTCATTACATGTCATAAAAAATCTACAATAAGTATTAATCTCAGAAAAAGGTCTGTTCTCAGTTCTTAACATTCTGCCTCACATCACGTGGGAATCCCTGTTCTAATCTGTTGGACAAAAGCTGTGAGCAAAGGGTGATATTTGCTTCATTTCTTCAAGATGGCAGCAAAGGGATATAAACATGCACAGCCATCTCTCATGTTCTAATATAGCAAGATATTTATCAAATCAACTAAATATCAACTTGACTGATTTTCTGGCTCTCCGAACCATAAATAAACCATAGGGAATCAAAAGAGAACCATTGCAAATGAGTGAAAAAAGCCAATTAGGTCATACCTTACAAGTTCTTGTTCAATTCCCCAAATTCTTAACAAACACAAAAAGAAAGTGGGAGGGAAGCTTTATGAAAAGAATCTGGAGAAAATTTAGAATAAGTAGAATAGCTCATTCCAGTGACTAAACATGCCCAGAAGCTGAAATGAAGAAAGACCACATCAATTTACTCTTATTGTTCTAATAAGATACCTGTTTATAAACTGTTTGGACAATAAATGCTCAAGCAATACTAACAGAATTTATATTTAGATAAACTGCTAATTTAAGACAATCAATTTGCTTCAAGTTTTCAGCATTGGTTTCTGTTATGTCCAAATAAGGACATCCGTCCAGGGATTGGTTAATCCACCGGCGGGAAGTTTAAGTAACTGTCATTGGACGGCTGGTCTGCTGGAGCGCTATAAGAAGGGCTCCGGCAGCACAGCCGTTCGTCTTGTTCTTTGAGCTGAATAAAGTCACTGACTTGACCTGAGCTGGTCGCGTCTTCTTTCTCCTGCGCCGATCTTACAGTTTCACGGTCTACATTCATTATTGACATTGCATTGTAAAAGCTTCATATCTTGTACATGCAAGTTAGACTTAGTAACAGAAGTTTATACTGGGAACACACACTTGCACACACCTTGGCCAATGGATCTCAATGGAAGCTGATACAATAAAGGAAATTGAACAGCTGGCAGGCATTCAGCAAGCTAAGCATAAGCTTTACATATGCCAGTGAAACATGGATAGTAAATTCACAATCGATACAAAAGCTACAAGTGATACAAACAGCCATGGAAAGATACATGTTCGGCATCACAAGACAAGATAGAAAGACCTGCATGTGGATTAGAGAACAAATGAAACCATACAATATCATCAAGAAAGTAAAAGACTTGAAATGGAAATAGGCTGGGCAGCTGGCAAGAAGAACTGATGGCAGGTAGACCAAGGCAGTCATAGAATGGATTCCATTTGGTAAAAAATGTCCACAAAAGAGACCTAAAAGAAGGTTGAAAAGAAGATTAAGGCAGATCTGGAAATAATAAAGCAGAAGACTTGAACACCATTGGTAATGACAAAAATCACCATCAGTCAATTGCACAAGCCAGCTTTACTTGGAACAACTTACATCCTGCAATGATATCTTTAATACCACCAGACAACAACATCTGCCTACCTCAGGTCTTTGGGAAAAACTCAAATAGCAATAACACTTAGACTTATATACCACTTCACAGTCTTTTCCAGCCCTCTCTAAGCAGTTTACAGAATTAACATATTGCCCTCAATAATCTGGGCCTTCATTTTACCAACCTCAGAAGGATGGAAATCTGAGTCAGCCTTGAGTTGGTGAGACTGCTGGCAGTCAGCAGAATTAGCGTACAAAATTGCATTCTAACCACTGTGCCACCACGGCCCAAATGGTGAATAAACATACCAAATCCTGTCTAAACATCTGACTGACTATGCAACAAACCATAATATATTAAACTTGTAGGCACCAAAGTCTGAGTAACAATAAATCAAGAAATATAAGAGAATTTAATTCATTTGATCACTTAATTAATTAATCAATTTACAATCGTCTTCCTTTTCTCCCTCCCTCTTTCACGTATTAACACCACTTCCATTTCCAGAATTAACTATAAAATAACATTTCTACTCTGTGTCAGAATTTTCATTACTTGTGAATAGTTTTTCAATTAATTTAATATAAATTAAACTATAGAGAAAATGAACTAAGTATGGGCCAGGGACTAGCAAGAGAAAATGAAGGCAAGGACTTCTCAGGAAAGGAGCACCCAAACTTATGGAGAAATTAGAGTAGGAAAATTGATTACATAGACACTTTGTGATCAATTTGTCTATGTATGAATTTGTGTCTATGTGGGAATCTGCCCATATCTTTACATGTATATCTCTGGGTATTCATAATATGGAGCATCTAAAATAGTAAATATAAAAATGATATTCCTGTATTCCCTAGAAGTCATATATATAAATACGTGTACCTTCTTTAGAAATGCTTCAGAATCAGAAGCAAAAAAAAAAAAGCAAAAGGTCTAACTGTCATGTAAACTCATTTGAAATGTCATGTCTCATTAAAACCCAATAAGTAGAATGTCTGTTTTTCCCTTTGGTTGAGCCATCAAATTTGTCAAAATTTTATGATAATTCATTCCGTCACTTCTCAGACATTTACATGACAAGCAATCCTTATGAGAAAAAAATTAGAATCCCTGTAACCCTATTCTTCATGTTAAACTGCCTCAAGAGAGATTTTTAAAATATCTATTTCAGTTAGGAATACAGTACAAACTTTTTCACTGCCACTTATGATGGAACATGACAATAAATTGCCTCTGTCCCATTCTTGACTTCTTGACTTCTGAACTTTAATTGTCCATACCTAACTTTGCTTTTTTAAGCCAATAGCAACAGTGTCACTCTGCTCCTTCTCCAAAGGATCCATAGATTTAAAGTATCACTCCAGAATTGTTAAGTTTCCCCTCTAGTGTTTGCTGTTTATCACATTGTGCTTAAGGAGAGAACGGGGGTGGGTGGTGGGTGGGAGGGCAGGAAGGAGGGAGGGGGGGGGAGGAAGTGGAAGAGAAAGAGGAGGAAAAGAGAGATGTTAGTTTATAGCTATGGTTTATAGATAGAGCATGGCTTTTGCCAAATTTGTAGCATAAGTGCTACAATGGTAAAATTATAACTTTATATAAATGGAAATACCTATAAAAACAATAAATAGTAAATAATAATGAATTATTTCAATTATTGTAAATATGTCAAGATTCACATATATGAGAACTAAGAGACACCCAGCATAGCTGCACCTATTCATGGTCTTTGAGTGTATGTTTAAGCAAGAATGGAATAAGTTTGTCTATAACTGCGTAATTATTCTTTTCATTTGTTTTTTTCTTTTGAGAAGCAAACCAAATATGTGAATTATTTAAAGAATTATTGCAGTTCAAGCTTTGCCTCAGTCTTTCTACATTTTCTTCTTGATCCATGGCAGCACTCATTCATCAATTTAGTGCCCACCAGTTAAGTTGAAACTGAATCCCCATAATTCCTTAAATAATTTGCCTGAAGGATTAAAAAAACTCAAATCCAATGTATGCCGAGAGCAGCAGTTTGAATGAAGTTGATCTTAGACAAATTTTGAGTGAATATCATTATGTAACTAATATAATATTGATTCATCTGAAAAATATAATTCTTCAAACTTAATTTTTGATGGAAAGAATCAAAAACAAAATATATACATGGAAGCATACATTTATAAAGTAAGATTAAAATAACCAAAATATCAATGAAAATAGAGTTGGTTATGGACCTCTGGTTTTGGGACTTTTAGCATCAAATGTCATGTCTAATTTTGGCAAAATTGTCTCATAACAGTTTTGACTTAAAGCTCATCTGATTAGATGCTTGAGGTAGAACTGCAAATGCTCTCGAACCCCCAACACAAAGTCAAAGTATATACTCACTCAGTTTCTTCTGTCTCTCCTTGAAAATGCAACAATAATAAATTTGATAACTAGCCATTAACTGTCATTTTATAACATCATAATCAGATGGAGGTGACTTTCATGCTTTGTTCAGTAGTAGGGCATGCTATATTTGATCACAACTCTAATATGAATCTGTTAGGTAATGTGGCAGCCAAAAGAAATGCAATTTTACATTGCCCCAATAGAAGTATAGTTATCAAATCACAGGAAGTAATCATTACTCTACACTCTGTGTGAGTCAGCCCTATTTTAAGTACCATGATCAATTCTGGCATCACATTTAACAAAAAAACATGAAAGGGTAGGGGGTGGAAAAGGGCATGGAGGATGACAGAAAACAGGAAAAAAATCTTAACAGCTAAATATCTTTAGCAGTGAGAAGACTGGAAGGGAGATAAAATCACACATTTCAAGTACATGAAGGGGTGTTACACAGAAGAAGATCAAGACCTCTTCTTTACTGTCTGAGAGTGCAGGGTAAGAAATAATGAAGTTAACTTACAGGAAAGATTTTGGTTGAGTGACAGTGGAACCAATGATACAAGATGGCTGGTAAGTTCCCCTTCAGTGAATATGTACAAGCAAAAACTGGACAGCTACCTATAAAGCATGTTTTCAATTGACTTCCAACAATGGGGGTGGGGGGGTGTCCATTGAGTTTTAGGCTTAAATGCTCCCATTCTAACTCTGTATAAATCTATGGAAAAATATTAGTAGTGGAATAAATTATAAACACCATCTTATGTCTAATATAATGTGTAGGTATTTAAAACAAACAAATTCAACAGGAAAAAAAAGAGATACAGCTGTGTTTTAAAGACCTTCCAGGAAAAATAAATGACAACACAATATTTTCTGAATTACATAGAAACAAGTACATTTATAATTTGATTGTTCAGTATGATGTTTCTTCCCAGAATATCTTGCCAAAAGGGATTCAAAATGAAAACAATGTGAACATATGTTTGGAAAAATAAATTCTAAAGGTCTTTAACCATAGTACATCCCAATGACATATATAGTATGAAAGCTGCAAACTCTATCCATTTTTACTTTTTATCAGAAAAGTTGGCTGATTGTTCCTGCAATATGTGGCCTTTTTGTTTTTGGCAATTGTAATGTTTCATTTTGGATGTGATATGATTGTTCAGGTAATTTGGCAACAATCTTGTAGATTTAAATACAGCTATTGAGATATACTCTCATCATATCCAGGGAAAATCTGGAAGTTTAAGAGAGAACTTGCTAGGTGGGAAGGGGAATGGAATAATATGAGTAATATTTGAATAAATCCTGCACCTCTAGTACATGTGATGCTTCTATGATACCAGTATTTCATACAGATAAAGTTCAATGTAGACTTAATATCTGAACCTGTTTGAAGTCTGGGCCTTGCATGTTTTGTAAGTGCATAAAAAAGCATAAAAGACAATTTATTTATTTATTTTTATTTTATTTTATGCAATTTATATGCGCCCTATCTCCGAGGACTCAGGGCAGCTCACAACATAAAATGCATAATTCCTTATTAAAAACATTATAAAATTAAAATCCAATTTAAAACAATTTAAAAATTCAATTACCTCCCCACCCCCATCAGTCCAGGCTTCGGAATAACCAGGTCTTCAACTCGCGGCAGAACGAGCGAAGGCCATCTGGAGCTCCAAAGGAAGTTGGTTCCAGAGGGTGGGTGCGCCCACAGATAAAGCTTTCCCCCTGGGGGTCTCCAGCCAACACTGTCTGGCCGATGGCACCCTGAGGAGGCCCTGTCTATGGGAACGCAATCGATTCCCACTGATTGGGAATCGTCGCTGGCTGCAGGGGGTCCAATAAATATCCCGGGCCTAGGCCATGAAGGGCTTTATAGGTGATAACCAGCACCTTGAACTTCACCCGAAGGGCAACTGGTAGCCAATGCAAGCCGTGCAGGAGGGGTGTAACATGGGAGTGTCGGGACGCTCCTATCACAACCTGCACGGCTGCATTCTGCACCAGCTGAAGCCTTTGAGTGGTTTTCAAGGGCAGCCATAGGTAAAGAGCGTTGCAGTAGTTAAGACAGGAGGTGACCAGCACATGAATAATGGTGCGTAGGGCATCTTGGTCCAAATAAGGGCACAACTGTCACACAAGGTGAACCTGGGCAATTGCCCCCTGATCACTGTCATCACATGGTCTTCCAGAGACAACAGTAAGTCCAGGAGGACCCCCAAGTTGCGGGCCCTATCTACAGAGGGTAACACCTCAACCCTGATGATTAACGGTAGAATATCTCGGTCGGACCAAGATGCCAGTACCCACAGCCACTTGGTCTTGGCAGGGTTGAGTCGAAGCCTGTTCCTCCCCATCCAGATCGTACCGCTTCCAGGCAGTGGGACATCATGTCGAGGGCATCACTGGGCTGGTTTGGGGTGGATATAAAAAGCTGGGTATCATTGGCGTACTGATGATACCGCACCCCAAAACCATGGATGATCTTCCCAAGTGGCTTCATATAGATGTTGAACAGGAGAGGTGAGAGGACCGACCCCTGGGGCACTCCACAAGTGAGGAGCCTCATAGCCAACCTCTGCCCCCCTGCCAACACCGCTTGCGTATGGCCTGAGAGATAGGAGGAGAACCACCGTAAAATGGTGCCTCCCACTCCCAACCCCTCGAGCTGTCGCAGCAAGATACCATGGTCGATGGTATCAAACGCCGCCAAAAGATCCAAGAGGACCAGAACAGAGGAATATCCCCTGTCCCGAGCCCTCCAAAGATCATCCACCAGTGCGACCAAAGCCATCTCTGTGCTGTACCCCACCCTGAAACCCGATTGGTATGGATCCAGGTAGTCTGTATACTCCAGGGCCACTGGGAGCTGCCATGCCACCATACTCTCAACAACCTTCGCTATAAAGCGAAGGTTGGAGACCGGTCGAAAGTTGCCCAATATGGTTGGATCCAAGGCAGGTTTCTTGAGGAGGGGTCTCACCACCACCTCTTTCAAGGCGGCAGAAATTATATTCATTATGTGTTTATTTTCAGCATTTTGTTCTACTGCTCAATTAAATTTCAAAGCAAGAAATTGAATTGTAAGTATATATATTGTATATACAGTATAGTAGTCCTACCACGGCTGAGTTCCAAAAATTTGGACAACTATTAAATACACAATGAATTAAGCAGTTAGGAGCTCTTTTCTATTATCTATATATTTCTGGATTTTTACAGCCCTGATATGAACTATCAGGACTATAATTGTAATATATATTAATAGGATTACCATATACATTGCATCCATGCCCTTAGTAGCTAACACAAGTGGTCTTCTTCACATCATAAAAGATGTAGTCTATCCCATATCAACTATCTTGAGTACTATTGTAGGCATTAGCCAGTCATAGAAAAAATACCACAACTGAATCCAAATTATTATATAATAAATTGAATAATAATTGGGCATTTATTTCAGGAAACATTTATTTTCTTTCCCTGTCTATTTATATTTGAGAAGGCTGATGTTATGAATAATTAAAACTGCATACACCACATCTAGCAAGAAATACAACATATCATTGCGAAAATATGATTCCTGTTTTGCTGACTGGATATTTAAAAATGGAACTGTGACTATTGACATTTTTGAACCGTGACTTTTTGTATTAAATACCGTTCTGAGATCAGTGTATATTAATTTGAACTTCTGTTCAATTTTGTCAGTTTATATAAACTAAATATCAAATCTGACCAGATTAAATGTATTTCGTATTTAGATTAAAATGCTAAATACAATTCAATATTAAAATAAAACAATCAAACAAATGCATAAATAAATAAAAGCTTAACAATTGATTTGGATGTAATCCTAGGCATAAAGAGAAACCTTAAAATATGAAATTGATATTATATAAAATAATATATAATATAAAATATTATCATTAACTGTTTAGATTATTCACTAACCTTCACTAATGTAAGATGCTTGACATGCAAATTTGTAAGAACCTCTGAAAGGGATATTAGAACATGATGAATCCTTTTTTATTCAGAGACTGGAGAAAGACACGGTGTCTGTATAACACCTATTCTTGTGTTACATAAGCTTCAGTAGCTTGTGATCTAGATTTACTTAAGTACCAGTTATTTACTGATTCACTTTCTGAAAACCTAAATACAAATTTTGAAATGATATTAAGCCATACAAGTATTTCTCAGAGGTACAAAATTATATTTAGAAAATAACAACAAAAAATTATTTTGACACAAAACCTGCACATGGATCTAGCCAGTTGCTCTAGGAGTGACATCAAGGGACATGTCTAATTGTTGATGATGTATCAATGCAGAATTATGTAATCATCAGGTCAGTTTCAATTACCAATCATGTACCTAACTTCTACTTATTTTTTGTTACTCTGCCTGCCTGATTGTCTCTTTTCTATTGAGCACTGTAACACTTCATTTGAAAGGACTTAAAAAATTCACCTGGTGCAAAACACAGTGCCCTATTTTTGA
This sequence comes from Ptyas mucosa, assembly GCA_012654045.1. Lineage (NCBI taxonomy): Eukaryota > Metazoa > Chordata > Lepidosauria > Squamata > Colubridae > Ptyas > Ptyas mucosa. Next base: position 36,643,625 of record WNWU01000002.1, read on the forward strand.
CAGGTATAAACTATTGCCTTTCCCTTATCTGTAACTGTACTTTCTAGATTTATTTCAAAGTACTTATTATGCTTCCTCATGTGTTTCTTCTGAAATGTAAAGTCTTACAAAAAATTCAGTTCCACATTACACTTTACGTATAAACAAATCCAATGTTCTGAAACATTATATAGTTTATCAGCCTTTCTTCCTGATGTCCTTACAAATTAAACATAATATGTTTGCTCCTTAAAGAGCTTTCACTGTTCTTTCAATTGGTTTATTGATATACTTGATTTATTTCATTTTGAGGTTTTTTAAATGTTGCTTTACTGTCTAATTATTTCATAATATATCATAAATAGAACATACAAACATGAACTATATGTATATTTGTATGCCTTATAATATATATTACATTAGTATGTGACTGTCTGGTATATATACACATAAATGTACTTGACATGTGTACATGTGTGTTTATGTGTGTATCTGTGCAGTGCCTTTCCACAAATTCCACAAATCCTGTTACAGAAGAAAGTACAATATTTTAATCTGTTAACAGATAATCAAATATACAGTAAAGTCATATGCTTTACCATATTCATTAACCAGAAACCAGATTCATTAACCTTTTGTTCATAAGTAATCTGTAGGATCAGATTGTAATATGATCTGCCACACGTTATTCATTCCTGCAATCTCATACAGCACTAGTACAAATTCTTCTAACATAAAACAACTTTTAATACCGAAATTATATAGATACTTAACCATGTGTAAACCATGTTGAAGTCAAAAGTTGCTTTATGGTAATTAGAGTTATTTTTCCCCTAAAACTGACCCTTATTTTAAAACAATTCAAGCAGTAATTACCAGAAATGATAGCAACACCAATATTTGGCTCTATAAAAACTGTCGATCTGAAAATTGCACCAAAGAATCCCAATAACCGAATTAATATACAATAGCATATATTAAATGTATATTTATATACAAGATTATTTGCACATTTCTAATTTTATTATTATTATTATTATTATTATTATTATTATTATTATTATTATTATTATTATTATTATCAGGCATGAGTGAAAGCAGCATCCATTTTGGTGTCATATTGCTCCTTTGCAGGGAGAAAACTTTCTACTGATTTGAGGAAAGTATTCATACAAATTGACTAAATAACTTACTGGACATTTTATGCTGACTACTGGTTCAGACAACATCTCTCCCAGTTAGAATTGTATTCCTGTGCCAGTAGGTGAGTTGCACAGTTGCTGCACGGGCCCCCTCTCCCCTCCCCCAACAGAGGGTTTTGTCAATTTACCAAAATCACCTGTTTGAAACTGATGCTGGGGATAATATTGCACTTTCAAAAGGAAATAAGATAGGAAGTGTGGCGAATGTCTGTGTCTGCATGCATGCATGCATGCGTGACAAGTCTGAAAAAAAATAAACTAGACTTTGAAAGGAGACAGCAGAGATAATTCAGGGCTGTGCACAGAAACCTGGCCTATAGGTCTGTAGCCTGCTTCTCTACATGCATTGTACTTGAAGGGTTGAGTTGCTACCTTTTTCACTCCATAAATGAAATAGAGTGTGTTGTGATTCATTTGGACATGTAGAACTGAAATCATTTGTAACAGAAATAATTCAGTAACAGTGTGTAACTGAAATCATTTAAGGGGGGGGGGGGAGAGAAGAGAACTTGCAGTGAAATTATATTTTCAGCACAATAACATTTTAAAAACATAAATACAAAAAGCTGAGCTTGAATCCTGTTTATAGAAGGGGGCTATTTTATGTTCAGAGTCAGCATTAATGTGATTTTGATTTTTAAATTATATTTAAAATGATCCTCTGCCTGATAATGGAATTGCTGTGCAAATATTGCAAATTACATAAAATTAGAGCTATTATACGGACTGTATGCTTCTGGACTAATCTACACAGGATTTAGTATCCATGTAAATCAGAGCAGATTCTGCCCTCTGGTGCCCTAAGGGCTGCTCTGCTAGAGTTGCACCCAGAAATTCAGTGATATAAAGAAATAAAGGATAATGCCAAGAATAGTAGAAACTGTGAGTACCATTCATGGATAATATTTTCTGCACAAGCCTCATCAGAATGAATTGAAGCTGTAAAAGAGTACAGAAGTACAGCATTCTCCTTTTCTTTAATGAAAGTCATAAGGGTGTCACACTAGTAGATCTAATTATACAAATCTAAAAAGTGTCGCTCTCTGTATGTGTGTGTGTATGTTAGCTTCCCACGAAAGCTTTTTAGCATGCATTCTGGCAAATATAACTTGTGTATGACCAATACTAGTGAACAAATTATATCTATTAGCAATAATTTAATAGCGCTTTCAAATGTCCAAGGAAAAGTTTATTGCATAAAAACAATCAAGTTGGCATGGAGAAGAGTAAAAATTCCAAATTAGTTTATAGTTGCCCCATCTTCTGATTTTTATTCCAGTATGACTAATCAAAATAACTATAGTCTCTCAAATCTTATTTTAGACAGCATGGAAAATGCTTTATTGTACCACTAAATTATCCTTTCTTGCATTTTTAATAATGTACTTGCTTGGGGGTAATGCATAAAACGTAGTAAGCAAGTACTGGTGAATGATCCTCTTTAAACAGCATTTTGGAAAGAAAAAGAAAGAAAAAATAGTGAAATTGTTAAGTGGAGATTTTCTACTTCCCTTCGATAAAGCTTCTGTTCATTTAAAATGAAGGCTGTGAAAGAAATATGCCATTACATAGATTTTTTCTAATGATATCAGGTTAAAAAAAAACACCAGTTAGGATATAAATGACATTTTTGTGTTGCATTACATAACTTTCCACTGGTGATTGCTAAACCATCTTCAGGTTCTGTTTAAAATCTTTCCCTAGCTTGTCAGGAATTGTATTTCCTTCTTCTGGCTTCATTCTTCAAGAAAAATAAAACAATACAGCCTAGAAACAATTCTAAATGTTTCTTCTCCATCCCTTCCCCCGTCCACTTCTTTTTCCCACTTCTACTCATATCAGTTGAGCACATCTTTGCCTTAAAAAAGTGTCTAAGACACAAGGTCAATGACAGCCAATTATAAAATGATAGTAGCATTACTAGCAAAACTACATGCAAAAACAGATAATCCAGCCTTTTTATATCTACAATTTATTACTTTGAAGTGTGTGTATGTGTGGGAGGAAGGGAGTCAGCTAGAATTCTTCCTTTAAATTAATCTGTGCAGGTTATAAGTGCTTTGGATAAACAACAACACATATCCATAATCATTTTTGTCCCGTGACAGCCTAAAGCAGCAATATGTTAAACTTAACTGCTTTTCTTCATGTCAAGGAGAGTTAGAGTCTATAACAAGTCTCCATTTCACCAGATGCAGGAGCCAGAACAAAAGGACTTAATGAAATGATCTGTTTACAAAACGGTAAGTGCAGGTCTGCATTAAATCCTTTTTAAATGTGGGTTTCAGAACACTCTCTTATAGCCTTTCTGCTATCTTTCTAAATGAACTGGGTTTTAATGGGTCTTTTTTTTTAATTGAAAAATTATTTTTAACATCTTTCATTGTCATGTCCCAGAACTTGTACTCCCACCAACTTTCATATAGCATTTCTAAATAGTCAGGAAAAGATAAATCAAAGGCTGAACTGTAACCTTACACTTATATACTTGTTAAATGACTTTTTTACAGTCTGTTATTGCTAGAAATTGGATTGCTTTTAAACTAATGTTGTCTGGCGGGCAAAAGTGAGTGAAACCGCAAAGCCTGGAGGAACACTAATTACTTGTTTTAATTAGCAGCAACTTTCACTAGAGTATAATCTCCCTACAGGCCACTTTTCAGTAGGTGTGGAAAAAATGATGTAGAAACAAACCAATAATCTCTTATTTGCCCCTAAATGAGAGCTATACTTTTTTTTTCCTAGTGTAGACATATAATTTTGTACAAGCTGCCAAACCCTTAGGGAACAAGGCCTACAATGTCGGCTGTTCAATTCAAAGATCTTTAGCAATCAATTGCACAACAGAGCTCTTTATTTTATGCTGCTACATCATAAAAGTGCTCCTTTTGTTACATTTCCATCCTTTATAGGATCTTAATCCTTTTCTTTTCAGGCCCGTTTGCAGAAAAATTCCACAGGGATATCCTATTTGCCACAAGGACTAAAATGGTCCACTCAGAAGGCAGTGTGTGAAGGTTTGAGTTTCCTTCCCACCCTCCTGCCACCCTCTAGAGGACATTAAATTGCACTGTTCATACTCTTCACCATAGAAAAATTGCCTTGGTGATGACAGGCAAAGAAAAATTCCATTACATTGTCTTATGATGCCATTCTAGTGTCAAGCAGCTCTTGCTTCTCCCTGGTTACAAGCTCAGCTATGGCATTCAGCTGGTCATAACCTTCGAAACAGAAATGCTGCAGAAATTCAGATTTGCAGCAGGAATGCATTTTATTTTATGAAAATTCTCACTAAAGAAAATCTGCATTTTTGCCATTGCATTTTTTATGAATCAGTACATTTATTTACTCCACAATGGCAAAGATGCAGATTTTCTTTAGTGAGAATGTATGGTCCTGTAGTACCCAATATACCATTAACCATTACTAACCCAATATATATTGGATTTTAATGTTATTGATGTCAACTAAATTTCAACTTAGAATAGAGTTGGAAATACCTTTCTACCTTTTAACTTATATATATTAAAACACAAACAATAACATTGTGTTATTATTAAAGTGCATTGCTATTACTGTAAAGCCATAACTTTTTAAACAATGGTTCTAAAAATAACTGAACTTTCTATGTATGTAGTTTACAGCAATTTTTAAAAAATGTATCTGAAAATAGAAAAAAAAACCCATAATAACATTTAACATCCTCTTTGTTACGTCCTCTTATTTTACTAATAACGTAAAACATTTTTCAGTGTAGATCCATTTCCAAACAATGTTCAAAGGATTAGACTGCATGAGGATTCATTGGGAACTTCTGGGGAAATAATATGCAGTCAAAGATTTTGTTTTTCTCGAAGTTTCATATGTAAGACAATCCTGTTTATATTTGCTCAGAAACAAATCACATTGGTTGTCCAGTTTGTATATCCAGAATGGGAATTTAAGTCTAGAAATTTTCAGTATCCTATTTAACTGCGTATATAGAAAGTTCAGTTATTTTTAGAACCATCATTAAAATAGTTATGATTTTAATAGTAATGCACTTTAATAATTACACAATGTTATTGTTTGTGTTTATATATATATATATATATATATATATATATATATATATATATATATATATATATATATATA
>WNWU01000002.1:36648952-36758148 GCA_012654045.1 Ptyas mucosa
ATATATATATATATATATATATATATATATATATATATATATATATAACTTTGTTATTCTAATAACCATAATTATACTCTTGAAAATCTCTGTGTGAAAAATTTCAGGAACAGTTATATTTGCCTTGATTTGTTAGCTCAAAGCACTATTATGGAGTCTGGCAGTGTATTGTAATGTACTCTGTACTATATTGTACAGACTAGGATGAAGGGAAAATGCTATTTCTGTGCAAAACAAGAACAACTGAAAAAGACATTGTAGAGTTTTGAGACAACAAAATATAGAGAAAGCTTTTTTCCCTAGTTGCTGTGTGTTGTTGCTAAACAGTATTATTTTTCTCAAAACACAAAGTTTACAAATAGTGATAAATCCTTTTTTTAAAAAAGTGATCCAGAGATTGAAGAAATTAAAATGCTTGGTGGCTCATATAATGTGGTTCCTTTCCGTAATGTTTCAATTGAATTGAAGCTGAAAGGCAAAGTTATAGTTCCTAATATGTTTGAAGAAGATTTATGTAAAGCTGGACACTATGCATTTTAGGAGGCTTTACATTTTGGTGTGGCCTTGCTAACGATCTCTGCTTCCTTCCCCTCCCATCTTCCTCACCTTCTGTTCTGGCTCCAGCTAGCTGGCTGCCTGGAGGAGTGAAGCAAGAGAGCAGAGGTTTGAATGGAAAAAGTAAACATTTACAACAAAGGATATAATTGAAAAGGGTTTTGTGAACAAGGGGCAGTGTCAGTAGAAAGAATGGTGGGGGGCGGAGCTCTGTGGAGCTCTTTTGTTTCGGCTCACAGTGGTGCAGCCAATAATATTGCATTGTGAACTATACCGAAGTCTACCATCAAAGAAACAAGCTAATAGCCACCCCCTGACAAGACATCTAAACTACATATGACTTAAATGTTTATAGCTAATATGCTTTCTTATTATGAAATAAACCCACTCTCATTTTCAGATCTCTTTTTTTCTTTCATGCTCACTAAAAGAAATATACAGTCTTTCTGATTTTTTTTTTAATAAACCTCATTGATAGCCATCAAAGCTACTCTTTTCTATCAATTATATAGCTTATGACTATCAGTGCTTTACTATTTGGGAATAGCAACTCTTATCCATTGAAGTTTCTTATGAAATACAGTTGCCATTAGTATATAGCGTTTCTTTTTCTCCTTGGAACAAATCAAATGCTGATGATATGTTTACATGAGTAATCTTAGCCATGAATGATAGTCTTATTGCCACAGAAAAATAAATCTATTCATCACTCCCGTACTGAAATGCAACCATATTAATTACATAAATGATGGTTTTAAGATAGAAAGGTACTTTCCCCCTTGTTGTTGAGGCAGAAAATTGTTCTAACTACTCAAAATCACATTTGTAGAAATAGCATTCTACCAATAAAAAAGAACTCAAAAGTACTCATTTATGACTAATGGAACTAGTGTATTTCATCAAATGTGTTGATTTATAGTACAATTCTCAAGGTGGATCAGGTCCAAACCAATCAAGAGAGGTCATGGTTATTTTCAGTTTGCTATATAGTGAATTACATTAAGATTCATATTTAAAAGTATGCACTTCAGAAGTCCATGAAAGACAATCCTTTCAGAAATACTTAGTTTACAATTTGTTTGTGGGAGAGTGAAAGAAAGAGAGAGAGAGAGAAAGAGAAAGAGGGGAGAGGGAGGGAGAGATTTGCAGCAGTGGCCAAAACTCAAAGACAATACTCTAATAGTTTGTGAGTTTTCACTGTAGATGTCTAGAGGTCAAGGTACTCTAGTGAACTGTAGAAGAGATTTGTTCACAATTTTCAGCAAGTGCTGACTCTGGTTGGCTTATTTCTTGCTACCATAAATGAACTAGTTATTATCATTAATATTTCATGGGGAGGAGCCATAGCTCAAGGGTGCAAGACATGCTTTGCATGCAGAAGTCTCCACATTTATTGTCAGGCATTTCTAGTTAAAAGATAGAAGATGACCGTGGAAAAATCCTCTCTTGGAGGATTGATGTCAGGCAACAGCAGATAATATTATGTGAGTCAACCCAATGAGGCTAAAGCAGCTTCACTCCTTAAGTAATCTGAAACATATCTCCTTTAGTGGATTCTTCTGCAGGTTTTATAAACCTAAATATAGGTAGATCATAGGAATTCAAAGAGTTGAACTGGCATTATATATCTATCTCTATCTCTACCTCTACCTCTACCTCTACCTCTACTCTATCTCTATCTCTATCTATCTGGGACATAGACATGATCGAAAGGTCGGCAGTTCAGCAGTTCGAAAATGGGGTGAGCTCCCATTACTTGTCCCAGCCTCTGTCAACCTAGCAGTTTGAAAGCACATAAAAAATGCAAGTAGAAAAATAGGACCACCTTTGGTGGGAAGGTAACAGGGTTCCGTGTGCCTTTGGCGTTTAGTTATGCCGGCCACATAATCATGGAGACATCTTTGGACAGCACTGGTTCTTTGGCTTTGAAATGGAGATGAGCACTGCCCCCTAGAGTCGGGAACGACTAGCACATATATGGGGAACCTCAGGGGGGTATACAGCCATATTAAAACATATAGATTTATAAAATTTATAAAATTTATACATTATATTAATGTATTCCATTGTAGTTTCATTTTTAAACTACATATGTATCTGGACTTTACCTCAGCACAATTTCCACAATTCCTCACTTTGGCCATATAGACTATTTTGATGGGAGTTGGATATTTTTTTAAAAAAATTCTTCTTGCATTTTGACTTGGCTTTAGTCTGTTTAAATATATCTTATATATCTTAATCCACATTACTTTATGGCAATGTTATCAAACTATGCTTTATGACTTTAGCTTCAATGTTATGTCTCTAGAAGACATGGGTATAATGATGAATTCTGTTAATACGTTGATTGAAATCTCTGGCACATTGCTTATATTTTATAACAATTGTGCTTATTGCAGATTTACTATACAGAACCAGAACCTCTCAAATGTTACTAAATTTAAGTATTAAAGAAACATTACACAATATTAACTCTGCACTGACCTAAACATTAAATGAATTCAGCTTCTTATACACGACTGAAGATGGGATTCATATGGAGCATTTTCTCCAAGTAGGACAAATAGAATACTTCTCATCATCTGCTGCACATTTCCATCTAAAGTCAACTAAGAAACTTAAAAGCTTTTGAGAGAGGTATGACATTGCACACTCAAGTAAATAAATACCACAATGCATCTTTTAATCTTCTAAAAGATAAACCACTGCTAGCTAACTAACAACCATCTGCTAGCTGCAAGTTTCTAACACCTCCTGACCTATGACATTTATGACAAATTACATATCGAAGTGCAAGAGACGGCTTGTTAAAATGAAGCCCAAGGCCCACAAGTTCATGATCATTCTTGGCTTTAAAAGCATGGGTTAAACATGAACAAGAAACAGTTTGGACAGGAAACAGACATGGCAATGGCTAAAAGGAAATGAAATCCTAATCCTCTAACCCTTTGACTTTTTGCAGCTTGCTGTGTGCAGCAATGTGCTTTCGACCATTAAACTACCTTAACCTTCTGAAGAGCCAAATCAGTTCAAATTGCCTGCAAATTTGCACATTACCACACAAGACTTGGTCAATTCCCATTTGAAAATTGCACTGAGGATGAGCATTTAATGTAATAATTTTAACAAACAAAATACATTTCTTGTTTTCCTTATCTGTGCACACAGCTAAAAGGACATTGCATGCAAGCAATGTGAAGCAATAGTTTTCAGAGTCATAAAGACAATGAGGAAAATACACTCAACTGAAATGCACTGAGGTTATAACATGTCAGAGCTTATTGTAACTCCACTTCTTTCTAAACTCCCCGATACATTGTAAAATGGATTTAAACGTATTTCCCTCCTGTTAAGTCTTCAGAAAGGTTATTATCACATTCACAACTGCCTTTGGATTTGGTGAGACCTTAACATAGGTTCTGTTTGTTGAAATATTATCAATATCAGTGGGTAGTCCCATCAACCTCTATGCCCTTTTGCTGAACGTAGGATATACCGACTCTTGGAATTACCCAAGGATGCCACCTTTGAATTCCAAACATAATCACTTGGCCTTTGAACAGGGTATATTTTTTTTTCAGAAAGAGCAAATCTCTAAGTTAAGAGAAAAATAAGTAGTACAATTTCAGGTTTTGTTTTGGAAGTTTCTTGGAAGGGAGACTGTACAGGTAATCTTAGACTTACGACCACTACCTTGATGACTTTTCAAAGTTACAATGGACCTCCCAGAGCCACTTACAACCCAGTTTTGGAATTACAACAGCTGCACAAAAATAGATAACACGCCACAGTCACATGGTTGCTTTTGGGAACCCGGCAACTGGGTCACCTTTATGGCTGTTTCCATTATCTTGTGATCACATGACTGCAATTTGTACCATTTTCACCATTTGCTGGCATTCACTTCTGGTTACAGACAAAAACACCCATTGGGGAAAATGAATTCACTTAATGACCATGGTGTTTCCTTAACAGCCACAGCGGTCACTTAATAACCATTGTAAAAATGTTACAACTTTGAATCCAGTCACGTGATGCCTTGATTTATCACTGAAATGACTTACGACTGGAATTACACATGATGGTTGTAAGTTGAGGACTACCTGTAAGCTGGTATGTATTGAGATGACATAATCATCAAATGTTATACTAATGGACAAGGTAGGCAAGGAGTTCAGCCATGCCCTTGTGAGTGGTGAAATACTGAATATGTTTGTAATTTGCATAACCCAGGTGTCTGCACATGTTGATAAAAATAATGTACATCTGTGCCCAATGAGTAAGGGACAGATGGCACCTGTTATCAGTGAAGGGTAATTCATATGCAGGCTCACCATCTCAGTAAGAAAATGCAGCTAGCTAACAATGGGAGAGATTGTTATTCTTGGTTTTCCTATTAATATGAGGCTACCAATTCTATTTTTCAAATCTGCAAGGATATTACAGTGCATTATATGACATTATTGGAATAACTTACAAAATGAATATATTAAGAACCAGTATATATGATATAGAAAAGTATATATCAGACATATATACTTAGAAAAAGTGAATGCAAAATTGTGTATATCTAAAGAAATGTACACAACGGCCATATGAATTTTCATTCAAACTACAAATTCATAGGTAGTTTCCTTTCCATTTAAAGAATGGAAGGTCTTTTGAAAATTAAAAGCCACTCCAATAATTCTCTAGAATATTTTTATTTAATTATTAAATGAATATATACGACCATTCAACTAACACATGGTATCTTACTTTGTTCTGCTATCACTGGAAGCATTCCCTTACTTAAAAAATAATATAATTTCTGGGATACCAGCACATGGATGACTTCTAAGGGTGCTTTTTCTCCATACATTTTGTCAGAACTGTAAATATTTCTTTCAAGATTTTAAAAGTCTGAATAGAATTGAGAGGAAGTAGTGGTAATAATTTAGCTTATATAAGTTTAAAAACCAAAGTTTATTTTTCATATCCCATAGCATTTTAATTCATTGATGTGTAGTGCTTTGGAACTCAAATTCTCTAAATTGCCTGTAATGATGTTATAGAAATGTACTACAGGAGTAATGTCATTTCAAAACAATTATCCTTCTTATAGTATGTTAAAGTTGATTTAAGAAAGTGGCACTATAATCTTTCATGCTAGTTAAAATGTATTTATCATTTTTCAGTTGCCATTTCTTTTAAAAGTTCTTCATAATTATTTCAAAAGAGAAGTAATGGACCAGAACATCCATGCTACTGCTTTCTCAAAAGTTTGCATTCAGCGCCAGATTCTATAAAGCAACATAATAGTTCTTTCCTTAATTTTATAGTTGCAGTTATAGTTAAATTGTTGGTGGTGGGCATATTTTGTGATGGTTCACCAAAACTTCATAGGTTCACCAGGTTCGGAAAACCATCAGCCTCACAATAAGGAACAACATTTGCAATGTTGGATAGTGCATGGTAGAAAATTCAGGATTAACATCAACAGAAAAAAAATGCAGAATCTGCCAAAAAGAGTTAACTGAGATTGTTTGTTTTTGTTTTGGTTTTTTTTGCTCTGGTGCAATTTTTCAATTAAGGGTTTTGACTTGAGGAATTTTCAATGGAACACAATACACCAACATTTATTAATCATTAGTAAAACAATATAGGACAGTTTCAGCTTCTGAGTAAAAATGAAAGTGTTTTCATGAAGAAAGCTTTGTTTTGTTTGGTGGGTTTTACCCGACCTCCTACTGTTGATATAACTAGCAGCAGTTCCTATTTGAAGCAGATTAAACAATGATTCTGCTTGACAATGGCTGTTTCTTTTGGAGCATTTATAGGATTTGTCTCTAACTTAATATTTTTATTGAACATGTTTGTTATACACCTTACATAATCTTTAAATTATAGGAAGGCTGTTGCACGATACAGCCACTGGAGTAATGCCAGAGATTTATAGCTCTCTGTAGTTACATTTGTAACTGACCTACAGTGCACCTGGTCTGCTATTTCCTTTTTCTGAGTTAGAGACAAGAGCAATTCCTCTAAATAACCCTCTAGGCTCCATTAATAGCTAGTTCACTCCCTTTTAATAAACAAATGTACGTTTGTCACCTGGTTCATGAATGCACATTTACGACATTAATGGAAAATGATTTTCTATTTTTATACTTTCCAAACAATTTTATCCTAAAAATGTTAAAGTAGCTGTGATTATGCAAATCTTCCCATTTTTTTCCTCCTGCTTAAATGTGCAGTTGTTTTGAATAATCACAGGGATATATGCAATGGTTGTTTTAGGCTGGCATAAAGAAGTGAGTCTTTGATTCCCTGTACTTTATTCCATGATGTCCTTGAAAGCACCAGAGTTTATAATATTAGAAGGGTAGAAGAAGATAGTTTGGAGGATTGATAAAAATCAAGAGGCTTGACTTATATAAATGCAATTGTTTTCTATTATTAGATTCAGGTCATTAAATAAGAACATTGTGAAATGCAATGTTGCAATGGATCTCTGAATAAGTAATAGATTTTTTTTTGATCTTCCCATCCTTCAGCCTTCAAATCTGCTCCATACACACCCACATTCTCTGCAGCACATTTTGCGATGCAGATACAAAAATTAAAAAGTATAGCTCCCTTGACCAGATAGATTTTAAACCTCCTTATGCAAGGAACCCTGAATTGCTGTGCTGTCTTGATTATAGTCATGCACAACATGCAACTAATTAACAAAACCCTTGTACAGGATGATGCAAAGGTAAATATTGAAAAAAAGACAGGAAAGCAAATTTTTAAAATGTCATCAAGCCCTGTTCTTGCTTCTGTTTGGTTTTCATTAAGAAAATATACATTGTTTTTGACTTGGAAAAGTTATTAGTCGCATTCGATTGGGCAACAAGCTTAGCCTCCGTGGAGATGAAGTCTTTGTTTAAACATCAGTGATTTTTTATGCCATTGTCTAATCTGTCAGATTAGATGAGCATGTGTATTTAGGGTGGAAAGATGTGCAGCTACACCTGCTGTGCAAAGCTGTGAATTCACAACTCTTCTGACTATTAAAATGTGTTGTTCTGGGAGCTCTTTCATTCTAAAGGAACTGTTGGTGGTTACATGTTTGAAGTGTTACAAGTGTCAACCCTGATTACAATCATAATAATCACTCCAAAATAATCTCTTATTTTGACCACTCAGTATTAATATGCAAGAAATTAAAAGCCATGTACCTAATTGGTTGGGGGGAGAGGAGGTTGCAATGTTCAGTTCATCTGGGCTTTTCTTTGTTAGATAAATAAAATAACAATAGACACAAATCCATTGAAGAACTGAACAAAATCTCCTACCATATATACCATATATTAAAAGAATGTTAATCTGATACAAATCATTTGTTTTACTACTCTAAGTTGCTTCAAGTAACTTTACAACTTCTGCTATTTCAGAATATCAGTAAACCTACTTTAGTTTATTAAGAAAATTAGTTTACCACCTAAGACATATTCAAGCTACTGTACTAAGTCTAATGGATATAAAGAAATCTAATGATCTTCTTATACAGTAATCATCATTATAATCATCTTTTATGACCCAAGAACCTACTTGATTTATTGATGGAGGCATTCCAAGAGACAGTACTGTTGAAATCAAAGAATTGGAAAAGGTTACAAAATACCAAGATTCATAAATTGATATCACTAAAATTTGAAAGAAATAGTACCAATTGCTTTTTGTAGACTGATCCAATACCACAAGGACATCAAATTGCCTCAATTTATAACAAGTTATAATAGTCCAGTTACAAACAACAGCATGATTGGACACATCATAGATAACCAGATGCTATCCTTACAATTCCCCAAATTTTCAAGTCGTGAAGACAAAAAGCAACCAACATCAGCTGTGATATATATGATTAAGTAGACAAACAAAAGAAATCATATCTATCAGTTCAGGATTGTTTCAATGTGCTGAATGAAATAACATGCCTATTTATAACTGCATAGATAAGATCCACAGTGATGGGCAGGAAAATAGAAGAAAACTAAGAATATTATCTATGGGAATAGAGAATCCATAAGAAAGCCTCATCTGGCAATCTTAATACGTGAACAGATGCATGCAGTTATACTTGCCATGTGATAAGTAAAGCAATATTTTGGGTAGCAAGTTTCAAATGATACCTTTAAAAGCCACTGCCATGTGAGCATGCCACTACAGAAATAAACACCATAATTGGTTTACATTATTTTCTGGAGTTCTCTTAAATTTACCCTTAAAGGTCAGGTAAACATTTATAATTATTTAGGGAACATGAAGAGAGCAAGATAAAATTAATATCTAATAGCTACCGAGATTCAAAAGCAAACATTTTCCAACATTACTAAATACTGTTCAGTTACTAGGATGTTGTCAAATCTGAATACTTTTCAAGGAGTTTAAATACATTTTTAGAATTACAATTCTTGGCTTAAATGGTACCTAAGCAGCCAATTAAACATTTTACTTTTATTTAGTTCACCAAATTTGGTCTTTATCAACTTAAAAAAGGAAGATCATCTTTCCTTATGAGTAGACCATTTTATTTTAGGGAGATTTCATTAAAAAGTCAGTTGAAAGTGCCACCTTTGGAATGTCAGTGTTCATTGTCATTCCTTTGGTGATTTAAAGCAATAGCTGAGATACAGAAGGCAGCATTCAGTGTTCTGGAAGTTCGATCAATTTAAGTGTGACATCCTGTAAAATATGAAAAAATACAGATAATGTGAAATGACATATTGCACAAAAAGAAGGGTAATGAAATAGGACCATAAAATTGAAAAGTGAGAAGAAAAGCTTTGACTGACCACTTCAAATCCCTGTTTAGCCAGTGGAACAGAACATTTTTTAAAGTGTAAAGCCAAGTCAGGAAAAGAGCCATTCAATCTTTGCTTCAGTTGATAGCATGAGTATATTATTATGGTTGAACAGGAGGCTGGGTTGTGTCGGAATCAGTTTAATGAAAATGCTAATTTGAATGTTAGAAACTGCCCGCTAACCATACAAAAACAAAAACACAACCACTTTAACAGTGATTTCATAGCAAATAAACTGATAAAGGCATACATTTTTTTTCACCCTTTACCATCTAAAAAACTGTCATTGGATATAAGACTTTCTCTGATTGCACAAAATAGGGAGTAGGGGAGTGATTTCCCCCACCATTCATTCAGAACATTTGGTCTAAGTCTAAGTCTATTGATCATTCAAGTGGTGATAGAGTATAACATAAGGTCTACATGAATATAATTCAAAGTATAGTCTCATGCCTGTTTATTTATTTTAGAAATAGTCTTATATAATGGGCTTACTGATACGCTCATGTTTAATGTGCTACATGTATTATGATATGTGTGCTGTAAGATGTATGTTTTTTGGCTCAGACCTTGCTGTGTTGTGGGAGGCTGTTGCGTAAGCAATAAGTTAGAAAGTTACATATATGCCTATGCTACATGTAACTTATTTACTTCCAAAGTTGCACCTGAAAAGTGCAGATGGACAGAGACCAGAATGACAGGGCAGATGGACCAATCAAGTTTAATAAATGATGTAAAAATAATATCCTATAAAGTATATAGAAAGAAGAATCAATCAAAACCTAAAGACATGTGATGATTGTGAAAAGTGACCAAGGAGTCAGAGAAGACCTTACCAAGGGACTTATAAAGTAATAAAAGGTCTGAACTTGGTGGTGTGAAACTAGACTGAAGATGCCATAACCAGAAAAATCTTGTCTCAAAATTTGTTTATTGCTTATCCACCAGGAAAGCAGATAAGAATGTCATTAAGGAAACAAACAAAAATCATGTGATATAGACAAAGAAAGTTGGACCTGAGCAAATGGAAATACCACCATCCCATCTCATCAACAGCTACTAGATTTGGCAAAGACTTTGGGAATAAAAGGAGCTTTGAAGTCTACCCACTTCTTAAATTGTCTTTGGAGCCAGACTTGGCAGCTTCTGTATCTCTAATTAATGCCTGGTGGCCTATTTCACAAGTACATAGATAAGTGTGGAAGAGGATGTGAGAAGGAGCAAATGTACATTGTAACCAGTAAAGTTTTCCTATTACTTTAAATTCACTCATTCTGTTTCAAAGTATATGTTGTGGTATATCATTTGATTGGAAGTGATTTGTGTGTGTCCTCAATTATTTCCTGGCTGTTGATCAGGGCTATGTGTCTTGTCTAATCCAGCCATACCTATCTGGAAAACCCAGGTAGAAAGGGACCTTATAAAATCTGTGTGCAAGAGACTGAGAGTGTAGTCAACTTGAGTCAATTCTTCCAAGTACTTCCATGTTCCCTGAACAGCTTTTCTTGTTCAGTGTGCTAGAGATTTCAACAATCTCTTTGTATCTAAGGAAAATAGTGACAGGTAGATGAGCCTTCACAGATTGTTCTATATCTGTTTCTCACTGTTCAAATGAAGTCATTGTTAGTTAAATGAATCTTTGTGTTTCAGAAACAAAGGAATGTCCTTTTTCTCCTTCTTAGGCTTCAGACTTCATCACAGTTTTCATCATGGTATAGACATTAACTTCATGTATTTCTAAATTTGCTTCAAATAAAATGAGTATTTTGTAGCATTAATTGATAGATGGACTAAACGCATGATCTGCATCTAAGTTAAAATCCATAAGAACCAAGATTGTTGTGAGCTACCTAGGTAAGCAAGCTACCTATCTTGCTTAAGATAGACAAATATATAAATCTTTAAAATACACAAATAATGACATTGTTTTTGTTGAAAGCATTTTTAAATAGAATGTCATGCTATTTAATTAGTATATTTTGATCATTCCAATTACGTCTAAAGTATATTTTCTAATAAGGATGCTGTTGAATTTTGACTTTTGACTGGATATGTAATTGGCTGGATACTCAATTGAAGACCACAATTATGGGAAAAGGAATTGTGTCATTCAACTTATAGGAAGATGAGCTGTATTTGACACTGTAACTCTAACTTTTGAAAAGCTGAATTTTTGTGTCTGCTTTTAAAAAAGAAGTTAAACTTTCATGGTGCCTCAAGTATTTTTGTTGTCAGTCGTTGTAGCTAATGTTGTCAAGTGTGAACTTAGAAAATGAGTCTAAGCCTATTTTGAAGAAGTAAATGCCAACTACTTCTAATAATAAAGTTATTTTTAGGCTATTATTTTAGAAACAGAGAGCGAACAGGAAGATTGCACATGAAATGTTCCAGCTGAATCAAGCTTTTGGAATATTTTCCTTGATCAAAGATAAAAAATATGCTTCTTGCTAGCATTGATGGACTGGCATTGATGATGTCACCTCGTTTGGATAATGAAATGTCTGCAAGAAAAAAAGCAAGCTCAGAGAGCAAAAATAAATCTGCATTTCAACCCTGAATTACAAATATTTTCCATTATATGCACCATGCTACCTTTCCTAAAATGAAACCCATTTGGATTTGGGTACCATCCAAGGACTGATCCAGTGATTTACATGAAAGTTGTTCATGCATGCTCACTCTATGCTCGCAGTGACACCTTTTATGAAAGAGATAATGTAGGTAGCTAATTCTAGTAAAAACATTCAAAAATACTACGCTAAAAATTGACACACAGAGTCATAAAGGCCTGATGAGAAACACTGTGGGTAACAGTCAGAGGCAACATACCTCTTCATAAATTTGTATTTCTTCCATACTTCTTGGTGTTTTATTTCAATTTTGGAATGCTCCCAAACCACACTGGAACATTACAGCTGATAGAAGATCGGCAGCTAAGGTTATAAAGAGCATGATGGGTTGGCTAGACAATAGGACATGGTTTTTCATCATTTCAGCCAAATGGGGAATAGTACAAGTAAGCATTATCTAATGTAGATCAAGATCATATTTAATTTTTTTAGGAATAAGAAACATAACAGCTGATTTATATAATTAATGTAAATTATTTAAGTTATTTAGAAACTTCACCAGCATGCTATTATCAAAGAGCATTCTGAGACCAGATCGAAATTTTTTGAGACAAAGGCATGGAGGCATCTTGTTTATGAAGTTGTCTTCTCAGTTCCTTTTAATATCAAATGAGCATTGTTTCCTCCTAAAGTTTACACATTATTTATTCTGCTGACTATTATAGTTTTTCACTGTTACTTTTGGTAAATATACAGATTTTATTTTCTTGTTAGCTGCCCTGAAATTGTGGCTGAAGGACAGTGCATAACTGTTTTATATAAATGGAAAACTGAGATGATTAAATCATGGTGAATGTAGAAGACCACCTTCAATTTGGCTCATGTTAATGGTTTGAATATAGCCAGCATTGAGAACCATATTTCTGCTAATTTTTACCAGGCTATCTTACCATGTTACTTTTTCTTTCTTTTTTTTTCTGTTTGGAATAAAGGAAGTTTTATAATATTGAAAATTGTGAGGAAATAAAATTTATAGTCTTTCTACAAAAATAAAGCAAACAAAAAATTTTATAATCTGCAAATCAGTATCTAGAACATAATTTCTCCAAATATATCAGAATGTACAGTATTCTACTTAGGTACTCATATAAACGAAAAGGAAACTGGCATAATTCAAAAGCAAAACTGATGCAGTTCATTGATAAAATATGAATTCCAACTATATTAATGAAATATTTCTTATCATTATATAGGGAAAAAGGTTTCCTGTAAATTTCTATATTCCAAAATGTATATTAGTTTCAATCAATATTCTTCCAAACAATCTTGCTTAGTACAAACCATGAATAATCTTGAAATGAGAAAAAGTGAATCAAAAGAAACTTAAAATCTTGATAAAGATTTATTTATTGTAACCTAAGAAAGGCCTTTCCAATCTGATGTTCTCCAGATAGACTCCAACCCACGTGACCACATTCGAGTACTGTAGATGTACTTTTTACTTTTAAAAGCATTTTTTCTACAACCTTAAGAGGTTGCAGAAAAAAATGCTTTTAGAAGCCTTTGATGATCAGGCAACTCAGCTGGGATCGCCAGAGGCTTTTAAAGGCATTTTTTTTTCCTACAACCTCTTTGGCCGAAGGGTTGCAGAAAAAAATGCTTTGAAAAGCCTCTGACGATCTCAGCTGAGCCCAGCTTTGTTTTTTTACTTTTAAAAGCATTTTTTCAGCCGAAGAGGTTGTAGAAAAAATGCTTTTAAAAGTAAAAAAAAACAGCCTCTGATGATCGCATGGTTCAGCTGGGCATTGGGGGGGCACAGGGATTTTTGCTACTGGTTCTTCAAACTACCCGCTGACATCGCTACCGGATTGGGTGATCCGGTCCGAACCGGGAGCATTTCACCCCTGCTCAAGGGGTATTATTACAATTGTACTTACTTTCTTTTACATTTAGGATATAATGGTATGTCAGCAAAGAAAGGACTCATTTCAAAATGCCTAAGCATGGATCACATTTCATCTGGAACCCCATCAAACAGTTGCGTCTAAGCCATTCAAATAATAAAAACACAATATGAATAATTTTATTTTTTACCCTTCTAAAAACATAGGTTTTAGGGAAGTGACCACTCTGTAACATTTGCTATAATAGCAAGGAAGAATCAACATTTTGACTTCTATTTTTATGTGCCAGACTTCTCTTTATATTTGTTTTGATAGAAAAACAGGCAACAGCCTATTTCATGGACAATAAATTTAAGATCATAATGAGGAGATGGTATTACCTCAGTTAACTGTGCCCAGATTGGAAGGTCACGTCTCTGACACAGCTCTAGTAGGGTCTTTAATGAATTAGAGTTGTATTTTTATGGTCCAGAATAGCTTTGCATAGAAAATAGAGTGACTTGAAAGAAGGAAGCAGAACCGTTTTGCAATAAATAATAAAAAAAAGAACTATGAAGATGTTTCAATAAACCTCTTGGTTGATTATATGTGGGTTCCTTTTAGAAGTATTTCAGCACATTGCTTTTTACATGAAATGATAGCCAAACAGTGTATTACCACTGTAACTTAACAGTTAAATTATTTAGAGAATTGTTTTGACCAACACATAACATATTAAAAGGAAAACATATTTTTCCTTCTCTCAAATTTTAAGATATTAATCTGATTAAGAAAATCCTGTGAAATATTGACAGGCTCCAAAGCTCCATTACTTTTTCTAGTTTTGTTTCTTTCCTTCCAGTTCAGATGATTCGTACAATTTCCATTTTCCATAAGTGAAAAATATCCTACTCCTAATTGAAAAGGGTAATTGCAGGGTTACTAACAGCGTGCATATGTTTCTGAAAGCTATATAATCGTACAGAGAAACAAAACAACACTCACATTAGTCAAGCAGTCTTTTGGTGTTCTCCAGGTTTTCCAACTCACACTTGATAACTCTCTTTGTAATCACTATCAAGATTCGGATAACTACCCCTGGCTTCTCAAACATTTAAATGAGAAAATCAGAGAGAATAATATCTAACTTTCCAGTTTTAATATGTCAGAAATGGCTTATGTATAAGAAGAAAATTTTATGTCATTGTTACTGAAGTTATTATTTATTTATTTAAGTAACACATTTTTGAATTGCCCATCTCCCACACAGAGCGCCCCGAGTGTACAATAAAATATTAAAATGTAAAGACTAGTATATACAAGTTAAATATTTTTAAAAGGCCAGGATGATTAGAACACTTGAAAAGCAAAGGAAAAGCTTTCAGGGTTAAGTCCTCGCACTTATGACTTTGCCCAAGCCAGCCGGCTTGTCCCTGATTAGCTAAGATGCGGGCAGATTGTCCCTGATTAGCTAAGATGCGGGCAGCCAAACAGCGGAAAAATGCAGCCCTCCGATTGGTTCCTCCATCTGACAGTTTCCTCTATTTAAGCAGTTGTTAGACGGCAACAGTTCTGTCAGTGTGTTAGCTCGTGTGGAGTTGTCTTGTTTTGTTAGCTATCGTTGTGTTAGAAATAAAGCGTTGTGTTACCAGTCGTCTCGCCTCCATATGTACCTGCCTCGTTCTCCATACAGAGCAGGCATGACTGTGTGTTCCTCTGGGCTCCCCATGCCAGGCCGCAGAACCATATTTTCACTCCTTTCTGGAAGGCCAGGAGAGTGGGGAGGGAGCAGCCGCACCTCCAGGAAGAGAATTTTCCATAGGGTGGGGGCAAAATAAATGAGACTTCTCATCATGAGTGCAAGCATTTCACAGGACAGGGGTCTCCAACCTTGGCAACTTTAAGACTTGTGGATTTGAACAAGTCTTCAACTTGTTGAAGCAAAGCTGGCTGAGGAACTCTGGGAGTTGAAGTCCACAAGTCTTAAAGTTGCTCAGGTTGGAGACCCCTGTCATAGGATACACTTCCTCGCTCCAGTCCTGCCTTTATTTTTATTCTTACAGAAAGCAGAAATAAGAATTGTTGAATTTTTACCTGATAGTTTTGTACTGTAATCGATTTCAGTTGTATAGTTGCCTAATTTGAATGAGAAAAGATGCTTGTAACTTTACTCAGGTGAGTAAATATTACAAGGTGAGTAAAGAAAAAATATCACAAGGTGAGATCACTAGAATATCTTTGGAGGCATTCACCTGTACATGGATACAAATAAAGTAAGTGTGGGAAGCCCACCTCTCCTAGAAGAATGAAATATTTTGAGGAACTTTAAGAAAGGCAATTTATTATATTTTCCAAAGGGAGAAATGGAGAAACATTTTTAGAGGCAGAAAGCAACTCCCACCTTCCTTAATAGTCCACAGCCAATGTCAGTACTTAAGAGATAAAGAGATTATTGAAAGAAGACAGGTATTTAGATAGCTCTATTCATAAGCAAATAACCTCACCCAAGAGCCTAAACAGGAAAGCCATTAAGCAACCATAGAAATTACCCAACATCCTTTCAGAACACAAGCCCCTTCACTATATCACCCTCAGAAACTTCAACCAAACTTAGCTCAGACAAACACTTAAGATTTGTACTTTGCCTATAGAGCCATCTATGACTCCTATATAACCCCTACATGGCCTCATGGGAGTCCGACAACAGCCAATAGAATACGTGTTCTTGCACAGGAACTGGAAACTCAAGTACAAAGCCCAAAAAAAGGTATAACCCACCTCCCCAACTCCATTTTGTCAGCAGCACTAGAACCATGTGCTTGATGGTTCTGTTCATCATTAAACCGTCTTTCCAATCAGCCTCCATGTTTCGAGTGTCTTTCTCCTGGCTTGGAACTGAATCAGATGGATATTTCTTCCCACATGAGTTTGGGTATACTGCTAAGGCAATGTTTACCAATTGTAGGAATTCTGTAAATGAAATGGGTCGCAGAATTCTATTCAAGTTTTCATATTAAACTCACAAAACCCGGAGATTTATTTACTTATTATTTATTGAACCAATTTATATAGCCACCCATCTCATAAACAAGTAACTGAGCAAACTAAAATAATTAATAAATATATTTAAAAGTACAGAAACCAAGGTAAAACATAATAGATGAAGAGCTGTTAAATAGTAGAATACCTCACCTAGTTCTGCTGCTCCTGGAGTCCAAAGGCCTACTGGCTAACTAGGTCTTTGGGGACTTCCAGAAATTCAACAATGATGAGGCCAACCTCACCTCAGGGATGAGAAGATTCTATAGTGTGATCACCTCAGCAGAAAACACTTAGGTCCCACCAAGTGTAGTACTGGAGGGACCGGACCTTTTAACATGCTCATTTTTTTGGATCTGATAGGCCAGGCAAATGAAATTGGAGAGAGGAAGTCCCTCAAATAAACTGATCCCATGCCACGAGAGGCTTTAAAGTTCAACACAAACAACTTGAATTGGGCTGAAAACCAACTGATAACCAATGCCACTCACAAAGCAGAGGTGTGACATGTGTTCTCTCAGAAACACGAATAACTGCTCTAAGAGCAGATGACACTTGTGGCTAGGAGGGCCTTTGCAAAGTTAAATACTTAATGTATGATTGTTGTTTGAGAAATAAGAGGCACCGTTAAAAAAGTTCACAGTTTGAAAATGCTATGTTTGAGTTATCACATCAAGGCTGCAAACATATGGATAGAAGAAAGATGCAGAAAATTCAATTTTTGCCATTCAGTGGTTGCCTGGATTGCTGCCTAATGTAGAAGCCCTAGATATACAAAAGTCCTAATTCCATGGTTGCAGTTGCATTATGAAGAAGATCAGTGGTGAAATCCAATATTTTTTTACTACTGGTTCTGTGGGCGTGGCTTGGTGGGCATGGTGTGGCTTGGTGGGCGTGGCATGGTGGATGTAAAAGGGGAAGGATACTGCAAAATCTTCATTCCCACACCACTCCAGGGGAAGGATATTGCAAAATCCCCATTCCCTCCCCACTCCTGGGAGAAGGATATTGCAAAATCTCCATTCCCACCCCACTCTGGGGCCAGCCAGAGGTGGTATTTGCTGGTTCTCCAAACTGCTCAAAATTTTCACTACCGGTTCTCCAGAACCTGTCAGAACCTGCTGGATTTCACCCCTGAAGAAGATCAATCCATAGACCTCTTCTTACAATCAAAATCTACTTTTTAAAAGGAGATGCCTTCGAAATAACAAAAAGATTGAGTAAATTTAATCGTAAATTCAATACAAAACAATGCAAATGTTCCATCCATTTGTATTTCTAGTGGAGTCTATTAAAACTCATTCAAACATTATACTTCTTTTTCATTTTTGTTATTTATATTCAGGATATAAACATTGGTTGGAATCAACTGAACAATTCGCCTGAGTAGTAACCAATTATCACATAGATACTGGAGAAAAAAGAACAAGAAATATGTTCTTCTACTCAGGAGTCTAACAGAACTGGATTAAAAGTTCTGTATCTGGCACAGTATGGAGTGCAAATTGAAGTCTGAATCTAAGCATCCCAGGCTTAATATATTTATTTGCCACACATTAACTGCTACCACTAGCACCATAGTTTTCTTGGCAAATAGAATTTTTCTCTGAGTAACTGTTACTAGCTGCTACCATTTTTTTTAAAAAAATCCCTACAATCCTCTCTGCATTATCAGTTGCATTACTTGAAGAAAATAAAAATGGCAATTCATAGTCAACAGACATAACAAAACATTCTCCCCATTGAATGTGGTCTGTAATCCCAATGATGAGCATGAAAACAGTATTAAATTCTGAAATAATTATAAAATTGTTCAATTAATTCAATGAATATGATTATTGAATTCAATAATAAGCTAATTATTAAAGACTTTCAACCCTTAGTCAAACTCAAGTCATCATGGCGGCATCACGTGATGTATTGTGATTCCCCCCCTTCGCTAAATTGGGTGTGGCCATTGCCAGCACATGACGCATCTGGTCCGCGGGCCAAAAGTTTGACACTCCTGCTTTAGAATATAAGATATCCATTTCCACATATTACCCCAGCTCATATTTTAGTAATCAAGTATTCTCTAGATATGTTTGATTACAACTCCCCAAATTTCTTACTAACATGGACTTCTGACAATTGCAGTCCAAACTCAGCTGAAAAGTCACATATAGAGACATAAATAGAGCCCACAAATTAATGGAATACAAAACATCAACAGCTTTTGAACAGGTATAGTTCAAATTTTCAAAGAAATGGGGACAATCCAATGTATTGGTACGGAGGCTGAGGAGATATGAATAGTTTCTACCAGCACGCTCACCTTGCAAACTTCTATAAATATTTGACTAGCTATGTTTGGAAAAGGAAAGTTAAATTAAATGGCTCTTGATCCAATCCAGCAGGGCAGTTGTTATGGTCAGAAACAACATTGCATATTATACTGAGAAAGCCACAGGAAGTAATTCCATTTTTTTTTTTATCAGTGTGCAGTACCGTAATGTGCTTCTGACAACTCATCCTATTAGAAGGCACCTGTTATTGCATGGTAACCTCATTTGTAAAATGCCATCTTCATGTAACCCAGTTCTGATTGTACTTTTCCTACTTGTCCAAGTATAACCTGTCATAATGGAAAGGTAACTTTGAGAGAAATTCACTGAGTCCCATTTTCTTTCTAATTGCCATAGAGACCAGTTACAGGACACATTATCAGTAGAATGGTCTGCTGTGAGCAAGTGAATATTTCTATAGCCAAGTTCTCCATATGGTACTAAAATGTCAAATAGTATTTAAGGTGACAGCAAAGTTCCATCTCCCCCCAATTCCTTGCTATAATAAATTCTACAGTGCTGTAACCTGCACTACGTGTCCCCTTTTGAAATGAAATGTTCTCTCTGCATTATAATGCTGTCTTAGCTGAGCTGTATTAATGGAGGCAGACCTGTGAACGTATTTATATTACTTAGCATAGAAAAGGCAGCCAAAGATAGCTCGCTAAAGTACACAGAAGCATAATAACATCTTTCTTGAAAATAACGAATATGTCTGTTTTACAAAGCTTGGTTTAATAGCAATTTCTCTGGATCGAGCGCTTTCCTTTTTGTCTAATTATGGGCCTGGCTTTCAGACAACAAGAAGTGTCTTTAACGTTAGATAAGAACCTAGGCTTTTATCTCAATCAATAGTCTTTAGCCTTTGAACCCTGTGTCAGGGCAGGCCCAGGCTTCACATTTGGTTCTACCTGACCTCTTCCTTCTTAATGCCACACTGCCATTTAGAGAAGAAAAAACATATCAGGATCCTGGGTGAGTAAGTAGGCGAGCAACCTAGAACATTTGGTGTGTTTGTGTGTCCGTGTCTGTATGTAAGGAATGCACTCTACTTTATGACTGCAAAAATGTGCGACTGTAATGATGATGTTAAAATTTTCTTGTTTCCTTTCACTGGGCTTTGTGTATCTCAAAGGAGCCCCATATGGTGCTCTTTGTCCGTGTCATTACCTCGTTACAGCCTCTGTCTGCCAGCCAAAGGTAGAATGCTGCAGCTGTAGACAGCGATACAACTGGAATTGTCTAAGGTCAACAGTGCCGTAATTACTTTAAAATGTCAGCGTACAATAAAATACAACAGTTCATCTGGCAGAAAGCAAATTAGCTTTGACCATAGCGTAATTACCCTTTTCTCAGCACCATTAGAAGAGATCAAATCTCCACATTCAGTGTTTGAGGAAAGGCCATCAGAGTACACTCTACCTGACAAGGATGCACATTTGCCATTTTGAGATGTAATTAATTGTCCCTATAATAGAAATTTTTATATTTGACTCTGGAATTGAAATGTGTAATAACCTGGCTTCTCTGCATTAACCATTTCAGTGCTGCTGGGGAATGGCTAGCAACGTAAAACAATGTCTTAGCAATATGGTATTTAAAAATTGTGACACACTTAGAAGGTAATTAGGATTAATAGAATAGATTTTGTGTGTGTGTGTCCTCGTGT
Organism: Ptyas mucosa; assembly: GCA_012654045.1. NCBI lineage: Eukaryota > Metazoa > Chordata > Lepidosauria > Squamata > Colubridae > Ptyas > Ptyas mucosa. The sequence continues at coordinate 36,669,827 of WNWU01000002.1, forward strand.
GTGCATATTAAGGAGAAAAAACCCTTTAAAATTAATTAGTTTAAAGAGATTGAGCTAGATTCTTATTTCATTTACATCAATGTAAATGTGCTGTGGAAAGATGCATTAGCTGAAAGTCTGAAGCTCTGTACACCAGATGCTGGAAAAATAATAAAAAAAAATAGCTGAGCACAATATCAAAAGCTTGACATGTTCTAATGCCTCCGTATTTTCTGGACTTCATAGGAATTCTCCACTGCAGCAGCATTATCCAGTCAATGGTGATTGAAATCATTATTCTTGTTATGGATTATTGTTCCAGTAATATTGGGGTACTTGATGAAAACACAGTTCTCATATCTCTCTGCTCTCTACCCTAAAGTAACTTAACTTTCTGCATGCACATAAGGGAAGGAGCCTGATAACATCTGTTTAATTCTTATGAGAAGAGAAATCAATTTTAATCCTCAAAATACATATTGCGTTGTGATATAATTTTAGTGTTGGTTTTATCAATAGATGAAGAAAGCTGGGTTGCTGAGAAAGTGTAGGAACTCCCTAGCTGAGTAGAGGAGAGGAACTATAGGTAGAAGTATCTGAAAGGGGAAGAACAGAATGATTCAAAACAGCAGCATGCCAACCCAACACAAGCTCTATCACTTTTATACATGTATTTTATTGCATGATAATATCTGTACATATGAAAGGGACAGAGTTTAAGTTTGCATTTGGAAGGATATAGAATAATCCCTTTTCCCACATTGGTATTTATACAGCAACCATATATTCCTAAAGTTGTTTTGCTAATCTGATCCTCTCTGCTGGCATATCTACAGTGTGTTCTAGTGGTTAAGATGCTGGACTAGGACCATGGTGACTTAAATTCAACTCCAGTCTTAACCACGGAAGCTCACCTAGTAACATTGGGTAAATGACTCTTGTTCAGTCTACTCTATCGCACATAATTGTTATGGGAGGACTTAAAAAGAGCATCCTATTAAGAACCTTGAGCTCCTGGAGGAAAGATAAGAGGACTCTCCAACAAACACATAAATAAACCTTGAGAGGATATTATTATTATCATGTCATGATTCAAATTAAATTTGCTCCTCAAGGAATCCCACTCTGCCACATTTTTTTTCATTGTCTGTAAAGGTACATATTATTTGTATTATAAAATAAATGTTTGGAAAACAAATATTATTCTGATCAATTAGAAAATCTGTACAACAGGCAAGAGTAGTTTTCATTGCTGTACAACAGGCAAGAGTAGTTTTCAATCAGGCACATCTCAAAACTGATTTGACACTTTCCTTTGGATTTAAAAATATAAATGGTCCACCACATTGAAGCAATTCTTTGGAAAAGATTTGTAAAGAAATCTAGCACAGCAAAAATGCTATAGTATTGCTAATGTTCGCCCTCTCTAAGTTTGATCACGGTTTAGATCAGTGGCTTTAAAGAATCCCATTTAAATTTTACTGCACTTTCTATAAAACTATAAATAATTTGTAATGTTCTTAACATATTGTGGATGCCTGTTAAAAATGGAAAATCAACCTCCCAGGCCAAATGTCTAAGCTTTAAAGGAGGTCTAATCTGATGGAGACAAGCTTGGTATATGCATATACAGTCAATCACAGGCATTCCATATGAATAATTCAAACAAACAGTCATGTGATCCCTGTTTCAGAACTTATAGCAGAAACCATAATGTAATACATAGAATCTACAACACTCTCAAACATACAACCAAATTATGGATCCCATTTCATGGACAATAAACAAATCATCTATACAATGATGAATATAAAATGAGCCGAGGTGGCGCAGTGGCTAGGGTGCAGTACTGCAGGTACTTCAGCTGACTGCTAGTTGAGCAGATCAACGGATCAAATCTCACTGGCTCAAGGTTGACTCAGCCTTCCATCCTTCCGAGGTGGGTAAAATGAAGACCCAGATTGTTGGGGGCAATATGCTATTTAGTATACTGTCTTTGGTGTAAGCCACCCAGAGTCCTCGGAGAGTGGGCGGCATAGATTTTGATTAATAAAATAAATAAATAAAATAAATGTCTTCCACCAAAATGGATAGTTATGTAACTTTATCAAAGAGTTGACTACACAACCCATTATGGCACAACCAATACAAGCTGTGAGGATAACACTGCCACCCATTAAAAAAATCTCATAAACCACCAACAAACCATTGCAGCCTCTTGGCATCACCATAACACACAACTAAAGCCCTCCAACACTTCCTAAGTAAACCAAAGGACAAAAAAGAAAGGAAAAAAATCATACAGTTTTACAGTCCTACATAGTCACTATGTAGACAAGCAGGCAGAAGACTAGCAGAGCACATCCATGAACACCAAATAGCTGTGAGAAAAAATGATGAAGACTCCTTAATTTCACAAACAGGCACAAATGTAACCATAGTTTCATCTGGGAAACTGTGAGCATACTAAAGCAATCCAAGTCCAAAAATGCTAGAGAATTCCTAGAACCCTAGCCCTCCGAAAAATCAGTCATCAGCAGGCACATGGCAAACTAAAAACAAAAAGACAAAAATCTCCTCAGCAGCAATCAATATCTAGATGAACAGAGATAAACACCAAGATTAACACTGAACCAACAATGAAGAAGAAAACAATATCCCAATCAAGGAACTACTAACTCAGATGAACAAGCTAATAGTAAACCACAGCCTTATCAAGGAACCACAGAGAACTCTCCCACTGACAATAATAGGGCAAACCACTAGTATATAAAATAAATGTAAACACCACTCCCTTCTAGCACTGATGATGTTGCCTTGTTTAGTAATCACAAAAATAAGCAAATCAACAAAACCCAAACTTATCTCAGTGAGACTACTTAATGGAAAAGTTGCAACAAGTTTAGCTGGTGGATATTGTTGGGTTTATACACATATACAAACACATATACAAAGGTAAAGGTTCCCCTCGCACATATATGCTAGTCGTTCCCGACTCTAGGAGGCAGTGCTCATCTCTGTTTCAAAGCCGAAGAGCCAGCGCTATCCGAAGACATCTCCGTGGTCATGTGGCTGGCATGACTAAATGCCAAAGGCACATGGAACACTGTTACCTTCCCACCAAAGGTGGTCCCTATTTTTCTACTTGCATTTTTTACATGCTTTTGAACTGCTAGGTTGGCAGAAGCTGGGACAAGTAACAGGAGCTCACCCTGTTACGCGGCACTAGGGATTCGAACCGCTGAATTGCTGACCTTTCAATTGACAAGCTCAGCATCTTAGCCACTATATCCCTATAAACACATATACAAACGCATATAAATTAAAACTTAGAAATGAATAAATAAAACAATTTCCATCCATATACCTTTTGCATATTCTCACTTGTAGGTCTTTCTGTCCATTGCTACATTAATTTGTAATTCTTGTGTTTCATCACACATTTAAATATGTTATTTTCCCTCTGGACTACATTACTCAGAGAGAAACTGATCAAACCAGTTTGCACTGGAATTTGTAAATCATGAAGTCCTCAAACATCCCTATTAAATGAGTGTTTAAATCATTCCACTTCAAATAAATGTCTAAACAAAAGTATGCTCAGAGGAACAAACTAACAAATTTCATGTTTGGTACATGAAAAGACATGCAGACATTTACATTTTGTCTGTGGAATGGATATGGGGGCAACAACATTTGATTAAATATAGCTTTCCACATCACTGAGTCTAGAGATCAATTGTACTTATGCTCTCATCATCACATACATTGGAGATAAAAGTTCATAAAAACAGAGAACAATCAAAATGGAATGCAGAAAAAAAAAAATAAAAAAATATAAAGCCAGATTATCAAACATAGGTCATTTGAGTAGAGTCAGTATATAGATAGACAGATATATTAATATCTGTATGAAAACATAGTTTTCATACAATATAATATATGACACTGAAAGTAAATAAGCCTTTATTAAATTTGGTTTAGTCATGCATATATACTTTTCTAAACATGGTGCCCTTCAAAATATTAGATTGCTGCAACCATTATTTCCAGCTAGTATTAAACAATATATACACAATATATATAAATTTACATATATTTATTCCTACAAAAAAAGTAAATGATAATAGTAGCATTCTGAAACCTTGATCTCTGCATCCAGCATTTGATGTTTGCTTAAACTGCGATAGATGATAGATAGATAGATAGATAGATAGATAGATAGATAGATAGATAGATAATGGATGATTATAGATAGATGTAGCTGTAGCTGTAGCTGTAGCTGTAGCTGTAGCTGTAGCTGTAGATGTAGCTGTAGATGTAGTTAGATATAGAGATAATGATAGAGATAGAAGGAGATAGAGATAGACAGATCTGATAACATCCTTGAGTAAAAGGTTGCTTGCCCCAGAAATCAAATGTAACCTTTCAGCCAAACATTGAAACAGCTCAGAAAGTTTGTAGTTTGATATTTTTGAAAAATCATCCCAAATGGGATATGGTTCATTTGTCAAATGGACCTGGTTCATTTGTCAAAACAAGAAACTTCTTTTGTCATATTGACATATATTGAACTTGGCATTATAACTCAAAAGTGTTTCCTTTTTGGACAAATCTTCTGGAAACTTTCTTTGGAATGTGAAGAACTTACCTGTAACTAGGGGCAATGTGTGTGTGTGTATATTAAAATTTGCAAGATAGCTGTCATGATGTCATTCTGCCTCCATCCTTTTGTATGTACGTAACAGTCTTTAAAATGGTCTTTATCCACCAAGGAAAATGAGCCTGATGGTCTCCTGATAGGATTTAATGCCAATCCTGAAAGCTTTGTACTTATACAGCTGGAAAAAGAACATATCTGGGCCTTTTTGGTGACAATATCTTTACTTTGGAATTCTTTCTTTTAACTAAATTGTTCGATTTATTAACTAACTTTTTAAAGATATATTTTCATATTCATATATTTTTACTTTAGCTTTTCCCTTGTGGTAACCAGCTATTGGACTGAGATTGCTGAGGCCATTGAAATTGTTTTTGTTACTTGGAGTTGGAATATATCTTGATTTTTTGCTGCCGTGTATCTTATTTTTAATGCTTTTAATTATTATTTTGTTATTTTATTTTGCATCAGATGTTTTATTCTAAATACTGCTGTTATTTATTGGTTTATCATTAACTGTTGCAAGATGTTTGCATCGACTGCATGCAATATAAAATATACTGTACATACATACATATAAATAGTCTTTGTTTGGCAATTGCAGTTAGATAGATTTCTTAACAACTGTGTTGTTGAGCAAAGTGATCACAAAATAATACTGTAACTATGCTTTTGATACTATCTTTGTCTGCAAAAATAGTAAATGTGAAGATTGGTTATTTGTTCATCACTGTTATAAGTGTAAACAGTCATTAAACAAGGCGGTCACTAAATAAGGGCAATATCTATCTATCTATATAATCTATCTATGTAACTAGCTAGCTAGCTATCATCTAGCTATCTATCATCTAGCTATCATCTCAAATATTTTCAATAAATAATTAAAGTTTTTTCCCAGTTTAAAAAAAAACAGAGAAGAAATTATTGGTGGAAAAGGACAAGAGGAAGAGTATAAAGCAACTGAAATGTGTGGTTCACTTGAAGTGAATTGTGTTTCCCAAATATTCATGTAGCTATACACCCAGATTTATTTCTTGCAGTGCTTCTAATATCAACAAATATGGGTATGTGGAGATGAATTTCTGTATAGAGTGCCTCTTCCATTTCAAGAGCTCAGAAAAAGAAAAAGAAAGGAACAGATGATCAGGAACACAGCATATATGGTTGTAGAGGAATATGGAGTTGGCCTTGAAATATAGCATAAAAGTATGTGGCAGTCACTAAAACAATCTGACGTTAACCCAGAAAAGCAGGAAGGAGGGAGAAGGAATCGCAATTGCTCTGCCTTGACTCTCTTTGGAATAAGGAGAAATACAATCGTAGTTATATAATACAAGTATGCACTGTACTATTTGATGAATATCTTGGCTTTATATACTATAAAAGACTGAATAAATTTCATAAGTTGGACCAGGCATCCACAGGCCGGGAGTGCAGGCTGTCAAAAAGTTAAAACAGTGGCTGAAGCAACCTGTTAAAAACCATGCTGCTTACATAAACAAGCGGCCTTAGAGAAATAGAACAATGCAACCTGGCAAGATTTGATTATGCTTAATTGAATATAAATAATGTGTAAACTTTTAGATTCCAAATCCTGCTAATGCTGTTAGTGTTTACAAAATATTATTACATATTCCACATTTTGTAATTATCATAAAGAGTACTATTAATTCAATAGCAGTATTATTCAAAGTTAGAAATGTCTAGGTTTACACTAAGATTCCAAGCTTTGCCAAGGGAAGAATCCCTTTGACATGCATTTCTTATACACGTGAAAAAGGAGCAGGATTTTCATCATATGATCATGGCCACTATCTTGGCCCCTCACTCAGATGCATGAGGTAATCAGGAGGAGGAAAAAGTAAGAACTGGATTCTTCCTTTGGCAAAGCTTGGAAAGCTATTGTAGACCTAGACATTCCTTACTTTGAATAGTACAGGTAGTCCTCAATTTACAACAGTCTGTTTAGTGGCTGTTCAAAGTTACAACAGCACTTTAAAAAGTGACTTATCACAATTTTCACGTTTATGACTGTTCCAGCCTCCCCATGGTCATATGATCAAATTCAGAAGCTTGGCAACTGAATCATATTTATGATAGTTGCAGCATCTTGGTCATGTAATCACTTTTTGTAACCTTCTGAGAAGCAGTCAATAGGGATGCCAGATTCATTTAACAACTGTTGCAAGAAAGGCAAAACTCATTTAACAACTGCTTGGCTTAGCAACAGAAATTATGGGGTAAATTGTGGTCGTAAATCCAGGACTACCTTTACTACTCTTTAGGTTAAATACTAAATGTTGAGTATGTAACAACAATTTGTATATATTAACAGCATCATCAGGATTTGGAATCTAAAAGTTTACACACTATTTACATTCAATTAAGCATAATCAAATCTTGCCAAGTTACGTAGCCTTATTTCTCTAAGGCCACTTGTTTATGTAAGCAGTGAATCATTAATATGCAGCTATTTTCATAATTAGAAACTGTCTGCTAAGGAATATGCTGCCTAGAACAGATAAGAAAAATGTGGATAGTTGAAGATATGCTGTTCAGTTTTGACCATTGTGGCATTTGGAATAACTTGAAGAAAATATTGGATTATTATCAAATGTACACAACAAATATGTAAGCAAAAAAAAAACATTTCACATTAACTGTTACTGAGGAAAGAGAAAAAAATGGAGAATAAATTGTGTTGCTGCAGGCTTGAAATAAAGAAGTCAGTTTAACTAACAGGGGCCAATGTTTTATCAAAGTATTAAAAAAAAGTATCATTTACTCTGATGGATTAAACCAGATGGTTCTAATGCTGACAGAATTAGAACCACATAAGGCCTCAGAGACAGAAAAGAAAGATTTAGTAACAATGCCAAGCAGAAAAATTATCCAACATTTTTTCAGCAGAACATCTGGTTGACTGGGTGACGAACCATAATCAGAAGAAGAAGATGATGAAGAAGAGGAAGAAGAAGAAGGAAGAGGAGGGAGGAGGAAGAAGAGGAGGAGGAGGATAATGATAATGATGATGATTCTGGAAAACTAGAAAAAAGGGAGACCAATTTTCATATAGCATGGATTGATTACAAGAAGGCATTCAACTACCTGCACATGATTGGATAAACCTAGAAGTGACAGGAGTCAATAGACACAATTGGTAATTAATGGTGATAGAATGGGAAAGGTTAATATCAAGAGACGAATCGTCCAAGGAAATTTATTATTCACACTACTGTTTGGAATTGCACTGATTCCTTTGTCAATAATACTGAATAACTCAGGCCATGACTATCGAACATCAAAAACATCTGCCAGATTATCCCATCTCTTTACACGAGTAATCTGAAGATGTATGGGAAAATACCATCTGAAATAGAATTGCTACTCAACACTGTCCATGTATACAGCCAAGATATTGCAATGGAGTTTGGAGTGGACAAATTTGTCATGATTACAGTCACACAGGGAAAAATAATAAAAACTGAAGGAATCAAGATGCTTTATTGAAATAACATCAAGAGTCTGGATAAAGACAATCATTACCAATACCTGGGCAGCCTTCAAGCTGACAACATCAAGCACACTGAAGTTAAGAAAAGGTTAAAAGTGAATATATCAAGAGAGTGAAGATCTTAAAGTCCAAACTCAATGGAGGAAATACTATCAAGGCAATCAACACTTGGGCAATTCCAGTCATTACAATCAAAGTCAGAATAATAGGCTGGACTCAAGCAGAACTAAAAGCTCTGGATAGAAAGACTAGAAAAATAATGACAATATCATTTCTCAGAGTGATATTGACAGAATTTAGTTATTAAAAAAATAGGTGGGTGTGGAATGTTGCAAGTACATCAAACTGTTGAAGAAGAAAATAAGGTGTTGAAAGAATAGTTGAAGGACAGTGAAGAAGATGCACCTAAACTAGGAAGGTTTACTGAATACTGGAGAGACCAAAATGGTCTACAAGAATAACCAAATGAAGACCAGAAAAGAGGCATGAGAAGATATAGTGTTACATGGCCAATACATTAAAAAAATAACAGGTAAAACAGGTTATAAGAACAGGAAAGTTGAAGAAAAAGACCGAGCAACTAATTCTGGCTTCCCAGGACCAAGACTTAAGAACAAATACATACAAAGCCAGAATTGAGAAGACAGCAACAGACAACAAGTGCAACCTCTGCAAAGAAGCTGAAGAAACAATAGATCACATGGGTAGCTACTGCAAGGAACTTGCACAGACTGACTACAGACAATGGCATGACAAAATAGCAGATATAGTGCACTGGAAGATTTGCAAAAAATACCATTTGCCTGCAAGCAAAAACTGGTGGGGCCGTAAAATAGAGAAAGTAGTAACAAATGAAAAGGCTCTGGGACTATAGAATTCAAAAAGACAAAAATTGTCTGGATAGTGGACATGGCAGTACCAGAATAGAAGAGTAAAGTTGCCTTTTGCAATTGACTAATAGTGATTTTGTCAATTTCAGTAGTGTTCAAGTGGTGCTCCAGTTGTTTTGGGATTGCACCCAAAGCATCTATTACTAGTGGTACTACCTTTGCTTTCTTTTTCCATAGTCATTCTGTTTCTATTTTCAGGTCTTTGTGTTTTGTTATCTTCTCCAGTTCTTTCTATTCTATTCTGCTATCTCCATGTACTACCATATCCATTATCCAAACTTTTTTGACTTTGTCAATAATTGTTAAGTCTGGGGTGTTATGTGGCAGGTCCCCAATTTGAATTCTAAAGTCCCAGAGTACTTTAGCTTGTTTATTTTCTATTGATTTCTTTTTTATGGTATCACCAGGTCTTGCTTTCAGGCAAATAGAATTTTATGCAGATCTTCCAAGGTACCATTACTGCTACTTTGTCAGTTCTTGGGCTTTCTGTATGTATTGTGTTCTGTCCATTATAACAGTGGTTTGACCTTTGACCACTGGGAGGATAGTGATGCTTGACCCTTTTTAGCGTTTGAGAACTGCTCTATCTTCTGCTTTGAGATGGTTCTGTTTTTGTATTCTTGTGATGTGACTATATATGACTATAGTCTATGCAATACCTAATGATTTGTTATTTGCTTAGTGGAACAAATAATTTTGTGGCATTTTATAAAAATGAAATAAAGCATAAATTAAAAATAATATTTAAATGAAAGTGAAAACATAGCTCTTGAATAATAATCAGAACACATATTTGATAGATCTTTTAGCTTCAAATAAATTTGTATATATAAAAGCCCTCCACTTTTCATATCAGATTTGAGATATTTGAGATTAATATGTATATAGCACAAAACAAATAAAGAAGCAAATAAAGACTGTATTCCTATATACCGATTTTGGAATACATTCTACTGAATTTATGTATTTGTTTTATTTATATATTTGTCTAAACCCAAACAGTAATATTTTCATAAATAAAAGACTCCATAATAATCATACCAATGATTATCAGTGTAAGTTCTGATCGAAAATGTATAACAAATTATCTTGCATATTGTAGCATTTCTGTTCATGGGGAGTGTTTATGGATGGATAGGCATGCCCTAATGGATGTTCATAATTCTAACAATGTTCATAGATTTTATTGTGCACTGCATGACTCATGATAATAAAAATACAGTCAGTTTCTAAGTGAATTCCCTTTTCCGATCATGTCCATAATATAAAATCTACACCTTTAGACCTGCATCTTTGCAATATACAAATATACAGAGAGAAATAGGTTCTTCTAATTACTTCTGTAATCTTCTGCATATTTATTTAGAATGACTCATGATCACTAGAATGTAAAATATTGTAGTGGATAGAGAAAAAAATAGTGAAGTTGAAGGCTGCTGATACCACTGAACAACCAATTTATCTCTGTGTCTCTTTTTGCCTTGCCCTCTGAGTCAGTGGTGGGTTCCTCCCGGTTCGGCCCTGTTCGGCCGAGCCAGTAGCGGTGATGATATGACGTCACCGAACCGGTTCTCTTTGTTTGGGAGCTGGGCCATCCCGCCCCGCTCGCGTTATTCTTACCTTTTATTTGGCCACACCCCCAATCTATTCGCTGCCTCCCGAGTCCCAGCTGATGGCTAGAAGGAAAAAAACTGTTTAAACTCTTGCCGCAGGGCTTCAAAGGGCTGCCCTACAGCTGATCAGTGTTAAAAGGCAGTGTGGTGGTAGACCAATGCGCTCCAAAAACAAATGGGTAGACTGGTGCCTCCAAAAACAAATGGGTAGACCGGTGCCTCAAAAAACAAATGGGTAGACCAGGATGCTCCAAGAACAAATGGGTAGACCAGGATGCTCCAAAAACAAATGGGTAGACCGGTACAGCTCTGCAAGCAGTTAAAAGCCTGGTAGACCAGTACCTCTGCTAAATCCTAAAGAATTGTCACATGACCATCAAACCATCCCCACAAAATAAGTCATGCCCACAGAACCGGTAGTAAAAAATTTTAGAACCCACCCCTGCTCTGAGTTACTGCTTCGCAGAGTCTCTCAACTCTGTTATTTTTGTTTAATTCATTAAAAAAGAAAGCCGGGCTTTTTGAAAAGCAGCAATCTAGACTCGTGACTCTTTAACACGGTATTAAGAGATGTCAAATGTTATGGAACCCCTGTACTCTATGTGTGCTGCCATATTTATTTTTTCCCAATATTTTTATTGAAGATTATATTATATAAATAAATAGATAAAACTAATACAACTATATAGTACAGAAATTAAACATTTTAAAAGTGCATAAAAAGAGAAAAAATGGAAAGAAAAACATAGAAGAATGAGCCGCGGTGGCGCAGTGGTTAGAATGCAGTACTGCAGGCTACTTCTGCTAACTACTGGCTGCCTGCAATTTGGCCATTCAAATCTCACCAGGCCATCTATCTTTCTGAGGTCAGTAAAATGAGGACCCGGAGTGTTGGGGGCAATTTGCTGACTGTGTAAACTGCTTAGAGAGGGCTGTAAAGGACTATAAAGCAGTATATAAGTCTAAATCTAAGAACCACACCCTTCATTCCTAGCATGTATAATCAATGTTAACTGCTTATCATTATCTCTTAAAGTACAATGCCCATCATTTAATACCTTGCCCCATTCTGTATAAGCCCTAAAACCTTATCTTTCTTTATTAATCAGCAAAAATCCAATAAGGGTTATCAGAAGTAACAATATAAGTATTACAAACTTTATTTATTACATTCATTTGAATCATTCCTTTTATATGTATATCTCCATTTATATTTAAACAGATTCACCCTTATTTCTTCTGTTCAAATAGTCAAACTCCAGTTCCAATCCAATCAAAAAGCAATTAAATATTATCAGAAATAACCATCACCATACAGTCCCAATCTCAAAAGCCATTAAACATCACCAGAAATAAAAACCCACTATTTTAAACTTGATAAATAAACCAATTTTGTATTCTTCTTTTGAATACTCTTGTCTCTTCTCTCAAAGAAGAGACAAGAGGCGCTTCTTCTATCAGGTGCCTCTTCTAATTCCAGTGTGGCAATTCCAGCAAATATCTTTTGTAAATCCAATATAAGAAAATTATCCATAACATGCTTCTGATTCATTATTTTAAAATTTTAAGTCTTCATCCATGTTCATTTGTAAATCTATCTAGACCAAAGTCGCTTTTTCAAAAGGCAACTGGACTTTTTTTTTTCTTGAAGAGATTTTGCTTCTCATCCAAGAAGCTTCTTTAGTTCTGGCTGAATGGTGGGGAATCAACGAGAACCGAAGAAGCTGCTTGGATGAGAAGTGAAACATCTTCAAGAAAAAACAAAGAAATCCAGTTGCCCTTTGAAAAAATACCTTTCAAACAACCATGATCTGGATGTCTGAGAATCTCCATAGACATTATTTCTGTGTCTTTCTTGTAGGCTATAGTTTCTTTTAATCCACCTGTAAATCAATTTCACTTTTATTAATGGGGCTTATTCCTGTTCAATAATATCTTCTGATTCTACTATCAAGCTAAACAATTTAAAGACATCATGCATTCAATCATCTAAAATTTCTTTTAAGATAGCCATCTGATGTCCTCTAGAATTCAAACTTCAAAGTTATCTTATCAGTTTAAAAGTATAAAAAGGGGATTTTCCCACGAAAAAGCTTTCAATTAACTTCACTTTTAAATCAATTCCAATTGAGCCCTTAATTCATTTAAAACTTTCTAAAGCCAACAATAATAATCCTTTTGTGGTATGTTAAAAAAAGCATTTTTTAAAATATTTAAACTTGTAGTTAATTTTTTTACAAAAAGGATTAAAGAAAACCTATCCAGTGATTTTAAAAACTTGCTAGTCTAAAAGTTATCAATGTTGTTTTTTTTAAAAAAAAAAGCCAAAGGAAAAAAAGATTAAATCTAATGTGATTAAGAAATGAGGCTTGGTCAAACTTAAAATCCATATAGCTAATGTTATGGTTACAAGCACATTGAAATTCTGTAACTTCCAGAATGCAAGCTGACTGCAAAAAATGAATTCTACCATCTGCTCAAAAAAATCAACGACAACAACAACAACAGCAGCAACAATAAAACTCAAACCAGCTGTGCAGAGTACATATGAGTCCACCTAACTTTGGAGATTTTGTCAGCCCAAATCACACATTCAAGTGACATATTCAGCTGCAATGTGTTTGCCTATTATGGAGGAATGTTAGGTCACCATGATGGCTCACCAGAGGTTATATGTTTGCATATTTATGAATACATCTGCATGTATGTGTCCATGCATAGTCATATATGTCTATATCTGTACACACACACACACACACACACACACACACACACACACACTACAAACATCCTCAAATACCATTTTCTTAAATGTACCTTCCAAATAATCTGCCTTTTAGCAAAATGTGACTACTACTGTGTACTTATTTTTAAAATGGCTTGACAGAATTGCTAATGCTCTCATTCCTTCAGGATATTTCCTAATACTTGTAGCCTTTTCATGTTTCTAATTAGGCCAGTAATGGTCCCTGAAGTTAAACCAATTAAAATTATTTACTGTGACACACAGTGTGAAGATAATTATCTGATATCTGAATCCAACTTCTGCTTACTTCGCAACATTACTTAATAGAAAACAGAGAAACTGATGCCTGGCCTTTCATTTCACTTGTCTACCAAATGTGTTTGCCCTATAGCAAACTCTTTAAATAAAGCATTAAAATCTTTGTGGTGCTAATCACATTCTTTTATAATCCCAAGAAGCATATAAAAACTCTTACACATTACCTTTTACATTATGGGTGCTGACCAATGTAGTCTTAAATGCACATTTTACACAGATAATGCAACATCTGCAGTTTGAAAACAACAATAACAGACATCATTTCAGTTTGGATTTCTTTTTTTTCACTTTCAAAAATATCCCTTAAAGCTCGTACTACATATTCCTACATAAGCATCAGTGCTACCCGCAGCAGTGCTATTACTACTAGGGTATATGTTTACAGATTTTCACCCTCCCAGGCACATTGCAGAAGATGCTATGAAATAAAGCAAGAGGAAATTTTGCATTATCACTCTTCTTTCCTCATTCTTATAAACCAAGTTATTTGCCTGCTACTTTTTGCTCTAAGTACATTCCACTGCCTTGTCCAATAAATGAAGTGCCAATGAGAGAATAGTCCTCAATTATTTAGAATTTCTGCAGTCTCAAATGAAACATAATAAACATGGAACCAGAAATCTTCAGCACAGGATAAAACTCTTTCATTTAGTAAGACATATAAAATTAGAGACTAGGAACATGGATGAAAAGTAGAATTATAGCAGGCACATATATATATATAGGCTATATAAGATAAAGAGCAAGGATAACTAGCTATAAATAAGTGTTCTTATAAATCCCTTAGGGTTTCAGTGATCTACAAATGCAATTAATAAATAAAATAATAAATGTAGACTTTCAGAACATGACTAAAACATTATGTCGTATTATATTCCAACTTAATTTCAATCAGTCATATATTCTGTCCTTTTCTTTCACTGCAAAGCTGAGCTCAGATAGGCATATAAATGGTTGGGCCTGACAGCTATATGATAGCATGTACACTGTCATACTTTCGTTCTGTTAATATAGTGACTTTACAGTCAATTTAAATATTACTGATGATGTCCTGGATTAGGTGAAATAATCTATTTCTAGCAAAGTCAGTTGTCTCTACGTTCCATCCTTTTCAAAGGAAAATATAACAAAAAGACATGAACATTCATATCAAAATTGGGAATTTAAAATTATTTTAAAATATATTTTTTTAGTTTTTGGAATATACATTTTATGTACATTTTACATAAATTAACTTCCTATTGTATTTTGTGATGTGCGAATTGCATCATAAAAATCATAGTAGTGTACTACATAGTCTAAAATATAATTGCATTTTTACAAGCAAGTTGGGCTGCAAGTGATACTGTATGGTTAAAAGTGCATACTTAGCAAAATTCTCCAGCCTCCTTAGTTTCCAGTCCATTTGATGCATGTTAATATTTGAAAAATCTTTCTACGCTCCTTTTCAGGAACCTATGCTATGGTTTGCACATGAAGCATTGATTTTCAGGTAGCAATCTGTCTCATTGACATCAGCAAGTATAAACGATATAATATGAAAATACAAGATGTAACAGAATTGATTAATTAAATGGGCTTTAAGATTAAAAAGAAGGAAAAATATCTGAGTATCACTATGACAAAGATGAGTTGTATGTTATTTCAAAATAACTACCCTGTTTTCCGAAAATAAGACATTCCCTGATAATAAGCCCAATTGGGCTTTTGAGTGCATGCGCTAAAATAAGCCTCCCCCCCGAAAATAAGGCCTCCCCGAAAATATTTAAACGCAGAGCTGGAAATCAGATAAGATGGCAAGAGGAGCCTCATATTACTCCATGCGCCCAAAAATAATAAAATCTCCCCGAAAATAAGGCCAAGCACTTATTTCGGGGTTCAAAAAGATATAAAACAGGGTTTTATTTTCGGGGAAACACGGTATGTGAAGATATGGAATGAATTTCAAAGACACATGTTAAAATGGAACAGACTACTACCGTCATTGATGGTGAAAATTTTGTGATAAAAATGGATATCTTGCCTAGAATGATTCTTTTCTTTCAAACAATACTACAGTTGTTATGAAAATTGATACATCACTTAAACAATGGCAGAAGGATATACTGTATATAAACTTGGGGAAAAGGGGCAAAACCATGAGTTAAATATTAAGTATGACAAGAGGCAAGTAAAGAGAAGGCTTGAGTTTATCTGCTTTAAAATTGTATTTTCCTGCTTGTTATTTGGTTTGGATGGAAAAGTAGGTACTGCTGAGAAACAGAACATTCTTGGAGTTAGAAGAACATGACCTGAGATTTGAGTGGCATGGATATTTGAAGTCCAACCAAGTCAAGATTGATTAAGAAATGTTGCATTAACATGTCATATTGAGAATATGGAATAGATAAGCCATATTCTCCAAGGCACAAAGCCAAGTTGTGCCCGAAAGCACCTTTATGGGACTCAGAAAAGAAGCATTTTATAGACAAGAAGTAACAGGTAAGCACAAATTACTAATTTATCATGAGATACTAGAATTCTGTCAAGGAGAATGTAAAATAAAATCAAAAGAACAACTGGTGGCAAAGGGATATAGTTCTCATTAGTTCTCTTATTACAGTTATTAGAAAAATTTAAAGTAGACAAAAGTATGTATTTTGAACATTGTCAGACCAAGTTTGGAATAGAACTGTATACAAATGATGAACAAGTAATTGCTAAATTGTATAAACTTTTATTGACGTTTTAAATAGAAGAAGTGAAATAATTTATGATAAAGTGGGCTAAATGTCTGGTTATAATGTATAGATGGAACAATGGGAAATGTATGATTGAAAGGATTGAAATTTACACTATATTATAATCTTAAAGAAAATTTTATCAGATGAAATATTATTGGTATATATCACCAAAAAATTGTCTAAAATGTGTAAAGGTCCTTCAAAAGACACTGTATTCATTTTCTTTATTTACAATGTCATGTAACAAAAGACATAAACAAAGGTTAAAAACAAAGGTAATAAAAATATTGTTAGGTAAAGGTAAAGGTTCCCCTCACACATATATGCTAGTCGTTCCTGTTTCAAAGCCGAAGAGCCAGCGCTGTCTGAAGACGTCTCCGTAGTCATATGGCTGGCATGACTAAATGCCAAAGGTGCACGGAACGCTGTTACCTTCCCACCAAAGGTGGTCCCTATTTTTCTACTTGCATTTTTTACGTGCTTTCGAACTGCTAGGTTGGCAAAAGCTGGGACAAGTAACGGGAGCTCACCCCATGACGCAGCACTAGGGATTCGAACCGCCGAACTGCCAACCTTTCTGATCGACAAGCTCAGCATCTTAGCCACTGAGCTGCTGTATCCCTTAAAATATTGTTAGGAGATGCTTAA
Source organism: Ptyas mucosa (assembly GCA_012654045.1). Taxonomy (NCBI): domain Eukaryota; kingdom Metazoa; phylum Chordata; class Lepidosauria; order Squamata; family Colubridae; genus Ptyas; species Ptyas mucosa. Next base: position 36,686,918 of record WNWU01000002.1, read on the forward strand.
TTTTTAATTAGTTAATTAATTAATTAATTAATTTTTATAAAATTATATGCATACCTATCTTAAATACAATTATGTGATGCAGCTTAGAATAAAAATAAGAAAAACAACAAAACCATTATGTACAATTCCTTCCATTGTACCCCAACTGATAATTACAATTAATATTTTATAAACATTCAAAATGGCTGATTTTTCCCCTTTTTTGGGGGGGGGGAACTTGATATTATAATGAAAGAAAAACTTTTTAAAAATCCAAAAGGAAACATAAAAAGAAAAAAAATTAAAACAAAAGCACTGATATCCCTTCTCTGATATATTCTAAACTCACTTTAATTATTATTAATTTAAAAATTGAATCTTTTATAAAGTTAACTGAGCATGAACATTGTATAGCCCCAAACTCAAGTGATACTAATTTAACCTTTTTGGGAGGGAGGATGGAGATTAATCAAACCATTTCTGCCAACATCTAGAAACAAGTAAAGTAATAACTAGCAGTCAGCTAGTTGGTTAAAAACAGATCATACCAAACCAATCTTATTTCATTCTTCAACATAGTGACTAAATTAGTAGACCAGAGAAATACTGTGGACATAATATACTTAGACTGTAGCAAGGCATTCAACAAAGTAGATCACACTCTACTTCTTGGTAAGCTAGAGAAAAGTGGGATAGATAGCATCACCACCAGATGGATTTGTAACTGGCTGACAAATCACACTCAATGAGTTTATGGGTCTATGTCTACATGGAGGGAAGTAAGCAATGGGCTACTACAAGGTTCCGTCTTAGGCCCAGTGCTCTTCAATATCTTCATAAACAATTTAGATAAGGGAATAGAAGGGAAATTTACCAAATTTGCAGATATACCTACCTAAAATGGTAGGTATAGCTAACACCCTAGAACTGTGGTGGCGAACCTATGGCACGTGTGCCAGCGCTGGCACGCAGAGCCCCCGTGGGCATGCGAGCTGTCACCCAGCTTAGCTTCACCGCACAGGCCTCCCTCTAGCCAGCTGGTCTTTCGGTCTCTGCCGCGCATGCGGAGGGCCCGCAGGTGCATTCATGGGAACAGGGTGCATGCAGAGGGTCCTCACACTTATGCGGGGCCCCGCACATGCTTGCACAGGGGACGGGCGCATGTGTGGGGGTTACATGCATTGCATTTTGGGGGTTTGCGCACGCTTTGGGCACTCAGTCTGGAAAAGGTTAGCCATCACTGCCCTAGAAGATAGACTTGAACACTGGGTTGTGATGACCTGGGGTGTGACTTAAAGGCAACATAGCCAGAGAACTGGTATGAGTCCCTTTATTATCACCAACTTTGTCCTCAATGTCCCTTTCAACTCTCCAGCCTGGAGAGAGCTCTTCCACCAACCTGACAATACTTCAGTCCCAAACATTGTAAGCAGAAAACTTCCAACTATAAATCCAACAAGGCAAGATAAGGTAATTAATCCAGCAGGGCAGCAACATAACGAGTTCCAGAAGTGAGTAGCACAGCAGTAAATCAAACCAGTTGGGAGGATGCCAGGAACTCAGATAAACAGTAAACACAATGAACTCAACATTTGTTCCTGCCCCTCCCATTTGCCCCTCCCATTTGCCTCTCCTTTAAACTCCATCAGCAGGAGTCTTGTGAAGGGAATCAGGGCACTTTCCTCCCTCATAAGTCACACAACCCACATTGTTCTCTTCTCCATTCTTCCCTGCACTGCCTAGGATGAGGAGGGTGTGGGCCTTGGTCTTCATCTGAAACCCCTCTCCCTTGTTCTACCTCTCCCCTGCTCTGCCCAGTCTGACTTGGCCCTTCCCCAGTTTCTTCCACAGCCAACAGAGCTACTGTCTTGCTCTCTGTCAGCTGTTCATCTTCCCCTTTGGATTCAGACTCCGACAGGGCATGGCACTGGGCCCTATCTAACAAAATGAAATTCAATATAGAGAAAAGTAAAGTCTTGTACTTAGGCAAGAAAAACCAAACGTACACATATAGACTGGGTGAAACCAGGCTTAATAGCAGTAACTGTGAGAGGGATCCTTGAGTCTTAGTTAAATATAAGCCAGCAGTGTGCGCTGGCAGCCAAAAAAGCCAACACAATCATAATTTGCATTAACAGAGGGATACAATCAAGATCAAGTGTGGTACTAATACCACTCTATAAAGCCTTAGTAAGACCAGACTTAGAATACTACATCCATTTTTGGTTACCAGACTATAAAAAGATGTTGAGACTCTAGAAAAAATGCAGAGAACAACAACCAGGATAATTATTATTATTATTTATTTATTATCTTTATTCATTAAATATGAAACTCAGTCAACTGAACATTTAAAAATGCACCACAAATACCATTGACTGGTGCTAATGGTTGATACGGGTTGCTGCCAATATACTAGGTATCAACCAAGTATCTTCTTAAGATGTATGGCATTCCAAGTAGCACAGTTTTTTGCAGTTCTGCTGGTGTTATTGCAGGAATCTGCAATTTGCTGATGTATGTTATAAAATTCTTGGACATGGTACCAAGTGCCCCAATGACAATGGGAATCACTGTTACATGTTTCATCCATAGCCTTGTAGTTTCGATGGCCAGGTAGCGATATTTCATGAATTTTTCCAGTTCTTTTTCTTCAACTCTGGCATCTCCTGGTACCGCGATGTCAATAAATTGTACGTTTCAGTTTTCGACAACTGTGATATCTGGCATGTTGTGTTCCAAGTAACGATCCGTCTGTATTTGAAAGTCCCAGAAGATCTTCACCTTCTCATTTTCTATAACTTTTTAGACTTTATGTTCCCATGACTTTTTGGATACAGGAAAGTCGTATTTTTTACATAATGACCAGTGGACTAATTTAGCAACTTGGTCGTGTATAGCTGTGTAATCAGTTTATGCAATTTTGCTGCATTCACATATTATTATTATCTTTATTCATTAAATATGAAACTCAGTTAATGTATTATTAGTATTATTATTAGTATTAGTATTATTATTATCATCATCATCATCATCATCATTAATTTATTATTTATTTGTCAACAAGTACAAGGAAACAAGTAACAGTATAGACATAGACATGGACACATGAAAAAATTGGCACAATAAAAGGATATAAATAGGCAAAACATAGCCATAAACAGATAGAATGATTACATATAAATGGGAACAGTAGGACAGGGATGGTAGGCATGCTGGTGCGCTTATGCATGCCCCCCTAGGGACCTCTTAAGAAACATGAAAGGTCCACGGTAGACAGTTTAAAGTAAAAGGTATGGGGATTAGTGAGACTAACAACAGGAACAGGTAGAGTATTCCAGACATTTACTACTCTATTGCAGAAGTCATATTTCCTACAATCAAGATTAGAGTGAATTACATTGAGTTTGAATCTATTGATAGCCCTTATGTTATTATGGTTGAAATTAAAGTACTCATTTACAGGTAGGACATATTGGTAAATAATCTTATGAACTAAGCATAGGTCGGAATGTAGACGGCATAGTTTGAGGCTATCCAGACCTAAAATTTCAAGCCTCATGGTATAGGGAATTTTATTTCAAGCAGAAGATTTGAGTACTCTTCTAGTAAAATATCTCTAATTAGGGGACTGGAGACTAAAACATATGAAGAATGGTTGCAGGAACTGGGCATGACTAGTCTAGTGAAGAGATGGATCAGGGGAGACATGATAGCAGCGTTCCAATATTTGAGGAGCTGCCACAGATGAATCTGAATGTTCTTTTGTGAATAGGATGCTCTGACATGTCTAACTAGCCTGATCTGGAACAAGTTACCTGCTGTCTTAGTCAAAAGGAGCATCTCCCAGGAATTCCCATTCAATCAATGCTATGGTGGCCCCAAGTGACCCTTACTATTGTCATTAAGCTGAGGTGGTAGCTTGCGCAGGACTCCTGAACAGTTGCAGGTCTGGAATTTTATGGTGCCTATATTTATTATTACTATTTTAGGGTAACTATTTTGTGTGCCCTCGACTTTTTACATGTACAGACATTTAACAAATAATTTGCTGGTGATAATTTTAGTCCCATTATTTATTTAATATTTCCTACCACAAATGGCTCTCACTCCTTCATATTTAACACAAAAGTTTATTGTAGGGAACTTGCAGTTCACGACTACTACTTTTTGTGAATTAAAACCACAGCAAACTAATGAGAAAAATTAACTAATGACATAAAGCCAGATCTGCAGAAGATGTACAAACCACTTAAATTAAAGTAAAGCCAAGAAGACTGTCTTCTCACAAATTGAGTTGTCAAGTTACCCTTGAATGAATAATGTAATCATTCTCAGGCTGGATTTTGATGAAATAATAATGGACCCCAAGCCAGCATTGTGAATGCTAAACCAAATTGTATGGCTGACATCCTAGCTTGAATTATATTATGCAAACAAACCCCCACACCTTAGTAACTCCTAAGGGTACTTTTGCATAATATAATTCATGCTAGGGTGTCAGATGTACAATTTGCTTTAGCAGATCCAATGTATAATACTGGGGTGTTTGTTCATGAAATATTGCATGAAATATTCTTATAGTTTGTTGGTGCTAGTCAATGCAAAGACATCCTTGCCTTTGTTTTGTAGCTTACCACAGCTAATTAATAATTGTCTATTCACGATGCTATTAAGAGCATATGGATATGTGCCAGCTCCTGCAATCAAGGGGTTAAAACTCCTCAGTCTGCACTTTGTAAAGTTTGCTCCAATGCCCTTTTAGACAATGACAAGCTGTTAAGTGTAAAACTAATTAACATTTCAAAAACTGGTGTTAATCAGTAGTGCTCAGATTCATCTGGAACTCTCCTACCGGCTTTCCCCTTCTTTTCTACACTAGAACTTTTGAGTTACTTTTTTTTCTGTTCAGTGCATAGCAAAGCAACATAGATATCTGAAGAAAATCTATTCTTGCTTCAAATTTCCATTGGTGAAGTATCCATTTACATAGAGAGGACAAAAACTTTTCGCCTTATTTCTAATTCATGCAGTTGATACCTTTGTACTGTAAACTATTTTCTTTTCTTTTTTTCTTTTGGTCCAAGGCTATTCTGCAATTGGGCAGTGATGAGGCTTGGTGTTTTTAATGCTTAAGAATAGAAAAACAACGATTTTTGAAACATATTTCCAAATCTTCGGTCACATTTTAATATTACAATATAAATTAACTGAATCATAAAAGTTCTTTCAAGTGACCTATGTGAGAATATAGAACCTTTTATTCAAATGAAAGGTGAATTCAGATTGGAAACAGCATGAATTGACCTTTCTAAAAAAAATCAATCTAATTGTTTTGGGAGGCCAAAGTCCTTACTGTTTTCCTTCTGACGTAATAAAGAGCACCATGTCTCTTCCATTGCTCTGTCTGCGAGTGCCTTTACATTATTCAGAATATACTATGAAGATCCGAGGTGGCATAGTGGTTAGAGTACAGTACAGCAGCTGACTTCAGCTGACTGTTAGCTGCAGTTTGGCAGTTCAAATCTCATCGGCTCAAGGTTGACTCAGCCTTCCATCCTTCCAAGGTGGGTAAAATGAGGACCAGGGGTGGGTTCTACTTACCTTTACTACTGGTTTGCATACTGGTTCTTCTGCGCATACGCAGATCACCTATGATGACATCCAGGTCAGTGGGCAGAGCCTTCCGCCAGTTTTACTACTGATTCTTGCGAACCAGTCCAAATGGGATTGACAGGACATTGAGCCTGGTGGTGCAGTGGACTAAGTGCTGTTAAAGTAGCACTTAAGTTGCCAGCTGCCTGCAATTATTGCAAGTTCAAATCTCACCAGGCTCAAGGTTGACTCAGCCTTCCATCCTTTCTAAAATAGGTAAAATGAGGACCCAGATTGTGGGGGCAATAAGCTGACTTTGTATAAATATACAAAAGTATGAAGGCTATTGCTTAACACATTGTAAGCCGCCCTGAATCTCCGGAGAAGGGCGGCATATAAATCAAATTTAAAAAAAAAAAGACCCACCACTGATGAGGACCCAGATTGTTGGGGGCAATATGTTGACTCTGTAAACCGCTTAGAGAGGACTGTAAAAGCACTGTGAAGCAGTATATAAGTACTATTGCTATTGCTAAGATACTTAATTGCAGAAATTTGCTACAACCTGGGTTCGGCCATTGGTATACTTAAACTATGTATGAGATACATTGCATGGCAAGTAGTTATAATGTCTACATGAATCTCCCTGCCTTTTTTTCAAACATATACTTTGAATCTATTTATATTGTCCATGTTCTCTTGGCTGAAGCTAACATAGGTATCAGTAATATGAAAGTGGTAGTTAGATTTACTTATCTACTGCATTACATCAATATGTGCAATCATTATTTTATTGCTGTATTCTAGAAAAAGTCAATATTTTTTGAGCTTGAGAGGTTAAGTTTCCTTCTCATGTCCAGATTTGTGTAGTATAACTCTCATAATAACTTGGTGACTTTGGGCCAATCACTTTCTTTCAGCCTAACCCATTTCATAGGGTTTTGTGGGTAAAATAGGAGGCAGGAATATTAGGTAGGTTTGTCACCTTGAGTTACTTTTTTGTTAAAAGTGGGATGAAATAATAATAAACTTATATCCTCCATTGGTATCATTAACACCAACAAACAACATCTGCCCATCACAGGCCCTTGGGAAGGACTTGATAGATGGAAAAAGAAATGCCAAATCCAAAGGAGACTGACTGTTCAACCAACCATAATAACCATACAATAGCAACAACATTTTGAACCTTAGGATGATTCAGGAAGTCCAAAATTGCACACAATGCATTATTATGTTAAAAATACATGCAGCAAAAAGCTCCTTGGTGTGTGTCATGCTTAGATATTAAGGGACTTCCTAAACAAGTAAAGAAGGAGATGCTATAGCGTCCATCACATGGCTATTTATGCAATAGAAATAGAACAGCCAGGCAGCCAGTACACATATAGGTCAACTATTTTGTATTTTGAATTCATTTCTCAAACATAGAGACCTCAATTTGCCTACAGTTAAGATTTAGGTTTAGTTTTAACATTATGCTTCATTATTCAGTATAAAAGCCTGATGTCTGGTGTATTAATCAAGTCATTCTCTTGGCTGCTTCTAAATATATTCTGACATCAACTCCCAGAATCTGGCACCAGTTATTTTGGCTGGTGATCCTGGGTGATGTCATACAAATACGTCTAGAGGTCATTTTGTTGAAAAGACTAGGCCAGTGATGACTAACCTTTTTGCCATTGTGTGCCAAAAGTGGGGGGAGGGCAGGGGAGTCACACGCATGCGTGCCCACACCCATAATTCAATGTGCCCCACCCACTGTGCATGCATGCGCACCCCCCATGCAACCCCCGCTTTTGGCACACAATGGAACCGTGGGCCCGGTAGGCCTGTTTTTCACCCTCCCTAGGCTCCAGAGGCTTTCTTGGAGCCTGGGGAGGGCAAAAACGGCCTTCCCCACTCCCCCGGAGGCCCTCTGGAGGCCAGAAATGGCCCATTTACTGACTTCCAGTGGGCCCGGAAGGCCCGAAAATCAGCTGGCCGGCGCATGCATGCACACTGGAGCTGAGCTAGGGCAACACTTGCGTGCCCACAGATATGGCTCTGCGTGTCACCTGTGGCATGCGTACCACAGGTTCACCATCATGGGACTAGGCTAAACTTTAATTTGGATCTATAAGGTTACTCAAGAATTTATCTCAAAGAAGGCAGAGTTCTTCACATCAATAGAAGGCTGCATCCATGAGACTGTTCTAAACCACTCTAGACACAAGAGTTAGTAATAATGTCCATACTAACATAATAAAATGCTTCCTACCAGGGTAGATCACTGGCATTGCTGTTGTCACTGATTGACAGCTCACTAGAGCATCAAGTACTGCCTAGAGATGCCAGACACTGCTCCATGCAATGGATAGAATGAAATTTTATTTATTAATTTTCCATTGAACAATTTGAATTTCAATTAAGAATATTCTAGACAAAAGCATTATTTTTGTTCTTTAGGGAACAACATGACCTAAGTTTCATAATTTTGAATTAGAAAACATGGAACATATGCTACTCTGCTGGCTTGAACAATCTATTTGTAAAGGAAAGTCACACATCTTCTCAGATTGCAATAATTTACAGCTACCAGAGCTCCAAAAGCAGTGATCAATCTTCCCTAAAGCACTGCGGTTACAAACTGAGTGGTAAATTTCATCCTGAGATTTTCTCATGTTTAGGAGCAATGTTCATAGGGAGGCTGCCAACAACAATTGGCCTTAAACGTAGTTGTTATAGAAACAAGTGCTACTAGAAAGAACACTATATGTGAAATAAATGCATGCACTAAACACTCTGCTTTAATGGAAGGATACCGATAGTAGAAAATATAAATGAAGATAAAATAAACTGGTGTAAACTCTTATTCATCCTTTTATGGAAGCATCATCAGAGACTTCTGAAGCTTTACTTTGGAGAAGGCATAGAGATGATGGAATTATTGGTGTGCTAAGCAGTTCTACTTTCAGTATATATGATACTGAAAGTATCTGAAACCACATCACAAAATATTGTGTTTTCCTAAAAACAAGAACCTGTCTTATATTTTTTTGAACCCCAAAATAAGTGCTTGGCCTTATTTTCAGAGAGGTCTTATTATTTTGGGACATGTGGAGTAAGAGGGGGCTCCTCTTGCCGTCTTACCTGATTTCCAGCTCTGTCTCTCTAACTCCAGTCATGGGTTGCCCCGGTTCAGTAGTAAGAGCCGGTAGTAAAACCGGAGGGAGACTCTGTCCACCGACCCCAATGTCATCAGAACGCTTCTGCGCATGTGCAGAAGACTGCGTGCACACGCGAGAGGCCCTGTTACAAACCGGTAGCAAAGGTAAGTAGAACCCACCCCCGCCTACCCTAACCAGAGGAAATGGCAGGGACCAGCTGCACATGCGTTTAAATATTTTTGGGGAGAACTTATTTTTGGGGAGGGCTTATTTTGGGGGGGCTTATTTTCAGGCTTATTTTAGCGCATGCGCTCAAAAGCCTGATTGGACTTATTATCAGGGAATGTCTTATTTTTGGGAAAACACGGTATTAGCCCAAGCGCTTTCATATTAACAGGAAAAATTAGGAACAATTTCTATTTTTTTTTAAAAAAAAAGGAAGGGAAAGCAGGTGTAAGGATTTAAGGTTCATGGATTTTTTTAAATACAAGAATGTATAAATTCCTTTAAGTCATGAATATATACTTGTAACTATAATTGCACTCGAAGTACAGTTCAGATAATCCAAAACAATTAAAGTGATAAAAAATAATAAAAGCAAAAGCAAAAACAGTAACAATTGTGCCACAGTGCCATACTGAATAATTATTACCCAACTTATGGATGATACCTGTCAGTCTGAAGACATCTACTTCAAGGAGTATCCAATTTTAATTAACTATAAAGGAGTATGAGAAGAAAAAGAAGGGGACTTATTATTTTTTTTAATGTACCTACATCCTGGGCAGATTTGTTCTTCTGTAAACACTTAGAAACTGTAGTAGCACATTGATTTTCTACCAATAAATGAACACATTGGTATAAGTGAGCTTCCTGTATGGCAACATTCTTTAAAACCTCTCAAGGGAGTGATGTATAAAGCTATGAAAAGGACAAGAGAGTTGTTGTAGCCTACAATTGAACAGACTATTTTAGACAGGAGGGTAGCTCTGCTAATATATGATGCTCACCAGGAAAGTCAGTAAGGTGTCCAGAAATGTTCTCTTTTTAAGTTATTGTCCAGATGCTCTTCCAAAGGTGCTTTTTCAAGCACCTGTGTCCTCAGGGTCACCTGACTAGTGCAAATAACACAGGACACAGACAAACCACCAAATGTCCTCAACAACTCTCTAAAAGAATGCAAATAACCAGCTGTCTTCAAGGAATATATCATATTTTTCGGAGTATAAGATGGACTGGAGTATAAGATGCACCTTAGTTTTTGGGAAGGAAAATAGGGGAAAAAAATTCTGCCTACCAGGTATTCATCTGGCTAGCATCCTTAGCCTGGTCAACTTCAGCATATTAGTTCACTTGCTGGTTTTGAGGTTGGGGCTAGTTGGGGCTAAAAAACAGCTTCTAAAGCACAGCTGATCCTTAGAGGGAGCAGCAATTAGAAAAGCAGACAAAGCACGGAAGATCGCTTCGCTCGCAAGCACCACGTTGGGCCTGAAAAACTGCTTCAAAAGCACAGCTGATTGTCGGAGGGAGCTCCAGTGACTAAAGCAGGCGAAGCATGGAAGGGTTAAGAGAAGGCAGCAGCTGTTCCAGGTAGCCATTTTGGGCACTGTGCGTCGCATTTTGAGCCTCCAAATGCATCACGTTTTCAGGTGTCAATGTGCTTTGGCAATTCCTGCAGCCTTGAAGGGCCCTCAAATTGAACTTTTGGAAGCTGAAAATGTGATGCCCAAAAACACAAGCCATTCTTGGTGGCAATCTCTGCAGCCAGGAAGAGGATCTTTTGAGAAGATACCTGGTTACAATTATAAACTCAATAAAAGAGGTCGTAAATAATTCAGAAGCCTTCAACTTTCCTTAATTATTATATAGACTTGAGTTACTGGTATATTTCTCATTTTAAACGAATGTGAAAACAGTCAAACAAGCAGATTCATCAGGATTTAAATTCTCTTTTATCATCGAGTGGTGTATTTAGGCTTGATGAAATTTACACAGCCTTTTGATGATAGGTGAAGTATTGGGCAAACACAATCTCAATTGTTCAATCATTTATAATCTATCCCTCTTTTATGTTCCTGGAGTATAGAAAATCCCAGCTCACAGATAAGATGTTGAAAACTGAGACCTTTTTGGCAGTTTGGGGGCATTCATTTTTCACTTACATCCAGAATATATCAAGAGTCACTTTCACATGCTTTAATTTCAAACTGCAATTGTTACAAATCTCCACAGATTCCTCCTGTTCTTTTTGTGAGGTAATGTTGAATTCAGTTGGTATTAAAATAATTTTTTTAACCAATCCTGAAGACATGCTTAAAAACAGTACTAAAGTTTATTTTAAAATATGTTTAAAAATAGGTACCATGGCCTCATTATGACTAGTTGCAATAACATTTGGAAATAAGTCCATATTGATTTCCTTTCCTTTCAGAATCCAAAATTTTAACTTTTCTTTCATAGCATTATTTTTATTTACAGAAAATACATTTTCATCTTTTTCTTGCATGTTGTTTAAATATTCAGAGAATAAATACGATAACTCTACTGACTCATATAATTTTTATTGCTCTAGAAAAAATGAAGTCCATATAGTCTTGACAATATGTCACCTCTTGACTATAAAGAAGAAGATCTAGGTGATTTATTGCAATTATTTGTGAGAAATTAACCATATAGGTGAATTACTTTTGATGTGGTTAATCAGGTTCATATTTTTGTGGGCAGTTTCGAACTAATGCTGTTATTGCAAATCAATGCAGGCAGGAATGTTTTCTTTTTCCCTAACAGCACAAATCTTTTTACTGACCAAATCATTGAAGAAGCACTATGTATTCCTACACAAATTCCTACACAGAACTTTTAGGGGAATTTAGAGCAACCATTTCCAAGTAGTTAGTCTAAATATTTTGGCTGTTGTTGTTTCCCACAGTTCTTTACAACATAAAAATCATTGTACTATTTTACTGCCATAAGTGTGATGAATGAATGCCAGTAACTGAGCTCAGTGTCCAATAACACATTAACTTAATTCCTTAGATAGGTTTAAAATTCAGTTTGTTCTACAATTTAAGAGAGAGGGTTTTTTTAATAAAGTGATGTACAAATAGTATATGTCACCAGAGAAAATGTCTAAAATATATAAAAGTATTTCTAGTTATTTTTAGATTAGATCACAGCACAAACTTACACTACACTTAGAGAACTTCTCCAGTGAGCAGTGCATGCTCATTGACCAATCAAATTGAATGCTTTTAGTTGTTACCCAGGGGATGACTATCTCTGACCTAGGTTATACAAAGCAGTTTACTTCACACAGGAGAAAGCTTTCAAACATTGTAATATGTTTGGTTGAAGATTAACTTGTCTGCTAACTTACCTCACCTAGCAATACATTAACCCCTTAACTCCTGATCTCTATCCTAGCATAAGTCAGTCCTGTCCTTATTTATGCAAAAATGAATTCAGGGGAAAAAATCCATTTTTTGCTGTAATCGTGATTTTATATATACAGAAGTTACAAACTAGGTTGTAAGAGTTAACATTTGAAGTGTTAATTTTGGGTCACTCCTGCACATGGCCTTATTGAAAATAATTGAAATATTCTCTTATTGTTAACTGCTAATCTAAGTGCTAATCCCAAGAATAACAAACTTACTTTAGAGTCCTGAAAATGGAGTTTTCACAGAAATTTATGTATCTCACAGCTGGCTCTTCCAAGGAAGGCTAGGAATGTCAAAAAAGAAAAGCTTTAAATGTAATAAAACCACAGGTCCAGGGGTGAAATGCTCCCGGTTTGGACCGGATCGAGCGATCCGGTAGCGATTGTGGCCCGTGGTTCGGAGACACCGCCCAGATGTTGTTACTTCCTGATTTTAACCAGGAAGTAATGTTTTTTACCCTCTGTGCATGTGCAGAATGTTTTGCGCATGTGCAGAAGGTCTGCACATGCATATGTCACGCGTACGTGGGGCACATGCACTGCTGAACCGGTAAGAAAGGTAAGTAGATTTCATTCCTGCACAAGTCTAATAGAAATAGACTTTTATTATTCACTATTTGATGTTAGATGCAAATGTCTCTTGTTTCTTCAGCCTTTTAAATATGTGACTAAGTTTTGATTTAGTTTAGATATTTCTTAACTAGAGTTTTAGTGCTTGCATGGAGTTCCCATTGCAAACTGTGCATCTCTTCCTTGCCTGCATTTGTAATGCTGAGTGGCTATATTCCATAATAGCTGCATCTAAAAGTTTCATTTTGGTTTCCTTGGACTACCTGGAGAGAAATGTCTTGCCTATAGCTGATATTCTGCATGAATTTAGGTCTGGTTTCAGGTTTTAAAAGTTCTAAACCAGACTGGCAAGTTCACACATTTTATTGCTTGTTTGGCTCAGTGTTATCTTGTTAATGTGGTGTTCAGCATAGTCCATGCTGCCCACTTCCCTTCTGTTTGGTCCAACATCTGAGCCAATATTGTGCACTCATGGGGTGAACTTGGCAGTAGCGGAGCCCAGATGCTGAGCTCTAGCATGTCATTTTCCAAGAGCAGCATCTGGGTGTTTGGTTGGCCTTTTATCAGGCTTATGCTGGCTGTCATGGTGGCTATACAAAGCCTCAATAGTTGGCATAGGTTCAGCTTGCTGGAATATTTTGTTCTTCTGAATATCAACTTCTCTTTATTCATGTTTAATAAACTTACATTTTTCAGGTTTGCATATGACAGTGAAGTACCATGAAATATTTTTCACATAACTCATTTTTTTTTAAAAAAGGCTTAGGTAATAGATATTGCCTTCCAGGGCATGGAAAGATGCAGATGTCAATAGCTGGTGGTAGCGCAAAAAAAAAAAAAAAGTAGATACCTGAAGGTACTAAGGAGCCTTGGTGGTGCAGCGGACTAAAGTGCTATTAAGTAGCACTTAGCTGCCAGCTGCCTGCAATTAGTGCGAGTTCAAATCTTACCAGCTCAAGGTTGATTCAGCCTTCCATCCGTCCGAGGTGGGTAAAACGAGGACCCAGATTGTGGGGGCAATAAGCTGACTTTGTATAAAAAAGAACACCGCTTAGGGGATGCCAAAAGCCCTACTAAGTAGGTATATACAAAAGTATGAAGGCTATTGCTTAATGCATTGTAAGCTGCCCTGAGTCTCCGGAGAAGGGCGGCATATAAATCGAACCAACCAACCAACAAATAAACAAACAAATAAATAAATAAATAAGAATAGAGAATAAGCAATAATTCTTTCTCCTGCCCCCCCTCCCGCCCCCCACCAAATTGTGGAGAACTTACAGCAACTCAAGTACTTCCAAACAGTAGGAATTCCCACCGTGGGAATTACATTTCAGCATCTGGACTGAATAAACCTTCAATGACTCAAAGTTACTCATAGCATTTTAGAGAAGCAGAGGAATAGACATGATAGTGATGTAAAATGTAATGTTCATATCACACAAGAGGACAGAGCCAACATCTCCTCCCTTCGGGCTTGGGGATTTGCATATGTCTATGTATTTTTCTCAATAATGTTCAGCATACTTTTAAGGAATATGCTATAGTTTTTGTACAATAGATTTCCTGCCTCAGAGTGATAAAAACTATCCTGCCGATTATGAGCAATTGCGCCTTGGGAAGTACACAAATAGAGTTAAGGAGTGAATTCTTAGGTTACCTCACTGCTTGTAGACTCAGAAGGCAGTTTTTATCAAAAATTTAGCACAGTCCTGGATTTCTACTTCTTCTGCTTGAGGATTACTTGTACAGAGGTGCTCAGCTATGAGGAATAAGGTAGTTGCTACTTTGGGAAAAAAACCCATGGCATCCTCTATAATTTTAATATGCAACACCGATAGGAGATTGGAATGGAAGAGAGAAATGGAATCACTGACTGACAGGTCATCCTTCAATATGAGTGACCTTTACAACCATTCTATCACTAGTTGCTCCAGTACATCATTTTTGGAAGGTTGATGGTTAGAAACAATTTCAGAGAGTTTACTCATTTGGTGCTTTCCATTTCCTTCTTAGAAATTGTTAAAAGATTGTTGTTTTTTGCAATCTTAACTAATGGTCTGTCTAAAAGACTACATTTTCTTTTATGAAAAAGATGTATGAATTCCTATTTTCTACTTGTCCATTCATTTGGCACAAAACGTCCTCAACCTATCTTCTTGACATTTTCCAGAGATACTTCTCACTGTAGGATCTTTTTTTATTGCAAATTTCATTATATTCTGCCTCAAAAAATATTGACATTTACAAAAGCAGTTTTTGAAGTTATATGGTATGAAAGCAACAGAACTGATTGTATGTACTTCAGCTTGTTTCTTTCATGTAAAATGTTCCTCATTTTTAAAAGTTGCATCCCGATCCAACAATGAAACTTAAAACAGCAGCAACAACAACACAATAGTCATAAATCCTTCTACTCTCTCTTCCTGTTGGAAATTGGCCCTAAGATGGCCGCCACACCTTGCTAACTTCCGTGAAGGCTGGGGAGCGTCCTGGTCGAAGAGGATGGTCTTCTGGGGGTCTTTTGACATCGACCCCAGGATCGGCGGTTCATGAAGATCTGGAGAGTCTGGGGGCCTCGGTTAGACCTTTGGAGGCTACAGGGCTGCAGGGCGGGTCCGCTAGATGCTGCTCGGTGCTGGGATCGCTCGAGCGGCATTTTTGAGCTTCGCGATGGTTTTTTTTCACCACGGGCCAGCTGGCTGGTTGGGCGTGTGAGGGGAGACCTGCCAGTGAGCGGAGGGAGGCTTGCCGGCGAAGACAGGTCTGAGAGGAGGGGGCTTGCCAGTGAATATGATCAGAGACAGGGAAGGAAGTGTTGGCGTTGAGGTGGAAGCTTCCCCAGGGAGTTCTGACCCAGGCTGGTGAGGTTGGGTGGCCTGGATAGTTTGGACTTCTTATTGGACTGGTGAGCAGACAGATAGGCAGGAGTCCCACCAACAGTGTGGCAACCATGGCTCTCCCCTGGAGTGGCTAGGTGGGTGAGAGTTGCCTGGCTGACTCAAACTGGAAGCCCCGGGATATGCTACACATTGGGGGGGGGTTGCTTCGTTGTTTTACAGCTGCCCTTCCCTCCCCCCGTTTTTTACCTTCACCACACTGAGATTTGAAAACTTGGCTTGTTGGACCGATTGGGGGGGGAGGAGCCAATGCCTTGGACCTTGTGGTTCTTGCTTATTGGCTTACCCTCCCCCCCATTGCCATCTCCTGCAGATATGTTAGATATACCAGCTGTGTTGGACATGGTGTGATGGTGGATTTGGGCAACTGAAGGCTTGTTTGGATCTGGATTTGTCATCTCCAGTCTCCAGAATCTTCGCTCCAGAATATATCCCCACCATACCCGCATGGCTTGGAATGAACCATCTATATGCCCAGACTTTTCTATTGCAGCCCTGGACTTGTCTGCCCCGGAGGAGAAATCTGCTGCCGCCATGAGAGGGAGGCTGTGGACTTTGTTTACTATTGGAACCGGGTCATGCTGTGGTGAGAGGACAACAATGATGGAAGGTTCCCACCTTGGGTGACCCCAACTGGACTCAGGAGCCCGCTGTGGGGAGAGGATGGCGAGGACTAACATCTCCTATCATTCACGAGTGTCGTGGAAGGACACCCTGGAATGGAGGTTCCTGTTTCCTGGGATGGACCAGCTTGATACAACCTACTCTTCATGGACAATCCCCTGTGCCTTGAGGTTCAGGGATGGTAGTACAAACATATGCAAGAGCGGACTTCGTTGCTCTGAGAGATGCCCCCCTTTACTTGGAGTGGCCTACTGGCTTGGCGAAGATCTTCCTTAATGACGGGTCCTGAGACCCCGAGAGTGGCATGAAGGTTTTAAGGGTTTTAGTAAGGTGTCGTTATATTGTTTTTTAGCTAGATTTTTAAGGGGCTTCCAGTTGGTGGTTGGGGAGACCCCGCCGGGTTGTTGCCAGACCAGGTTGTGGGGAGTTGGAGGAGGTTCTGATGCAGTGCTGGGTCATCCAGGTGCACCAAGGGTGAGGGTGGGATTTCAGATACTGGTTGTGATGGGAAATGGCTGTAGGTGGAGGAATGGAGGGCCATATCGGATTTTGGGAGCCCGCCCCTGCTATCTTCGAGTGGTGGTGCACTTCGACCCTCCTAGTTCTATCTGACCTCCTGGGGGTTTGAGGGATTGGGCCCCTGGGCTTAGGCTGGTCTATTTTAATGCTAGGTCTGTGGTCAATAAAGCTCCCCTCATTCGTGATTTGATTGAGGAGGAAACTGCAGACCTGGCATGCATTACGGAAACCTGGTTGGGCTCAGAGGGGGGTGTCCCTCTGACTGAATTGTGCCCACCAGGTTTCTGGGTGCTGCACCAGCCAAGGGCCCAGGGGAGGGGAGGGAGGGTGGCGGTGGTTATTAGGGAGGTCCTTAGTCCGCGGGAAGTCACTGCTCCTAAAATTGATGGATGTGTGGCCCTCCTCATGAGGTGGGGCCCATATGGTCAGTTGTTGATTGCATACCTGTCTCCCAGCTGCGTATCAACAGCCCTGCCCGGGCTGCTCGATGCCCTCTCAGGGCTGGTGGTGGAGTTTCCCAGACTTATTGTTCTGGGGGACTTCAATCTGCCGTCCCTGGGTGTGGCGTCGGGTGCGGCTCGGGAGTCCATGGGAGTTCAATGGACCTGACTCAGATTATCCAGGGCCCGACTCATGGGGGGGGGGGGGCACACACCCGATCTGGTTTTTGTCTTGGAGCAGTGGTGAGATGAGTTCAGTGGGGGATTTACTTCTATTTACCCCCTGTCATGGACCGACCATAATCTCCTTTGGCTAGGCTTCCATTACACCACCCCTCCTCACTGGGAGGCGGAACCAAGAGCCTTGATAGTATAGTGGTCTAAAGCACCCTGTTATTAACACCAGCTGCCTGCAATTATTGCAGGTTCGAATCTCACCAGGCTCAAGATTGACTCAGCCTTCCATCCTTTCTAAGGTAGGTAAATTGAGGACCCAGTTTGTGGGGGCAATAAGTTGACTTTGTATAAATATACAAAAGTATGAAGGCTATTGCTTAGCGCATTGTAAGCTGCCCTGAGTCTCTGGAGAAGGGCGGCATATAAATCAAATTTAAAAAAAAAACAACCGTCCCCAGGCACCTGATGGACCCTGAGAGGTTCCAGAAGGAGCTTGGGATGATCCCTCTCTCTCTCTCTCACGCCCCGGCCATGACCCTGGTGGAGGCCTGGGAAAAGGCTGCTGCTGGGGCTCTGGACCGGGTCATTCCTTTGAGGCCTCTCACTCATCGCAGACCCCGGTTGGCTCCCTGGTTTACCGAGGAGCTCTGGGGGATGAAGCGGCATAGACGAGGCCTAGTGAGCTGTTGGAGAGCCAGCCGTTCTGAATCCGACCAATTTCAGTTAAGGTCGGCCACACGGGCTTACCTGGTGGAGTTGGTGGTGGCAAAGTGCCACTACTTCACTGATGTCATCGCATCCACAGAGAATCGCCTGGCTGCCCTGTTCAGGGTTTCCCGCTCCCTCTTAAATCAGAGGGTGAGGGAAGATCCTTTACAGGGATGAACCAAGGAGTTTGGTCAGCACCTGTCGGACAAAATCGCTCAGATTTGGGACGGCTTGGACTCTGACTGGACAGAGTCAGATGGGGGGTGAGACAGAGGGTCCTGTGCTTTGGGAAGAGTTTGATTCTGTTACTCAGAGGAAGTGGAGAGTATCATGGGGAAGCTGAGTGCAGCCACCTGTGTGTTGGACCCGTGTCCCTCCTGGCTGGTTTATTTGGCCCGGGAGGTGACACAAGGCTGGATATAGACGGTGATAGCAGCTTCTTTGAGGGAGGGAAGCTTCCTGACCGCCTTGAAGGAGGCGGTGGTGAGGCTCCTCCTCAAGAAGCCGGCCTTGGATCCAGCTGTATTAAGTCATTTTCATTCGGTCTCCAACCTTCGCTTTTTAGCGAAGGTTGTTGAGAATGTGGTTGCACATCAGCTCCCGCTAGTCCTGGATGAAGCAGATTACCTTGACCCATACCAATCAGGTTTCAGGCCTGGGTACAGCACGGAGACGGCATTGGTCGCGCTGGTGGATGATCTCTGAAGGGCCCGGGACAGAGGTTATTCTTCTGTTTTGGTCCTATTGGATCTTTCGGCGGCATTTGATACCGTTGACCATGGTATCTTGCTGCGTCACCTCGGGGGGTTGGGAGTGGGAGGCACTGTTCTCCTCCTACCTCTCAGGTCGAACGCAAGCGGTGTTGGCAGGGGGAGCAGAGATCAACCTTGAGGCCACTCACTTGTGGGATGCCTCAGGAGTCGGTCCTGTCACTCCTCCTGTTCAACATCTATATGAAACCGCTAGGGAAGATCATCCGTGGTTTTGGGGTGAGGTATCATCAGTATGCTGATGATAGTCAGCTTTTTATTTCCACCCGGAACCAACCCAGTGATGCCTTCAACGTGATGGCCCGGTGCCTGGAAGCGGTACGGGTCTGGATGGGTAGAAACAGATTGCAACTCAACCCGGCCAAGACCGAGTGGCTGTGGGTACCGGCATCTCGGTTCAGGGGAGAGGTGCCATCGCTGACTATAGGGGGTGAAGTTTTGCCCCCTGTAGACAGGGTGTGCAACTTGGGTGTCCTTCTGGATTCACGGTTGAACTTAGAATACCATGTAATGACCATGACCAGGGGGGCATTCGCCCAGATACGTCTGGTGCGCCAGTTGCGTCCCTACTTGGACCGAGATGCCCTACGCACAGTTACTCATGCGCTGGTCACCTCACAGATTGACTACTGCAATGCTCTCTACATGGGGCTGCCCATGTTACCCCTCCTGTGCGGTTTGCGTTGGCTACCAGTTGCCCTCCGGGTGAGATTCAAGGTGCTGGTGATGACCTATAAAGCTCTACATGGCTTAGGACCAGGATATTTGGCAGACCACTTACAGCCACCAACGATATCCCATCGCCGGTTCGCGCCCATAGAGAAGGCCTACTCAGGGTGCCGTCGGCTAGACAGTGGTGGCTGGCGGCCCCCAGGGGTAGAGCCTTCTTGGTGGGTGCGCCCACCCTCTGGAATCAACTTCCCTTGGAGCTCCGATTAGCTCTTGACCTTCGCACCTTCTGCCGTGAATTAAAAACTTGGCTTTTCAAATCCCTCAACCTGGTGATGGGGTTTTAAGGGTTAATTTTAAATTTTTTAGATTTTACTTTTATTTTATATTGTGGCTTATGTTTTATTGTTGTGAGTCGCCCTGAGTCCATTGTGAGATAGGGTGGCATATAAGCCGAATAAAATAAATAAATAAAATATTAAATAAATAAATAAATAAATAAATAAATAAATAAATACATACATACATACATACATACATACATACATACATACACACACATAAAAGAAAGGGGTTTTCTGAAATAATTTTCCAAAATTTGTATAAGCTCCAATGAGAGCAGGTAAAGGTAGAAGTTCATGTCATGTCTCATATCTGTTTCTTGGCTGAGAAGTCAGCATTGTCTAAAGACATTTTCTGTGGTCATGTGGCCAGCATGGCAATATGCCAAAAGTGCATGGAATGCTGTTTCCTTCCCACCGAAGTGGTACCTATTAATCTATTTGCATTTTGTATGCTTTTGAACTGCTTACCCTACTGTGAGGCACTCTCAAAACCAACTTTCCAGCTGACAAGCTCAGCTTCTTTAACCACTGCCCCCAGGGGTGGGATTCTACCGGTTCGGACCGGTTCAGGCGAACCGGTAACTCTGACGATCAGCTGGGAGCAAACCAATTTGCTCCGATGATCAGGTGGGCCCACCGGTCCACTCCTGCGCTTTACTGACCTATATCTTCTCACCTGATTCGTGTAGCAGAGCAGATTGCCACACCTCAGTTGTGTTATGCCCCAGCAGTAACATGGAAGGTAAGTTTTCATAGAACTGTGCACATGCACAGAGTGCGTGTCCAGTGCGCAATCAGCAAACTGGTTGTTAAACTGGCAGGATCCCATCACTGATTGCACCTCTTTTTCCAGAGAGAGTGGCATAAGGCAAATCTGGCTACAGTCAGAAACAAAATAGCAACAAAATTATGTAATCTTTAGATGCTTATGCTGAGATAGTTGGGCTTTACTCCTTGAACTTCAAATTCAGGCTGTGTCCACAGAATCACAATCTGAATTATGTTTCAAATTTGTTATTAATTGTAAAAACAAAACTACTACACGTATTTCTGTTGGCTTTGTGCATTTGAAATCATATCACTATTTTAACTTAAATGCTTCAGAAAATCGTAAATGCTGATTTAACATGGTATTTTTGACTCAATTTACATGGACACACTTAAACAGCGGCGGAGGGAATCAAAGTGCTCAGCTTTTAAAAACTGTGTGTTTTTAAGTGTTAAGATAAATTATTCATGTATCAAATTGGAAACTGGAAATCTTTTGCTGTTCAGCTTCTTTTTTACACTGATATTACGAAAAAGCTATATGCAAGCCTTTGCCTCTACACATTGAACTTACTAGAAGATGAGAGACTTGGGCACAAACTCATATTCTGCTGACAGCATCTTTATACACACAACTACTAGAAGAATCATTGTGTGCTTTGTCTGAAGGGAGTTCTAAGCCCATATTTCAAGGCATTTACAGCCATGGATATTAGCTGGTGTAGCAAGGCAGAACAGGTGACGCATAATTCTCAACATCTTCATGCACATTGGTTGCCTGATGCAAAATGATATAAGTACATAATTAGATTCATCTGCATGATGACATTATAATGCATGCAACACTATTTCAATGTTTTTGAAGTTCTTACCTGTTTCTACCTATAACCATGACTAGGAAGCTTGCTAGAGCTGCCAATCCTTTTAACCTTGCACATGCTGAGGCAAATGAAGCTAAAGTTAATGGAGAAAAAATGCAAAGGAAGATTTAGTCATCCAAAAATGAAAATTTGGAAACTGAAAGTATTGATTTGTTTTTTAAAACTAAAATTGAAAATGAACGATCTATTTCAGATTTACACTAGTTAAGATTTGAAATGGAAACCATGTCAACATGTTGGATGCTTTGCAGAAATGTTGCCTCTTTCTGAGGTGATGTGTGACACATATCTCAGGCAGGAGCTGACAATCCTGTTCATTAAATGTATCACTAACATAAACTTTTAATATGCTTATGATCAGTATATGGGACTTTCAGGGCAGTTTAAAATGTCTGTAACCTGTAATTACTGGCCTTGTACTTGATTATAATAATCTGATTGCAATTATTCAGTGATTTTAATACAAGCCCCAAGCTACATAACAATAATTCAAGTGCAGTGATTGGGAACATGTTTCTGTTTGGCTGTGAAATTATGTTTTAATCCAGATTGATTCAAGAAACTTCCTATAGTTTCCTTCATGTAATTAAGGCTCACTTGTACAGCAGTATAGAATAGCAAAACTGATTTAATTTAATGTAAAAATCCTATGGAAGTCAACATGGATCATGAATATGAATTCCCAAGATCTTAATAATAAAAGATAGTATAAGATGGCTGGTTTATCTTTGAACTATAGAGATGTTTTGATGCAAAGAATTACTTAAAGAAATGAAATAAAAAAAATTCTGTGGGTATTGAATTTAGTAATAATGAACAGTTATGATATAGACATGAAAATAGGTCAGTATTTTTTTTTGTCTTGGTTTGTTTATTATCTTGAAACTCTGGTTCAAACAGTAAAATCAGATCTCAACAAACCTTAGTTTAAAATCTGAGATTAATTTGATTTTTTAAAAATGATCAAATTGATCAGTCATCTCTAGCTGTATTTATCTATATCTATATGTTCTATATCTATCTTCCACAATCTCCATTTCCTGCATTTTTTATCCTCTGTGTATCACTACTGAAATGCTGCTATCTACTACTCTCTCTCAAGGAAACCAATTCTTTTGAAACCTTGTTGTCCCTCCTGTAAATCCAAGGATCCATCAGCCTCCAGAACTCTCCAATCACTCTTAAGCAGTTGGCTTGACAGAACCTTTAGTCCACTTCTGTTTGTCTACCCTGTCGATTTCAGGCCCAACTAACCAGATAAACACCCCACCTAACATCTAATTTATCTCTCATAAAACACTGACTATCAATATTACTGAAAAACTATGTTTCCCAAATTTTTGTAATAGGTTTGGTTCTTTACTCTGTATCGCACTATTATATTAAAGATGTCCATCAGTCAGAAATATTCATTAGGATAGTGCATACTTCAAACATATTTGGAAGAGTACTTGTGACTATCCTAGGACTACAAAAAAGCACTGATATCATTTTGTAGATTTCTAAATGCTGGAAAAATGGATCTAATGGATTTAATGAGTCGTATTAAAATTGTTTTGAAGTTGTGTTACATTTCATTGCTGCGCATTCTAAGAAAACCTCTTCCAAATCACATCTACAATGCAGGATGCTATAAGTAGTGAATCTTACAGGCAGGGATAGATTTCTAGAGTAAAAAGACAACAGAAAGTCACTGTGATTTAGAAGATGTGATAGACCCCAATCTTACTCAAACCACTATTTTATCGATGGCACAAACATGTCCAGACTACATGTACAGACAAAATATTTCACTGAAATGAATCAGGGTGCTGAACTGACCTAAGGTATCATTAGGTGAATGTTATGCTTTAGTCTTTCCTAGGAACACAATAATATCATGTCTGTTAGTAGGCCTAAATCCTCCAAAATGTTCCAAAATTATGCAGATGGGATATATCTTTTTTTTAAAATATCGAAGCATATCGTTTATCTCCTTGTTCTTTAATTATATAGTATAGTAAAGTTATATTTACAGCAACATTCTTTGTTTTTTTCCCAAGCTTGGCATTTCTTTTGATAGATTATGTACCTCGTTTAATGTGTAAGCACACAATACACAGGTTACAGTATGAAGAATTCACACTTGTTTAAATCATAAGTTCCAGTGCTTTCCTATTTACTTCTACTGATACAGTATATACCCATTTCAATTTGAGAACAGAAATAGGTTTAAAATGCATATTTAAGAGCCAGCTTTTCTTAAGAGATATTAAGGCAAAATAGACTGGAAACTCTAATAATTTCTAAGCTCTAATACACTATGCTATCTAGTGATAAAAAGAGAAGTGTTTTAAAAAGAGAAGTGTTCTTCCCCAGGTAATTCCCCAGGTAATTATTCTAAAAAGAGAGAGAACAAAATCACTTCAATATCTTGTGCTGCTGAAGTTTCTTGATTTTTTAGCATTTTCCAATTCAAAAAAAATATATCTTTTATGAACGGTTCAAAACCATTTGCTACTCCTGCCTCAGGTTCATACTGTCTCATAGTAACTAACCAAAGGACTCAATTTTTTTATTTTATTAAAGTGGCATTTAAAAACTGCACTTAGGCTTATTCTAAAATAAAATATTACACTGTGTAAATTATACTATATGCTATTACTATTCTCTGTATTCTGCTTATACCAGAACCATGTGACACAAATAAACTTTGGTCTCTTTATCTTAAAACAAATTAGATACTCTTTCAAATACCATTGAGAATAATCTAATATTAAGATATTTTAACATTGATATAAACTGCAAGTCCATCTTGAAGTAATTCAAATCAGTAGTTTGCCGTTCTAAATTTTGTACATTTGAATGTGATGAAACGCCAGTTCACCACCAGTGATGATACCCATTTTTGGTGTATTTTTCCTAACTTAAACTATTCCATGTCATGAGCAAACCACATTATCAACTGCAGATCACAGTCTAAAAAGCTTTGATTGACCAAAGTGATGATTTAATAGAGAGCAATATCAGTAGATCTATTTGGTGACGACTACAACATACTGAAGGTTGTAACTTGAATGCAATAAGTGTAAATGGAAATATTGAATTAACAAATTAAAATACAATACATATAAGTCAATTTTACAGAAGTCCAGAAAAGAATAATAGGAACATTGGGAATTGTCTGAAAAGATCCTGTGTAATTTCTTACTAAAGATTGAAGCAGAGCAATAAAGTTCTAGAAGAAACATGAGAAAGAAAATTCAGTATCTTGCAGCTACAATTTTTAACTCATTAACTCAAAATCATCTTTCCTTTTGGAAAGATTCTATGTATATTCCTTTTGAATTTCTTCTTAAAATGAATGCCTTATGCTCCTATATCACAGTTTCTCCAGGAAAGTACATATTTTGGATATATATCTTGAGAAATGAGAAAGAATTTGCTTAATCTAGAAATTGAGCAAAGGTTTTTTCTGAGCAGACTCTCCACAGATCTTGGCTTTAAACACACACACACAGAGGGAGAAATTTTTTCAGTGCAGCTATAGCACAATTCCTAGAATTTTCAACCTTTGGTGAAGTAAATGTATATAAATACAAATGCACACATATCTGTTATTACAACAAAGCATTTATTTAGGTACTAAATATTCCATACTCAGCAGCACTTTAGAAACCTGTTTTACAAGAGCCATGATTTATCATAAAAGTTGACAGTGGTCAGCATTTTTCTTATTTGATCTTACTTTGCACTATAGAATATTATGCTTTGCTTTCAAGATGTTATTGGCTAAAATGTAATGCAAAATGGAAGTTATAGTAATTACTATAGATCACAGGTAACATCAAAAATAAAGCATAGAAGAACAAACATTAGTTTCGAAAGCAATAGTAGCTTGCTTAAATTAAGATTAAATTACAGTTAATTGAGATTAAAAGTGAGTGAAATGTGATATTATGCTTCTTACAAAAAGGAAAGTTTCTTTTTTATTCTGGACTTTAAAATATCTATTCAAACCAGAAATCACAGTGTCTGTCTATAATCTACAGTGACTTGTTATCAATATTGTTTAATTAAGCAATGTAGCTGGATGTCCAAGATAATTTGCTGCCCAGGATCAGAATATTTTTCACTATCCTTTAATTCATTTTCATTCTATTATTATAAAGTTCTGCATAAGATTTCTCTAAATATTCTAACCCTAAAAGGTAATATATTATTTATAAAAGGCAAACATGTAATAACTGTTGCCATATATCAAACTAGATGTTCAAATGTATAGGGAATGTATGAAATAAGGAATTGAAATGTCTAATACATAGTCGGTGTGGCAATGTTTTGACATGTATATGTTATATTTGTGTAGAGTAACTTAAATTTTTTTACTTTAAACAATTAAATGTTTTTGAGGAAGTAATTAGTGCATTGAACTACCTTTGGGAGACATAGTGCTCAAAACTAGGTTACATGATGTGCCATAAAGTTGTCTTTTGTTGACTGAAGTTGTTTGATATATTAGTTTTATTCTGTAACAGTTATAATTTTAATAGATATGTATGGTGTTTGGGATTACTTATTAATTTTGAAACTAATAGGACAACAGTAGTATTGGATATTGTATGCTTTTATATGCACAATGATATTGATTAAAAAGACCTGTAAAGAAGCTCATTCATTGTCATTTATTTATTAAATGTATATTTTGCCCATGTCACTGTTTAAGTGAAACTGGTCTACTTGAGGAATATTTAGAAATATGAAATATATATGCTAATTGATAAGCTCAATTGTTAAATGAAGAAACTTAATTTGTTTAAACATTTATTTGTTTAACATGAAAATACATGGGTTAGACTTCCTTCCTTCCTTCCTTCCTTCCTTCCTTCCTTCCTTCCTTCCTTCCTTCCCTCCCTCCCTCCCTCCCTCCCTCCCTCCCTCTTTCCTTCCTTCTTTCTTCTTCTTTTTCATGGAATTAAAAATTAAAAAGGAATAATATTTAATATATAATTTATCTATTCTTTTCAGACTGTACTATTACTATAACCTTTTTATTTTTCAATTTATTCTTCAGTGTGTTTTTTTTACATTAGTACTATAAGTGAAATTTCTGAAGCTCATGGCAATTGAACGTAAAAAAAAGATTCCGTCTCTTATTATGGTGAAAATTATTACTTATTTGATACCTTGCTGTCTGTAAACCATGTAATGACACATGGAAGTACTTACTTGCAGGATTCATCAAACGTATCTAAAATGCAGTTCTGATGTCCATGCTAATATTAATAAAAAAAAGGATTTAGAGTTGTACAAAATCGCAACCCAGTGATAACAAGAAATGGGTGATTAAATTTGTAATACTATACCATTGTTTCTTGGCAAAATAAGTAGATCTAATGCAAAAGATGACACTGAGTAGACAGTCAGAAGTGCATATACTCGTAGCATTTTCAGCAGTTAAAAGTATAAACTATTAAGGAATGTCATTTGCCTACTTGTCAAATGAAAGACTCTTTTTTTGTAGGAAAAAAAATGAGATGCAAGGTGGGAAATCGCCTTGATGGTTCATTTCAGTTTAAATTACTGACAGGGCAAAGGTTTGAACTCAGCTTCAAAATATTTGTCAAGCCTGATGCTTTCTCCTGTAATGAGCCCAGAAGTGTGATCCTGTAAGAAGGTCTTATCCAAGCAGTAGTTCCACATCAAGAATCAGTAATTAAGACTTGAAAAGTATTATGAAGGTTTATTCATTTATTAACTTAGATTGCGTGATGTGGGAAAAGATTTTTCAATTCCTTTTTTGAGCTCTAATGAGCACATTTCAAGAGATTACTACCACCTCCTTAATTTAACCAACTTCTCAGCCACTGCTCCAAAGGAATCACATGAGTACTTGACCTCTGTAAGATTTTAAGAAGAAAAACAAACTTCATAAAACTTAATCACATTAGTTAAATCTGGAAGGATGTTTTAAATGCTCCTCCTAAGCCACCAATTTCTATTACCTGAAACCCATCAACATAATCCTTCCTTAGGAAGAAAGGAATAAATCAAATTGAAAAGATTTGTAATTGAATTATCCACAGTCTCAGGGCAATTAGAACCATTTTTATTGGACACCTAGCTATAACCTTGACTGTTTTAATTAGTTCATCAAGTCAGATAATAAGAAAATGCAGGGACATTTTTGCAGGGTAGTAAATTGAAATGAGTTAATATTGTTGATACTGTGTGATCCACAGAAAAAAGTGGAAGTAATGTGCACAGAGATAATGCAGAAAATGACAATACCAAAATTCCTATAATTTTTGTTGTCAGGGAAAAGGTTTCTACTTTAACCTTCTCCTTGATTTACTAATTTTTGTAAGAAGAAAATCATTTTATATGGAGAAGCTAGCAACCTAGTGAAGCTCCTTGGCAGCTCAAACTAGTTATCTCAATCAGAGTTAGCTAAAGAGTTAATTATCAGAAATGATGATATTTTATCTTGACCTACAGTAAAGCTGCAAAGGGTATTTCAGTTGAACAATTATATTAAAATTGTTCATGTGATTTCATCTGAATTTGGCACTGATACTTCTTATATGCATGTAGCATTGCGATTTATGACTAAAACTCTCAGTTCTTCTCCACCCATTCCTTGGCAGATACACCAACCTCACAGGAGATAAATAAGAGATAAATAAAAACCCTGCTATTAGAAAGAAAAAGAAAATAAAGGCAGAAATATATAAAATCACTTTTTAACTTTAAAATCTTAGCATTGTAAATACAGCATAGAGCTGTATTTACAACATCCAGTAGCTAGCTGTTTGGTTAAACTAAATATCACAGAATGGCACAGATCTGTTACAATTTCTCTAGGCTCTGAGGTTTTACAAAGTGCATAGAGTTTCTTATAGAATAATTATTATTTTAGGAACTTTTGAGTATCCTATTGTATAATGTGATGTAGGTATAAAAGACAGAAGTAGAGGCAGTCATTGAGTTTATATAGAACCTACACACATAAAGACAAAAAAACCCCTGCTTTTGGCTAAAAACATTTATGTATTTCTTGAAAATTACTTGAATTCCAAAGAAAAGTCCTCTAATGCTTTTTCCTGGACCTTTCCTGGCCACTTTCCAGCCATTTATCAGAAATATTGGAGAGTTGGTCCCCTCCAACTCTTGCATCGAAGTATCTAGACTTTCCTTGTCTCTTATTTTTTAAAGCACAATACTTTGTCCTGACCAAGAAAGTGTGTTTGGAGTGGTTGGGGGCATCTGCCTTGATTTATGTATATGACTGAGGTCAGACCTTCTCTGGTGTTAATTCTGTTTGAAAGTTGCTTTGCATTTTTGGGGGAAAGTTGGCTGGCATCATACAAATGAAAGTTATTTAAAGCCTAACAAAAAAGGTTCAGAACAAGTTAATAGAATAACCCTTGATTAAAGAAACTGCAATATAAATCTATAGATATTTGGTAGTGATGGATATTTCCTAAATCGGTAATCTAAATCAAAGGCTATTGCTAGATATATATTTAGGCATATACAGTAATTAACATTTCAAAAATCTAGAAAATGTAAATTGCATATTAAAAGCAAGTTTGATTGGATTAGGAACTATTTTAAGATAAAAATTTGACAGTTTCTAAGTGTAAGCAACAGATAAAGCAATCAAACCGGACAACATGAAAATGTTCTTGTTATCTCCTAAGGTTGGTCTCCATTAACTACAGCCAGTTCGTACAAGGAATAATAGTCTGTTTGACATAAGTAATAATAATCCTATAATTGGAGACTTTATTGTATTAAGTCAAAAATGCTAAGGTACAGTGATTCTTTTTTGAAGAATACCCAGGGATTCTAAACACTAAATGGAGACAGCGGTGGCAGCGCTGACAGGAAAATATACTGCTCAATTGAAAATATTGAAAGGACATTTAACATGAAATACAATTATCTGTTCCTGGATTGGATAAAGCTTTACAGCATCATGATTCCATATATTCCAACACCTTCATTTTATATATACGTAACAATTTTCTTCCTAGGCATTCTCATCCACTCATACCAATTCCTGTTACATTTTGCAGAGCATCTTGAAGTAAGAAAAATTCAGTTGGCTGTTTTAAGAACATTGAAAACAGAGCTCACCTTTTACGGCTTGTAGTAGACCATGGCAAGAAAGTAGTAAGAGGACAGCTATTTACAAAAAGTGAGGCAAGTGCTTTCTTTAGTCAAAGCAACATTAGTATGTCACTTACACTTATTTATTTTCCTTTACTAACAAGCTAATATACTTTCAGCCAAAATGTGCTGAAACTTTACCTTCATTTGAGGTGATACCTTACATATGGGAAAGGCTCTGAGAAACAACATCATTTTTAACACTATTGGAAAAAACAGACAAGTTGCTGATAGAAACGCTGCTGTTTTCAGTTATTAATTCCCTTCTAACTTGCCAACCCTATCAAATGTCACTGCTTTTTTCATTAAGGATTAAATGTTAATATTATGGGGCTTCATAAGGCTACAATTAAGAAAGAAAAACATACAAGAATGTAGAAATAAGATGACTACAGTATTATTAGCATGCAATATTGTTGTATTATTAGCATGCAATATTGTTGTACTAGAAAAAAATATTAAATTCCCACTGACATTCAGTGGAAAAATACAGAAATTCAAAATCAAATGTTGCACACCTCACTCTCCTCATGCTTTCTTAAGCTAAACTTTGTCCTAAAGTTCCATTTTATATGCAGATGTCAAGCAGGAAAAAAAAAACCAGCAGGAAAAGCCCTACATGTATTTTAGAACGCGTATATTGTGTCATTTACAATTTATTATCGTATATCTCCTAATAAGAGTATATAAATTTGCAGAAAAGATTCCAAATGTCAAAAGCATATATAAAACAGGGGCTTTTTGTGCACAATTTTATCCTGAAATAAAACTTTTGGATATCTTTTCAACACAGGAACTACATTTTGCAAAGACAGTAGACTAAAAGCAATTCCAACACACTAAGTAAATTAATATCAAGCACTAGGAATTCATTAGATTAATGAATAAAGCTAGAATTCAGAAGCCCTTATCTCTATTTTTGTAGATGCACAGTCTTTTTCCTTAAAGATCAGTCCAAATTAGAGAGCCATTAGCTTCAATAGATCTCCTGCTGGCTTTGAGAATCTGTTGATGATCCTTAATTATATTTTTTTTACAGGTATTTATGCAAATTGGGTCTGAAATATCTGTGTCTGCTGCACAGGAACAATGATGTACACTTCATTATTTGATATCTCTGGTATGCATAACAATACTCATGGCTTCACAAAGGAACATTCTCCCCAAGACCAAAATATTTTCTTAGGACAATCCAAATTGTATAAATAAGATCATAAGATCAGCTCTTTCTTTCCATAGAAATACCTCAATAACTCTCTTAAGATTTAAAATATTCCAGAATGCAACCCACTATGATATGGATCTCGGGTCCTTTAACAAAGGGGAAAACAAAACAGAAAACAGGCACCTGTAATTAATGGCTCTATTTTTAACAAGTTATAAGCCTAAAATATTAACCTGGGGTATTGGATGCAGAACATTCTTTATCTCTAAACAGTTTCCTTAATCTTTGTAGTCTTTTAACATATGGCTTGATATTAATTGTACTGTTTTAACAACTACACATCTACATATGAAAAACAGTACAAAAATAATTTAGAATCTTAGTGACTTGGCCACTGATTACATCTGAAACAGCAATTCAGAGGCTTTAATGGTGATTTTTGAACTTAATAGAAATATCTGGAAATACATTTACATTTCTATCATATGTTGGACAATTATTAAACAGACTGCTTCATCATCAGTATGGCCAATTTGTGGATTAACCTCTAGCTTTAAGGTTTACTACTTTTCCTGATGGTGCTGAGTATTCTCCTATGCTTCTGAGCTTGATTGATTGTCATTTGCATGAGAGGCCTTGGTCATTATAATAATTCAAAATTTTTCTGCATCAATCTCTCTGAGAGTCAACTTTGTGTAATACTTCGACCTAACAAAGTGGAGGAAAATATACATCTTTATTATTATTGGATAGTTTTCAATACCTAATTCTAGGTGCCTTATTACAATTTTTTTGGGGGGGAGGGTCATGGTAGAAAATTCTTAAGTGGAAATAACAAGTTGTGACCATTCACAGTTGGAACCTATTTTATTGTACTGTATATGTGCTAAACTTAGTGTTTAATACTATTACCGCAAGGTGAACAGTCCGTAATCTTATAGCTGCATTTATTGGAAGGATGTACAACTTAAAGCCCTGAGAAAAATGAAATCTCTGAAAGTTTTAGATATCTTCAGAGACCCTCCGCTTTTTCTATGAATTGTGATTTCTAATAATTCATAAAAGAAAGTAAATAATATATGGCTATTTATTAGCAATAACACTTAGACTTATATACCGCTTCTCAGTGCTTTACAGCCCTCTCTAAGCTGTTTACAGAGTCAGTGTATTGCCCCAAACAATCTGGGTCCTTATTTTACCGACATCAGAAGGTTGGAAAGCTGAATCAACCCTGAGTCATTCAGAATCAAACTCTTGGAGTGAGCAGGGATTTAGACTGCAGGACTACATTCTAATCCCTGCACCACCATGGCTCTTTAGGTATTTACTCTTTAAGTATTTACTAAGTATTACTATTTAAGTAATCTGAATGTGTGGTCAAATTTAGCATTGGTCTTGACCTCATCCGTTTTGGTAGAATTTTTTCATATTGATTTTTTCCTCTTTCATTTGTCTATTTGGACATCTACAGCTGTCTTGAATATTTAAAGCATAAGTCAATGCATATTTTCTAAGAAATAAGCACCAGTATATTTAATGCTACTATTGCCTTACATGTATTTGATTGCTGTCTTTGCTAGTGTTGGCTGGCTACTGTAAATTTTAGCTTTTTCATTTCAAAGTTTCCAGGGATTCAGATTAACACCCATATTCTATATTTTAGCCATTTCCCCTTTCATGCCCTATAATTTCCTTCTTACGATCCCTTTGATGGTTTGATTTTTTCCTAGTCATTAAGCAGCCATAGTGTTACCTCAAATGAGTACAAAGAGCATAGAGATAACTGAAGGGACCTCTGCCTGACTTGAATTCTAGGGTCTAATGTTAGAGTGACCTCTTGCTGCTGAAATGCATAACTACACATTTATGAAACTACCATCATTATATTGCATATAGCTTGCTGTAGGCTTGCCATTGCACAGTTGAGCAGAATTTTTCTACAATGGCTGACATTTTTCTGCAACATTCATTCTGGTTTTCAAAACAGAAAAGAGTAATGATCGCTCCAGATGGAGATGCTAAAAAATGAAAACTGATATGAACTAGTTGTCTTAAACAACCTTAGACTGGTTGCATCCCCCACCCACAACTTTCAGCAGACTAGAAAATAAAATACTGAAAAAATTGAGTTCACAGATCTTAAAAGGCAGCAATTCAATTCCATAATGTATCAGGCATTTAGTTGAGGGCCATCCAACCAGTTTCATCCAAGCAGGGACTTTACAAGAGTTTTTGCTTGTGTGTGGTTCCAGTTCAGCTACTTTCAGAAAAGAAATAGCATGTGTATTCCTGAGGCTCTATTCCAGTTTTTCAACCTTAGTCACTTTAAGATGTGATTCTGGGAATTGAAGTCCACACATGTTAAAGTTGCCAAAGTTGAGAAACACTGCTGTTAATACTTATCAATACATATCTTAGCCTGAGGCAAAATATTTAGCTGCTTGTCTCTTGTTCTCCTTCTCCACCTTCTGTAAGAAGATCAATTGCAGTTTTTGTCATTGTGGTGAAATGGACCTATGGTTAGTACTCTTCATAGTTACTTATTCCCATAATGTCACAGTAGCCCAGAGGCTTAGTCTAGAGAACTACCTGGGAAAGGCATTTTGGTGATTGCATTACACCTCAGAGCCTTCAAGGAATGCTGCCGACTACTTTGGCAGCAAATAACGAGTATGGCTTTGATAAATCTATTTTGACTACTACTAGCAAGCAGCAGTGATATTGTCATATGAATCGAGCACTCACATTTCCCTCAACTGAAAGTGGCAAATTTTTATAGATAAAATTATTTGGAATAGGGATATGGATATTCAGTTCTGTTCATTTATTTTTTCAGCTTTTTTTTAATTGCCCCAAAACACAATTACATAGATTTGAGACATATATTTCCTGTCTGAGCACTGAATGGAGTTATGGCTACTATTTCAGCTCTTAAGTATATATTGCTGTCATTCATATTGATATAAAATGTATTAAAGGCCTTAAAAAGGAAGCTCGTATTTCAGGATTCACTACAGGGAAAAAGCTCACATAAATTTATATAAGCTGAAAAGATAGGTAGACCATAAAAAAGTCAATACATATCATAACCTTGTACCACGTATCACAACAAGATGCGATGAGATTATATCTTTGATGACATGATAATCTAAGATAAATCTGTGATAAATCTCAAATTACAACAACTTCAATGGCTGTTCTTCTCCCAAAATAGCAGGAGACAAATATACCAAACGCAAGCTGTCATGCTTTATGATCATCTTAATCTCATGTCATTAAAAACTAGAATAGTGCAAAGTCAAGCATTATGTGAAATGCTTTGGATTGCTATTATGAGAAGCTGTAATGAAATGTCCTATAGAAATGTCATCCTATTGTATGTGGCTGTCTGTATTAAGAATTAGATGCAGCATTACAATCAGACAAGATGGATATACTCTTATGTAATCAACTTTATCAATTACTCATCATGAATAGTTAATACCAGAGCCTCTTAAAAAGATATATGGCAAAGAAAGATATACTTTGCCTTTTCAATTATGCTTCACACTCTTTCACCTATTTTAAGAGATGCTTATACTACTGTATTTTTCCTTTTAATAATAGAAGCCTTGCATTTAAATGATGTATTAAGTATGCCACAAGCAGCTCCTTTTCTTTAGTAGGAGGAGTTAGCAGTTCCAACATTCAATTGACCTGTTTCCAAATAATCTACAGGAAAAAAATGAAGATTAAGTCCTCTAACAAGAGCAGTTTTCACAGTCTAGCATACAAAGAGAAGGATTCAGTAAAAAGATGAGAGGGCAAGCCGCATTGTGCTGGCTCACTTAAATCTTATTTCCAATTCACTAAATGTGTTATTTGACTTGGCAAGTGAGCTGGTATGTGTATTAGATCAGCAGGGAGCCTAATCAAGGAGATGCCAAGTTTGCTGCAGCCCCTCTGCACAGCATTAGCCTCAACTAGTGACCTTAAGCAAAGTGGGTGGTTGAACCCAAAAGAGAATAGCATTAACTTTTACTTGAAGTTCAGCCTGATTTGAAGTCTCCTTTTGTGTGGTATTCCCTTTAAAAAAAAAATTGCAGAAAGCATTCAACAGAACTGAATCTAGTCTGCTCAGCACCATCTTCACATGCAAAGCTTTATAGAAGCTTGCCTCCATTAATGCTGACACATGCAGAAGAAATGAAAAGCATTAACTCAGCTA
This sequence comes from Ptyas mucosa, assembly GCA_012654045.1. Classification (NCBI taxonomy): domain Eukaryota; kingdom Metazoa; phylum Chordata; class Lepidosauria; order Squamata; family Colubridae; genus Ptyas; species Ptyas mucosa. The sequence continues at coordinate 36,721,973 of WNWU01000002.1, forward strand.
AAGCATTTGATTCTGCAGCTGCAGAACAATTCACTTTGTAACCTAATAACACAGAGGGTGGGTTTCTTTCCTTTTTTTAATCCTGAAAAAAAATATGTGAATTTGCTAATTACCAGAAGAAGTGATTTTCAAATCTTAATAGCATACTGGCCAACAAAAATAACTAAAAATAATAATGTTATTTATGTACCATGACAGAATAGGTCTTTGTTCTGGGAAATAAGATGTTTCACTGAGATCTTTAAGAAAAGACCAGAACTGTATTCTTTAGGACTGCACTGAGATTCTGATGAAATGGATAAGATATCACTTTTTAAGTGTTTACAACTTAATAAGCTTACAACTTATTAATATTCATATATATATATATATATATATATATATATATATATATATATGTATGTATATATGTTTGTGTATATGTATGTGTGTGTGTGTGTGTGTGTGTACAACCCATGTTTCCCTGAAAATAAGACCCTGTCTTATATTTTTTTGAACCCTGAAATAAGTGCTTGGCCTTATTGCCATGCACTCAAAAGCCTGATTGGGCTTATTATCAGGGAATGTCTTATTTTGGTGTGTGTGTGTGTGTGTGTATGTGTGTATTTCTCTTTAGCCAGGTTCTTCTTACATAAACCAAGATTTTTATGCAGCCCTAATTCAGTGAAATCACAATCCACTAGTTTCTAGGCTTTTTTTCTTTCTTTCTGGCAGCCAGCAAACACTTCGCTGCCCATTGGGAGACTAAGGAGACTAAGATAGATCTATTTCGGACTTATAAGACAAATACTGTACCTTTACAGGGAGGATACATGGGATGAGGGTGTGGCTAACTGATGAAGATTTATAAGTCTGAAATAGATCTATCTTAGTCTCCTTAGTCTCCCAATGGTTAGCAGAGTGTTTGCTGGCTGCCAGAAAAAAAGCCTAGAAACTAGTGGATTGTGATTTCACTGAAATAGGGCTGCATAAAAATCGTGGTTTACGTAGGAAGAACCTGGCTAAAAAGAAATACACATAAAGCCTACGAAAAGGAAAGAAAACAAATATGTATATATGTATATATATCAATGGTTACAATGGTTTATATATATATATATATAAATTTCAAGGAATTGTGTATATAACATTATGATTGTAACCATTGTTAGTTTTATATTTCACGAATAAAATATATTTAAACAAACCATACCACTGCTCTTAGGGTATCTTCTGTGAATACAAAACAGATTGTTCTGTTTCTGTTTTTGTTCTGCTTTTTCTTGGTGAAGTCTTATGCTGAGCAAGCAGATTATTACACATGCTACACCAGAATCTCCTCTTCTGTCTTCCATATATCCTCAAATTTTGAAATGCTGCTGGATCCTTTGGAGCAAGTTTTGAGGTTGCACAGAATTTCCATGGAAAAAGAGAATTGCTCCCTTTCCGGTTCAGCTGTCAGAAACTGTTCTATCAGTAAAAGTATTCTGTTGAATTTCACTTTTGTTTTTAATCTATTTTTAAATTTTATGAGACATCGAACATAATCCCACTTCCCTCTCATATGTGGAGACCTTCTTATAGTTTTCTTTATTGGCACAACCACAGGGAAGTTACTACTTTGATAAAATTAGAACGTACATCCCATGGAGTTATGTACCATTATCTGAAATACAACCAGTCAATCAATCAGGGCACTAAAAACATAGACTCATTTGTATTTGGGTCCATCCTCATTCATGTAAGCTGGTGGTAATAGTAATAATAGACCATTATGTAAATACGTCAAGACACTATTTTTGCTTGTCCATTCCCATGTAGTGAAAGCTCCAAGCCACTATTCCTATTCAGTAAAAAATGGGAAAGATCATATCTGTAACAGCCAGCTTTTGAAGTATCTACAACCTGAAGATTACATCTGTGACGACCTCCTTGCATGCTACCATTATAGTAGCAATGGCTCTCTGCCCCTCAAACAATATTTAATCATGTAAGGAGAATTCCCAACAGGCTGAATCTTATTCAAAAAATAGTTCATTTTTTAAAAAGCAAAAACTATGCCTGGTCTTACACAAAGAGCTCTCTATCAATCTAATGAGATTTTCAAGTAAGTTGCTGAAATGCCAGCTTCTGATATTTCTGGACATACTAATTTTAAAATAGTTGTTTTTCAAATATATTTTATTTTTTTCCTTCCTAAAGTCCATTGTTCAGAGGGAGATCAAAGTTCCCATTGAACATGCCCAAGAATAACTCTTTGAACTCTAACCAATGGAACTGTCTTTATTGTGTACTGTTTAACAGGTCCAAGGTATGACAATACTTGATCAATTACATATAGACTTGCTCCAGCTGCTGTTGACCATTGTCACATATCACTGCACTTTTTTCTATTTACCTGTTACTCAGCCAAACACCAAACTTCAGAACAAAAAAAATAATGCAATAGAACCTCATGGATATAATTTAAGTGAAACAATTGTCTTTACCTCCAGTATTTTTTAAGAGAATCCATGTTTCTTTTTTTAAAATTTATTTATTCTTATTTATATTCCGCCCTTCTCCGGAGATTCAGGACGGCTTACAATGCGTTAAACAATAGCCTTCATACCTTTGTATATTTTATACAAAGTCAGCTTATTGCCCACATAGACCGGGTCCTCATTTTACCCACCTTAGAAAGGATGGAAGACTGAGTCAACCTTGAGCCTGGTGAGATTCGAATTTACAGTAATTGCATGCAGCTGGATGTTAAATGCTGCCTTGTAGGAGGCATTAGCCTCCTATGCCACTCAGGTTCAATTTTATTAGTAACAGATTTTTCTGAATCGGAATATTACATTGATATATATGATAGAGCAGTGATGGCAAACCTTTTTGGCACCGAATGCTGAAAAGGGAGCGTTTTGTGCATACATGTTCATCAGGGCCGCGACCAATCTGGATAAGGTACTTTTGGTTTCCGGCGCGCGCACGCGTGCAGGCAAGCAAATCTTCCAGTTACTGCTGCGCATGCACACGCGAAATCAACTGACCGGCGCGCATGTTCATGCCAGAAAATGGAAGACCAGCTCTTCCGGTCTCTGGCACTGCCATACACACAAAGGCCAGCTGATCGTTGCATGCGCATGCATGCCAGAAACATGGAAGAGGAATGGGTGATGTCACACATGCCAGGCGACATGGCTCTACGTGTCACTTCGGGCATGCATGCCATAGGTTCGCCATCACAGAGATAGAGAATTGAAAGATACTTAATAATGTTGCAAGAAGACAGAAACATATTTTTCTCTTTCATATTACAATAATAACTAATTTTAAGTTAATTTGCAAAATAATTAAGACTTGACAAAGTGAAATGCTTCTTCCTGCAGAATTATGCAGAAATGTTCAACATGCAGTTTAGGACCCATTCATAATAATATATATTCATGAATGCCTGTCACACATACTATTGGATTGATGTTTGTAAAATCATACTGAATAGATATGGTGTCAGAATTTGAGATATTCAGGGAGTTTATATCCTGTCCAAGCCTACTAAGTTGACCCCTATCTTGTGCGGCTTTCCTGCTAAAATTGCTGGAGAAACATCTCATTATTTGGACTATCTGTTATATGGCCAGGGTAACACCAAAGCCACTGGTCAAAATCCTTCATAAGAAATGATTGGATTAAAATGCCATCATGCTTATGGTGAAGTCATACAGTTTGTTTTGCTTGACAAACATTGAGTGACAGCTACATTACAACTTCCATAGGACAATATCTGGTGAATAACATCATATGCTTGTCAATGCACTGTGAAAAACACAAGACTTTTGTAGACTGTTTCAGAGTGTAAATTCAAAATGATTTTGTAACTCCCTTCAAGTAGTCACATTTACAGTACAATCCTATGTGTCTAGTTAAAAGTAAGTTGCATTAAATTCTGAGGGACTTTAATATCTGGTAAGTAGCTGTAGGAGTAAAGAGATCAAAGGGCAAAATTCAGCCTTGTGTAATTCTGTAGGGGAATGTCTCTCTATGTTTGTATGAAGTTGTATTTTCTGTTGCTTTGGGCAGCTAAAAACAATAAACATAAGTAACAACAGTAAAAACTTTCAAAATACAAGAAGATATGACACAAAATAATGCAAATAAATAAATCAATTAGTCTTGTGAAAGGACTACTTCATCCCTTTGCTGTTGAATCTTTGGTTCTGGTTACAGACCAAAATATAAACCATTCTATCAGTCATGTTCTGAGCATGAACTGGGAAAAAGATGGCTCTGTTTTTCCATTAACAGGCATACAAAAAACATAACTGCCTTTTTTTTCTGAGCATGACCTCAATTTTATGAAAGTTGGAACATTAAAAGCAACAAGAGAACATATGAGAAGATGCATGCATGTGATTGGCAATAAGCGGTAATAAAACACTGCACAAAGTACAAATTCATATAAACTAATAAAATGCTAAAAAGCTTTTGTATTTTACAAGAAGTGTATATGTGTACTTGCATGTGATTTCAGATGTTCTTTCTGTGTTCTTCTTCTTCCTCCTCCTCCTCCTCCTCCTCCTCCTCCTCCTCCTCCTCCTCCTCCACCACCACCACCTCCTCCTCCTCCTCCTCCTCCCATGTCTACATCAAGTTTTAAACTACCAAAATGAATTTATTTATTTTACTTATTTTATTAAATTTGTATATCGCCCTTCTCCTGCCAGACTCAGGGCAGTGCACAGCCAAAAATAAAAATCATTCCAATACAAAATTTTAAAATTTTAAAATAATTACACAACTTTGGCCCAAAATTTAAAACATCCCAACTAAAACCCATAGAAAATTAAACCAAGAGCCTTAGTAGTACAGTAGTCTAAAGCACCCTGTTATTAACACCAGCTGCCTGCAATTATTGTAGATTCGAATCTCACCAGGCTCAAGGTTGACTCAGCCTTCCATCTTTTCTAAAGTGGGTAAAATGAGGACCCAGTTTGTGTGGGCAATAAGCTGACTTTGTATAGTATACAAAAGTATGAAGGCTATTGCTTAGCGCATTGTAAGCCGCTCTGAGTCTCCGGAGAAAGGCGGCATATAAATCAAAAATTTTTTAAAAATCTAACATCTCAAAAGAGGGGGGGGGGGTTATGCCAGCCCTGCTTGATGGAAAAGAAAAGTTTTTAGGGCATGGCGAAAAGCCCGGAGATCTGGTATCATGCATATCTCTGGGGGCAAATCGTTCCAGAGGGCAGGTGCTGCCACAGAGAAGTCCCTCCCCTGGGGTTTGCCAGCCGACATTGCCCGGCTGATGGCACCCTGAGGAGTCCCTCTCTGTGACAGCGTACTGGCCAGTGGGAAGCTATTGGTGGCAGAAGGTGGTCCTGCAAATACCTAGGTCCTATGCCATGGAGCGCTTTAAAAGTGGTAACCAACACCTTGAAGCGCACCTGGAAGACCACCAGGAGCCAATGCAGCTCATGCAGGAGAGGTGTCACATGGGAGCACCCCCTCGCTCCCATAATCCCCGACGCGGCCACATTCTGCACCAGTTGGAGCCTCTGGGTGCTCCTCAAGGGGAGCCCCATGTAGAGAAACCACTAGATCAAGCCTGGGAAAATCAAGATATTCTTTATAATAGAATAGGATGGAATACAAAAGGACAGAATGAAGTGGAAAAGAACAAAACAGATCTGGGAAGTTGGAAACCTTTTCATACACATTTAGTTTGGAATGGATGACGTGACCAGTGGAAATGGGTGAGGAGGTTAAGTTTACCTTTTCAACAACAGAAACATACACTGTGTTGCATGCATTACCCCGTTTTCCCGAAAATAAGACATCCCCTGATAATAAGCCCAATCGGGCATTTGAGCGCATGGCAATAAGGCCAAGTGCTTATTTCAGGGTTCCAAAAAAATATAAGACAGGGTCTTATTTTCGGGGAACACGGTAATAACATATGAACACTTCGTTAAACACTTAAGAAATTGATTAAAAAATCAATACAAAAAGACAATTGACTTTCTCTACTGACATTATCCATTTAATTACTCATTTTAGTTGGCTGAAAGTTTTGATAAAATACATAATAATATTTAATATTTAATACTGCTGTCTTTAGTATCCATTGTCTGCAAGATTTATCAAACAGTGCAACATTAGAAATTAATGCAGTTATTACAGGAAAATATTAGAACTTCAAGGTTTAGCTTTCTTTAGGGGAAAGTACTGAAAAAATGTGGCTAGAAAGCTAACAAAATTAACAGAAAGAGTCTACAGTTTAGTTATTGATGGTTTTATTTATACATGGCCTCCATTTTCAGTTACTGTATGCTAATAAAGTCATTCTTATTAGAGTATTTGGATCTATATAAACACCTTGTTGAACAGAAATATTAAATATGGATGTTAAGTCTGGGTAAAGAATCACACTTTGCTTTGTGGAGCTGAATGAATGGAAAGATTGATTCAATTTGAAGTGTTGTCTTCCTCCATCTTGATTCCCCCAGGTGAGGCTGCTGGGTTTTGCCAGAAGTACCAGGGGAAGTACCATCGAAGGCCTTCAAAGTGAATACTTTGACAATGCTTGGCTGCACTGAATCTTCACTGATTATTGAAATGTTACAGAGCAACCTTGAAGGGGCTCTTATTCAGGGTTTTGATCAAAGCAAAGCACCCTTTTGAAGCTTTGCACATCCCTAATGGATGTTTAGAGTTTACTGTATATCTAAAGATCATAAATGCATTTATATATAATGCCAAACTTGTTTTCTAACTATTTTTTCCATGAAAGGCATTTTTTTTTCATCCTTTACTGTACTTTTTTATGTGTAAAGATTGAGGATTCCCACTTTGTGTGTGCATAAAGGAAAATAGATGAAACCACAAATTAAATCTCTGTCTAGTTGTTCATATATTTATTTATTAGATTGATATCCCACTTTTCATTCGGAAGCTACAAGTAATATATGGAATTCTCCCTACTTCCATTTTTCACAGTGCTTCCTCCATTTTTTCCTGTGGGATAGGCTAGGCAGAAAAAGAAAAATCAACAGCCCTGAAATCATCCAGTGAGCTTCTGTGGCTGGATCTCTGGATATCCCCAACATCAGTCCAACATCTTATTGCACCAGGTTGACTCTTAAATTATTAGAATAAAATAACACATGAAAACATTTTATATAACATTGTCCCCAGACTTAGTTTTTTCAAATTACTTGATTTGTTATCTAAAATATAACCATAATGTGAAGTATGATGGAATTTGGCACAAAGGAATCCAGTATAAAACGTTAGAAAGGGACTGTGGCAAAATGAAAAAAAAAATATTTCTACTAAGCTCCTGCAAGTATATGTGGTATGGGAGGAAATATTAAATAGGTTCTTAAATAATCCCACAAATTCACATTTCCAAATTCTCTCTACATTAGCCCTATCCTAGCTCCCATTTATTTCTTTCTTTGACCAGATTTCAACTCTTTTATCAGAACAGTTTGCTAGGCAAGCAGGCTGACGGAGAAATTAATGAATGTAATTACTGAACAAGGTGTAAAGTTAACCAAGTAAAATATACGCCTTTTACAGCTGAAAATATTGTTTTAAGAAAATATATTCTGAGATCAGAACTCTGTGAAAATGGAAGATATATATTTTTTTCTTGACTGTAAAATTCAGATGAAAACAGAAGTTTGTAATGATATGAAAAATTTGCTTGCCTTGTTTTACTGGGCTATACTATCATGGTAGATAGAGAAGTCTAAAAATGAACCACATCAAAAAAAACAAAAAAAAAAAAAAGGAAAGGAAAGGAATGAAAAGCCACATCAGATATACTGAAAAAGCTGGTAAGCACCGCATCCTTTATTCTTTAATTGGAAGGGGAAGAGCTTTTAGCACAGACTCCATTTACAATGTAGGCTGGCAGACCAACTGGGCAATGCTCTTGATTTTTACAGTATCCAGCTGTTCAGTTCTATATTACACGGATCCACTTTCAAACTGAGATTTATTTTTCAAAATAGCAAAAAAAGATTTTTCACTAAATGTTTTAAAAATGAAGCTTTAACTGCATGGAATATTTGAAAGGGATAATCATTTAACAACTCTGCCCCCTTCTTTGCTGCAGGATAGAGAGCAGATGCTCAGCTGGTTATCAGCACAACTCTTGTTACAAACACCAATTATTGATTTTAAAAAAATCTGCTCTTACTATTTGTCATACGATATTCAAGAAGAAAATCAATGTTTTTGATATAAATATGCATGTCTTTACATTTTTCTCTCTACTCTTCTCACAAAGTTTCAAAAGGAAGGAAAAAGCTTTGTGAGGTGAGACATTATATCTCTCAGTTATAGCTCACATTTTTATAAAGTGCCTTCTTTCATGTAATCTTCAAAGAAAGTTTTTTTAAAAAAAATAAGGTCAACTAAAGAGCAATGACAGACAGTAAACATTATCTCTTCCCACACCCAAGTTCTTGGAATTGTCAAAAGGATAATAAAAAGGTAAATGCAAATAGCAGCATTATTTAAAGGGGAGAAATCCTCCAGGATCTGTAAATAGACCTGGCTGAGAATTTAAGAGGACTTCAGCAACGGGTCCATTGACTTGTCTCTTCCATTTAAAGCCTCAGAATATTCAGAGCAAACTTGGGGGTATGTCCAAGGGAGATCTTAGTGAGGAGGATCAGACTGGAATTGATGACATGATAGCATTATCATAATAGACTGGATCAAGATTTCTTGTCCATTTTATACTATAATATTCATTTCTCATTTGGGACTTTGTGATTTTATTTCCAATGGGTGGGGCCTCAACTACATTTCTCATTTGGTAGACATGGTACCCTGCCCTTCATTTTCTTCTTATCTTATAGAAATAACATTTCTGTTTGGTTAAAAAATAGTTTTGAAGATTACGTATAAGCTGCGGAAAGCTTATAAACTCAGATCTGTGGTGGGTCCCGTCAGCACTGAAGCAGAACAACTGCCCAAGAATTGGCAATAGTTATCTACTTCCACCTTTCTTTTCCTAAGTCTATCAATATGGGGTGTGGGTCATGAAGTGATTTATCTTTTCTACTAGAGAAACTGGGAATTTCACCTACTAAATTCCGTCTATTTATTTGCTAATAGGTCTAAATATTTTAATAGAACTTTTATACAGGAATCCTATGTATTTATTGGTAAGTCTTAGATCCACTGGATTTACTTTTGATATAAACACAGGGCAGATTTTATTGTTAAGAACATGCAATATTTTTTTCCAGCATTTCGAGGGAAACATACAAAATATTTTTCAGCCTTTGCTATGAGGTTGATTCAAAACTATGATTCCACTGAATTAATGTAATTAGGGAAGATTACAACCTACTTCATATAATATTTTTATAGCTTATTAAGGATATAGATTGATGCAGATTCCAGAGATTATAATATTAAAACTGTAAAGTACCTATTAACAAAATTATGACTTGAACATATTGTGAATTACTTGAACTTATTAAAATGTTATTTTAAAAATAGTCAGGAAGTTGACCAGTCAAGAGACCAATTAGCATAATTAATATTATCTCAAAATAATCTGTCAAACATTAATGTTTTCATGTCTTCTGTATAGGTATTTTTCCATGATAATATATATATATATTTCTTTATTTTTTTTCCTAATTAACATGATGCATTTTTAATGGGATCTCTATTAAAAGAATAGCAGTTTTCAACATGTTTTTAGGATTATGGGAAAAAGAGGAAAAAATGCAAAGAGATGCTTCTGGAATTCTTTCCAATGACTTTATCAGTGATCATAGAAGCATCTATATTTTCTTTCGTGTAACAAAGTAAGATTTCTATATTTTGGTGTGTTTTTGTACTTCCCTTGATTTGTATGTCTGTGTATTTGTATCTTAAGAAGTACAGGATGGGCTAGATGTTTTCTATTCTGGATCATTTAACCACAGGAAAAGGGATGTTGGCTTAAAATGGTAGTTATGGTAGATATATATATTCATGTTGTGTATGTCTGTTAGTTTAGACCAGAAATTGATTTTGATAGTTTTCAATCTAAGTTAATTTTCTTAATTTTATATGTCCCACATCATCATATTCTTCCTCATAGTTTTGTTTGGGGTAGGATAAAATATTCTATGCCTTGAATTAGTTCCCTCTACAGAAAAAGACCAAATTTACTAAAATGCAGGGTATGCTTAGTTGCATGTGAAATCAAAATTACATTTCTCTTAGTTTTTTTACAAAAAACCCCCCAACTTCATTAACAATTTATAATGGTCTCTTAAATTCAACCAGATATAACTTCATTCCATACTCATCCCATTTTGTATAAACCCATCTCTAACTTGTCAGATCTCCTTATTAATCAGCAAAGCTCTAGTAAATGTTAGCAAAATTACTAATAATATAAATACATAGTTCTCTTTTTATTTAGTCTATGTTCCCTTCATCCAACAAAAACAAATTAAAAACTATTAAACATTAATAAAAATATTTACTTCTTTTTAGATATCAAAAATGAATCTATTAGCCCACTAGACTTTGTTTTAAAAAGCACTATCCATTAGATAACCATTCAACATCAATTGAAATAAGAATTATTATTTAACCATAAACAGATACACCAATATTATATTTTTGCTTTCTTATTGTCAATCATCGTTAGTCCCATAAATAAGAATTCTGAGTCCAGTTTTCTACTAGTATATTTTCCTTTCTCAAAATTCTTAACATCTTTCAAGTCCTCCTGTAGTTTCCATGAGGTACAATAAATCTTATATTTTAATTTGAAAAGGTAATTAATCCAAAATGTCTTTTTCAGTTTTTGAATGATCATCCAATTGCATTCGTAAATCCAGTGAATCCATCTCAGTTGTCTGTGGAGGAATTTATTTATCTTCAGTAGTAACTTCTCATTTCAATAAAGGGTTAAAAGATTCAAGGATTTTATAAACTCGTAAAGCAAATATTCCCTTGAAAGTAGCCATCTTGTGCTCTGGCCTTCAAGGATTTTTTTTAGTCACTGATATATAAACAAGGCAGCTTTCCCATGAAAAAGGTTCTTTCTATTCATACTTTCAAAAAGAAAAGTTGTTTCTTTCCATGTGATTATTTTAATTTCTTTAGTTCTCAGCTTTTTGTGAGGCAAGCAGACAGCAGTAAAGTTCCCAGATATTTCTAAATATTATAACCCCCAAAATAATGAAAATAATTAAGAAATACTTATCTGTATCTGAAAACCGTCTTTCCTTTATTGTGAAATAAATTATATTTTAAAAAATGTATTATAAATCAGTTCTAGTATATGCAAATTTAGACTGCATCATTGCTGTAAACTTGATGGAAGTCATTGCCTTCCTGTTGCTCAGTTCCTCAGCTGATTGGGGGAAACCTCCATTTCTGCAACTTCTGCAACTTGCTCAAGAGAAACAACAACCTGGAGCATAGATGATTTTGGGTTTCTTCTTTAAATCCAGAAGAACTCCCCCTTCCCCAGAGTAACTGGGACTGAAACAAGCTATGATGTTGTCTCCTCACAGAGATGGATAAACCTCCCTTTTCCCATTGGAATCCCCGTTTTGAAAATTTGAAAAAACAAACAAACAAAACCCTACCAATAGGATATTTATATTGGATATTTTAAATCCAATATAAAATGGTAAACATTTCATGTTAAAAAAGCACTAATGGACAAGTAAAGCAAAACTGAGAAGTGAGTCCATTCCTGTATTAAGTGCATCCAACAATGTTTGGGGTTCAAAATTGGGATACTTTCACTTTTCTCTGACAGACTTCTCTTTTTAGTAGTTAAATAGAAGATTTCTAAGGCATTGTCTTTTCCATAGTGGAACAAATTCAATTTATTCAATTGTGTTGGCTTTGTTTTGCTTTTTAAATAGAAACATTTGCTGAATGTGCATTGTTTCCAATGAACAGGAAATAATGAATGTCAGGTTTTTGTTTGGTTTTGTTTTTAAGATCCAGGATGTAGGAGAAGGGGCAATCTGTCAGAATTAGAATGTGCACTTCTATTTCTAGATACATAAACTGGCTTTTCCCATTCTTCAACAGATGATAAAAGTCTTTCTTATCAATTGTCAGGGTGGCATTTAGATTATGGAACTACAATACTGCATTCCTCATTATGAGCTACACTGGTTGAAAGTCCCACCTGGGGACCCCTGTTTCTCCCACTCCCCCACGGCCATAGAGAAACAGTTGTCCTGCCCATATTTAAAGCAATAAAGTAGGGGAAATGATATAAGAAAGGAAACATAGACACAGTCCTAATTTTCTTTTGACAACAGAAGGGGGGGAGCATTTCCACATGAAAGGTTCTGGATCACAGCACATATAAATTTGCACGGGGTTCTTTGTGCCGATACGCATGATATGAAACATCTGTGGTTCTCAACCAAACATAGTAGCTAGCACTATCTCAAGGGCCTTGTCATCTAATTCAGCTTTTGGCTTTCTTTCATTTTGGGTTTGAAGACAGATTGCTTTACAAGGTAAAACTGCCTGTAGGGAATAGCAATTTCCTTTTCCTTTCACAACAAAATAAATGTAACTTTTAAAACTGTTTATCTTAGATCAAAAATCTATTACTTAGCACACTAAATAAACAACCCTGTAATTTGTTGAAGAAATCATTGCTTCCTGTGGCTATTTTTAGGGTTTTTACATTTACTGGGCAATTGGTAATGAGAGCTGATAGCTATGCCATTTGTTTCTTATTTTTCAGTGATCTTAGGCAAAAGGGGGGAAAAAGGAAAAAGGAGAGAGAGAGAGAGAGAGAGAGAGATTATTTTGAAATATGAACTGCATTTTAATATAATGGATAAACCACTACGTTGCCAGGAATATACCCAATATCCCTGCTCAATAAGCATGGAAACTTGAATAGAAACCATAGCCCTTGCACAATTATGTTCAAAACCACACGGAATGCATAGATTACATTTCTGTGGTAACATATTCCCGCAGACAGTGTCATGTTCCTGGCACATTTTAAACAATGCCTGTGTTACAATAAGTTATTGAATTGTAGAAATAGGCATATTATAAATTTGCATGCCTTTTAATGAGGGATTTCTTTTATTTTGCTCCTTTGATTTTTATGTAAATATAAATCTTGTGTGCCAATTGCAAAGGTGTTCTTGGTGGCCACTGAAAATCCCTCCTTTCCCCGTTTTTTCCTGAAAGTTAGAATAAAAAGGGCATCCTTCTGTTTTCTGATACATGTGATTTCCATTTTTGCATTCTGATATTTGTGGTTGCTAAAAGTCTGGACCTCTCCATTTTCTCATTCTAAGGCTAGTTGAAGGAAATGAGAATGATACAGCTTCTTTGACATGTTCCCCGCCTGTTTTTCAAAATTTGATTTGTAGACTTTTCGGTTTTACACTATGGCTGTACAAAGATCTAGCTTTTTGTACCTGATGTGATGCTTTCTTTATTGTTGTGAAAAAATAATGTTTGTTTCTAATGTACATCTTGGTGGATGGAGACAAAAAGAATGCATTGTTCTGGAAGGGTCTTTTTAGAAGGCAAAAAGAGGTTTCCAATGGCAAATACAGACCATGTTAGCTAAGGTGAGGTAACATTGTTCTTTTTTCTCAAAAATACTTAAAAATCACTCATACTTATAACGATACTGTTTATGTGACTATGACTTTTTGTGTGAATATGTTGTGACTTTCTTGCACTTACAGTAAGTATTAATTGAAAATGAATGGTTGGAGGGGTTACGAATTGCTCCTTAAAATAAAGGATAGTGATTGCCATTATTATTTCATACATTACCTTACATTTCAGAAATACCATATGAAATTTCAGAAAGGAATGCATCACTAAATATTTTTATTATTATTATTATTATAGAGATGCAGGAAATTACATTATATACAATATAACAGTATTTATAAAATCTGGACATCTATTTTCAGTTTTAGTTTGTTAATCATTTCAGCAGTAAAAGTAGAAGTATTGAAGGCTTGTTTCATCAATCTGATTGATGAAACCATAAGATAGGGGTCTCCAAACTTGACAATTTTAAGACTTGAGGACTTCAACTTCTGGGAGTTGAAGTCTTCAAGTCTTCAAGTTGCCAAGTTTGAAGACCCCTGCCATAAGAAGTATTATGAAAGTGAGCGTGGAAATCTGGTTGAAACCCAGAATTTCTCAGGGCAAAAACTCAACTGGTGGTTCAGCTTCAAGATGGAACATGTATAGGCTAAAGGTGGCCAGAGATGCATGTGTCATGATGTCAAGTTCAAATAGCATGAATTATGTGCCTGCATCATTTTGGATCATTTGTGAGACGAGGTCATGATAGATATGATATCATTTTGTCACCATCATATTTTTTTAATCTCATTCCTATGACATTTTTGTGGGTTTTTTAAAAACTTTTTTTAAATCAAATTTAGAAATCACACACTTCCTTCACAGAGAGATTCTGGACAGTATATAAGTAAAGATACCTTATGGTATGCAATAAATATACTTCTCTAATCTTGCTGTTCTGCATATCTGACAGCCTTAAGTCAAGTATGAGTATACAATCCAACCAAGTCATGGTGACTCAAGCATCTAGAAAATTCTGTCAGAGTCTTGCTAGTAAGCCTGACACCCAGGCTTTAAAAGTCTTATTTGTCATGTGATTGATAAAGTTTTCTATTTCTATAGCATCTTCAGAGAGATTGCATAGTACTTTTTATGCTTATATAAATCCATATAGATGTCATTTATTTAAATGAGAAACTCAAATATTGAGTTATTAATTTATGAGAAAGCCAGTAAGGAGTTATGCGTGCGAATTTATAATTGAATTTATCACTTTTCAGTAATTCTAAATGGGCATGCAAATTGGAAGAACAATAATCTATACACTTGACATTTATAGGTCAATTTGCAATGATCATGTGAACAACTTAAAAAAACAACTTAAACATTTTTTTTAAATTCCAAGTTTTCCTGTCCCCTCAAACTTTTCAGAAAGGCATTTGGGCTTTTCATCTGCCCTTCTATATAAGGGCACCTTCTACATCATGTGTCTATAACAGTGATGGCTAACCTTTTTGCCGTTGCGTGCCAAAAGCGGGGAGAGTGTGGGGAGTTGCGGGTGCGGGTGCCCACATCCATAATTCAATGTGCCCCACTCTCCCGTGCATGCACACGTGACCCCCCCACACTTCCCTCTGCTTTTGGCACACGATGGCACGGTGGGCCCAGTAGGTCCATTTTCCCCCTCCCCAGACTCCAGAAGCTTTCTAGGAGCCTGGGGAGGGCAAAAACAGCTTTCCCCATCCCCCCGGAGACCTTTCGGAGGCCAGAAACAGCCAGTTTCCCGACTTCCGGTGGGACCGGAAGGCCTGAAAATCAGTTGGCTGGTGCATGCATGCACACTGGAACTGAGCTAGAGCAACACTCGCGTGCCCACCAATATGGCTGCGCGTGCCACCTGTGGCACCTGTGCCATAGGTTCGCCATCACGGGTCTATAATGTCATGATTAATTTCATAGTACCTCCCATCTTTGTCATAAAAATTAGAAAACATAATGAGAGAACATGAGAGTTTTAACATTCTGTGTTGATTCCATGACAGAGATAACTAGACAAGGGTGCATTAAACCAGTCTTAGAATGAATGCAAGCATGAGCGTTGCAAATGGCATAATATACTTTTATTCTGAAAAGAACTTATAATGAATTAAAATGTAATCTTTCCTCTGTATATATCAGCTAAAGAAAAAGCAACGAGATCTCTTCCTTGATAAAAATTGTGAATCATAAAGCTAAGATTATTTGTTTTATTCTATTAAAATCCACTCACAAGGTCTATGATTGCATGATTGCAATTTCTACAAAAGATTGTGAGGAAAGTGAATAAATGTAAAACCTGTGAATAGCTTACAACTTGGAACATTAAAACAAGAAAGTGAAGGCTTGATTTTTGCTGCTGAAAAGCAAATTATTGAAACGAATGCAATCAAGAGCAGAACTGAAAAATCATAAAATGATTCAAAATGAGCCGAGGTGGCGCAGTGGTTAGAGTGCAGTACTGCAGCTACTTCAGCTGACTGCTAGTTCAGCAGATCAGTGGATTAAATCTCACCGGCTTTTGTTTTCTAGATTGCTGTACACATTGTTGCAGAGCAACTGGTCTAATGCTGAATTCATCCACATACATTAGGGAGAGCATAAAAATCTGTGTCCAGTACATTTGCTAAATTTCCACTTTTTTCCACGAAATTGAAAATATAATTAATGGAATATTTTCTTAAAGTACTGAAGCATTAAACTAGCCTACCATTATGATGTGCATGCATATTTTGTGAGTACTAACAAACTTTTCAACTATGATTAATTGTGAATATATACCCCTTACCAGTGCAGTATTTTAAAGTATTTTAAACTTTTACTTGTTTTGTTTTGGAAAATCTCTTCTAAATATGACAGCTAAACTTTTAAGGAAATCTGATAAGGATAATATATAACAAGATTTCATGTAACAACATCTGGCTCCTAAATACCTTTTCAAAGAAAGATGACTAAGATTCCACACAAACAACAATTTTATTCTTAAAATAGGATGGATTAGTAATAAAAATCTGGTCTATTTGTTAGTAACACATTTCAACTTACAATGTGGCCATTATAAAAAAATCTTTAGCAAAATAACATTCTTCAGAGAAACTTTTGTTTTTGCTGTATTAGTTCAAAAAACTGTTTATAATTCCTAACATAAATAGCATGAGATTTGCCACGTCCTCAAGTTCAAGTGAAGTTAAATTTTTAGGATCCAGGAGGGAAAAACAATATCATCTTGACTGATATTGAAATATTGTTTATAATAGTAAGCAAATGAATCATATCATGACTCATCTCTACAAGATTATGCCAAAAATAAGTAAAAAAACCCCATGCAGCATGCCTGGTCCTTTTCAGAATGCTGATGATGGCTATGTGAAAAGAAACCATTCTAAGATATGTACATGTATGTGTTTCTCAGAAATTATGTCTATGAATAGATGGATAATTTTAAAGTACTTTTAGACTCTTAGATGATTAACAAGTGATTTTTGCTTATGATGATGATAATGACAGCTTTGTTTTCTCCTAACTTTGAAGAAAAGGCTGGTAGTAAGGTACAATTAATTCAGTGTAAGTTGTTTAATGCAATCCTCACAATTCTCACAGAAACACTAGCCAAGAGATATAGGCAGAAGATTGGCTCAGATTCTGCAAGCAGCTGCTCAATTTCCCACTTAGCTAGAGGTACACTGTCACACTAGGCAGCTGCTAAAAGTATAGGAGAGATGTACTGTCAAATAGAAGCAATGGCAGTACTCAAAACTGAATAAGTATCAATAGCAGCAGCCAGGGAGGTGGAGCACAAAGAAGTAGGCAGATAACGGCAACAGAGACAGGCCACTAATTATAGAACTATAGATCAGATCTGTTATCAAGTTCAGCCATCTGCTTGATTCAGGAAACATGGGACAAACAAACAAACCCCAAAGAGATGACTTCCAGATCTCCAAAAATGTCATGGCTTCATTTGAACTAAGCAGGATCAGTATAGGTACAAGGCCTGAGTCAGAATAAGTTGTAACTGCCTCAGATTTGTTAGCCTGAATTTTGAGATAAGATCTCTGATGCATCCATCCAGGTTGCAAGAAGAATAACAGTTCTGGATCAAATATTAGAAGATGGAGAGATGCTGAGGTACCCCCAAGGGAAAAAGCCTTGAGTATGAAAGCTATGGGAGGTAAGTCAAAATTTCTGGATGACTTTGCAGCCAGGCTAGTCTTGACAAATATTAGCTAAATTAAGCCTACTTCAGTAATAATCCACTACTTGTAAGCAATGTTTATTACTTGAAATCCTATGCAGCTGATGATTTGATTTTTGATTTCTTGATAGACCACCCTGATCTCTTGTCTGACTGTTCCTGACGTTTGCTCTCTAAAATTACTGCAGTACTTAAGCTGATTTGCCTTTTAAATTTGAACTTACTTTCTGGCAAGATGCAGGGCAGCCAAAAAGGACTGAGATGGGAGTTGAAGATTGGTGGGGGTGGGGACGTCTAAGCACCCTTGTGGTTGTAAGTGCAGGTGGGCTGTCAAGTGCCTGAATTTTTATCATGTGACTGCTGAGGCACTGCAACAGTGGTAACTTTGGGCATAGTAAGTTAATTTTTTTCAGCATTGTCAAACAGTTGCTGAATGAATAAGTTAAGGCCTATCTGTATGTGTTACAAAATATAGCTCCAAAATTATATGATTTTTCCAAATTATCTTTCTGAAGCCTGGCACTATATCATATCTGGTGTTTTAATATCACTAGAGATCTTTGCCTGGCTTAATAATTTATTGTCAATGATTGTCTATCATAAATAGTAATTTAGTAGTCCTCACTTCTGTCACCTCAGTTAAGGTGTACTTTTCCGCCCTGCCTATTCATCAGAACACTCTTAAAACAGGAGAAATGTTAACTATCTTAAACCTTGATTCATATTGTTTATAGCCTAGCTTAGTTATCCTATTACCTTAGTTGTCTGAGTGGTGTGCAAATCAATTAAAAGCATGCTAGTAAAATAGCATAAAATATCCTGTTTTAAAATTCAAGTTTTTCTTATCAATATATTCCCTATTGTTCTGACCTAGGCTTTCCCAGCATCACGAAGCTGAATCCTCGTCCCGATAAACCCCTTTTATTTAATTTACAGTGAATTCCTCTCCAGCAAAGTCTTTCCTCTCCCGCAGTCTTTCAAGATAGTTCACAATTACCGACCTTTATTAGGATTGGAGAGTGGCCAGGCTGATATCTTTCAGATGCCGCAATACTTGGCAAGAATGCAGTAATGAACTGTCTCCTGCAAACTCCACTCCCCTTTTGCTGCTCTTTTATTCCCTCTGGGAGGGGCCATTTGTCATTGACCAATGACCTTACTTCTCAGGTCGACCCTTGTTCTTTAGCTGTTCCCTTCATCTGGCAACTCTGTGCATGCGCACACTGGGAACAGGCTCTAACTGTTCATCTACTTCACTGATGTTTTTTTTTTAAATTTTTATTTATATGCCGCCCTTCTCCAGAGACTCAGGGCGGCTTACAATGTGCTAAGCAATAGCCTTCATACTTTTGTATATTTATACAAAGTCAGCTTATTGCCCCCACAAACTGGGTCCTCAATTTACCTACCTTAGAAAGGATGGAAGGCTGAGTCAACCTTGAGCCTTGGTGAGATTCGAACCTGCAATAATTGCAGGCAGCTGGTGTTAATAACAGGGTGCTTTAGACCACTGTACTATCCAAGGCCCTTTGGAGGTTTGACTCCAAAGGCAGTTGATAACTGGCCCATGTTCCTCTGCAATCTCCTCACTGTCCGAATCTGCTGCCAGATTCGCTGGTGGGCCATAACACCTATTGGGGTGTTATGTAGAGATAATGAAACTATTCCTTGGCCTATTCTCATTAGTTTCATATGTTGTATTACTGTTGCCATTTTCCCTATGCCGAGGAGAGATTTTATTAAATGTACTTTTGAATGAGAATAGAGCCTTTTGTGCCATAGCAAAACTTGATAAAAATGATTTTCTGTTTTTATGAACAGTCTATTTGAATTAAAAGGCTATTCGGGACAAATACATGGGTTTGTTAGAGACATAACTGCTGTGTATATAACTTGTCCTTCATATTAATAGGCACTCTTTCTAAGAGTAATATCTGAAGAAGGCTATGCTTGGTTACTAATGAGAGTTGGTGCAGGTTTTTGTTTTTGCTGAATATGGTTCGTCTCTGGAAAAGAATATGCAGGTGCTTTCCCCATCACTTTGATTGGATCCGCCTTATATCTTCATTGGAAAGACATGGAAAAATCACTGGGAAATACTTCCTTTTTAATCAATAGTCCATGGCAGGGAGAGATAATTCCTTCTAGTTCTGTTGTGGAAAACCATGCTAATATAGAATAATATAGAATAACCCTGAAGAAAAAGCAAGCATATTACCACCTGAATGTGGGTAGCAACCTAGGGCTTTGATCATTAAAGTGTGTGCAAGACTTGCAACAATATAGTTATTTATTCCCACTATAATAGGAAAATTATAATAAAATATTATGCCTTCTGTTTTGCAGAATTTTAAGCAGGAACACTTCTTTTTCCATTAATTATACAAAGCACCCATATCTTGAATAACAGAGGGTGGTATTATTAGCCATGCATAAACACAGGGGAACCTTGCAGTGTTTCTCAAAGAGGGAGATTTTAAGATGCGGGGACTTCAACTCACAGAATTCCCAAGCCATCATAATTTGCAAGGGGAATTCTGGGACTCAAAGTCCATAAACTTTAAAGTTGCCAAGTTTGAGAAACACTAGACTATAGGGAATGTAGAGTTTCAAATTGCTGAAATCTGAATCATTTTAATCACTGAGAAGTAGTTCCTAGGTCACAGTAACCCAAGCTGTTCAAACACCCACAAGAATATTTTGTTTTCCATCAGTGGACAAGAAGGAAGCTGTGAAGAAAAGAAGTTATATGAACTCTTTTCTATATATTCCTCCTAGATTTCTGCATCAAAAGCCTGCAGGATTTTGCAGCCTGCCAAATTACTATGCCTGTGTTTCGTTTTTTTTCCTCTGGTTGTTTGGATAATAATTTACAAACACTGAGAAGAGTTTACCATATAGAATGACACATTAAAATAATCAGAACAAAAACAGCTTCTGTGATATAATTTGTAAGAACAGAGCTTAAATAAAGCACGCACCTGGTTATGTTAGAATTTTTTGGAAATAAGACTATTACAACTTGAAAGGAAAACATATTTTCCTACATAATATATATTCTGGCCTAGATATATGTTATAATAATAATAATAATGGTGATTTCACATTAACACAATGTAACCTAATATGATGCTGACATGAAAGCATGGTTGGTGACACAGTCAACCAGATGTTTAGACTGGATTTGTTCATCTATCAATTCCTTTCCAAGGATCTGGGATAGATGGATATTGTTTAATACCATTAAAGGTATCGTCACAAGATATAAGCTACTCCAAGTAAAACTGCTCTTTCAAACTGACTGATAGTGAATTTTTTCAGTGTTAATAATGTTCAAGTGGCACTCCAGATGTTTCAAAATTACACTCAAGGCACCTCTTACTATTGGTATTAACTTTGCTTTCTTTTGCCATAGTCATTCTACTTCTCTTGCATGTTTTTATATTTGGTAATATTCTCAAGTTCTTTCTCTTCTCTTCTGTCTCCAGTTATTGCAGTGTCCCAGAGGTGGGTTTCAGCAGGTTCTGACCAGTTCTGGAGAACCGGTAGTGGGAATTTTGAGTAGTTCAGAGAACCGATAGTAAAAATTCTGACTGGCCCCACCCCCATCTATTCTCTGCCTCCCGAGTCCCAGCTGATTGGAAGGAAATGGGGATTTTGCAGTAACCTTCCCCTGGAGTGGGGAGGAAATTGAGATTTTACAGTATCCTTCCTCTGCCATGCCCACCAAGCCACACCCACAGAACTGGTAGTAAAAAAATTTGAAACCCACCACTGCAGTGTCCACTATCCAGAAGATAGGAAGTATTAAATTCCTAGCAAAAGGAACTGTCTGTTATTTTACTAAGGAACAGGCAGATTATTTTTCTGCCAGACTCAAAGGACAATAGCAGTACCTTCTTGTATAGATTCTGACCAAACTGACAGCTGAATTTTCTTTCACTGCTAATGACTAGATATGCAGATGGCATCTTTATAACATTCATGCTTTTGTCTTTCAGCCCTTCACTGTGGCTCCACACTACTAAAACCTTGTGGTTGTCTAGATTCTCCCATTCAGTGTGATGGCATTTTCAGGCTCACTTAGCTGAAAAAGAAATGATTCTATTTGTACTACAAAATCCCTCCATTCCTCAGCAACCAGAAATTTGATTCCAGACTGAAAAGTTTTACTCACCCTTGCACTCTGTCCTATGGCCTCAGAAATATCATCTCAGGGACTATAGAATTCCAACTAAATACATAACAAAGAGGAATAAATACAATCTTTTTGGCTCTGTTAAACATATTGTTTAGCACACCCTATTTTCTCAGGCTGTAAAAAGATGCCAGCTTTGGGGATAGGGGTTTTCTTTTTTTAGAACCTTTTTTTCTCACCCAATTTTGTAAATATTTATTTTTTATCAAATTTGTTTCCCTCCTATCTTGCAGTTCAAGCAACTCTGGGCACTTCAGAAATATTTCTGAATGCATTTTTAAAAAACAATATTGTAAAGAAATATATCAAACCATTGTCACCATTTGTCACTGAAATACAAGTCAAACTTTAGCCTTTGTGGTTGGGTTTTGTTCTCCCACACTTTTCTTTTTCTTTGTTTTCTGATTTTGGTCAAGTTTATAGGTATCCGTGTGTTGTTCAGTGGACCTTCTGCTACATTAGACATAAAAGTTGTTGACTGGGATGTTCAGAAACCTCTTTAACCAATTCACACTAGATCACAGCCTTCAGTGAAGAAGCCTTCAATCTGCATGTACTGTATATGGATGTATGTGCATTTGTGTGTATGCATATGTGCATAAAGTACATTTTATTTCTTTTTAACTTTTCTTTCTTTTTGATAATAAGAGGAAGAGGAGGAGGAGGAGGAGGAAAAAGAGAAGGAGAAGAAGATGGTGATGATGTCAGGATTGCTTTGTTATATGACTACTTCAGAACAAAAATTTAGAACTTTTGTATTCTCCTTCTCTTTA
The DNA here is from genome assembly GCA_012654045.1 of Ptyas mucosa. NCBI lineage: Eukaryota > Metazoa > Chordata > Lepidosauria > Squamata > Colubridae > Ptyas > Ptyas mucosa. The sequence goes on from WNWU01000002.1 coordinate 36,744,714, forward strand.
CTTCTCATTTCTGTTTTCTTACATTTTTTTATGTCTTGGGATTGTTACCCTGGTGGTTTTCTTTTTTGTTCTTAAGGTATATATGATATATGCCTCTTTTGTTTTCTATGGAACATAGGATATTGCCATACCTATGAAGGGATGTAGTGGCTCAGTGGCTAAGAAACAGAGCTTGTCGATCGAAAGGTCGGTGGTACAGTGGTTCGAATCCCTAGTGCCACATAACAGGGTGAGCTGCCGTTACTTGTCCCAGCTTCTGCCAACCTAGCAGTTCGAAAGCACGTAAAAAATGCAAATAGAAAAATAGGGACCACCTTTGGTGGGAAGGTAACAGCGTTCTGTGCACCTTTGGCATGGTCATACCGGCCATATGACCATGGAGAGAGCGCTGGCTCTTCAGCTTTGAAATAGAGATGAGCACCGCCCCCTAGAGTCAGGAACGACTAGCACATATGTGTGAGGAAAACCTTTACCTTTACCTATGAAGATTAGTCCACTAGTTACTAATCTTGGTTCACTTTTCTCTACAAATAAATCTATAACATTGAAAGAAGATTTGGTGCTGATTGTTTTCCAATTGATTTTTCTCTTTTTTGTTACAAATATATCCTGATATTTATAGACAAATAGAATGTATACTGTAGTTTTAATTAATCTTGGGATGCTTTTCAAACTGGATAATGTTCCTACCTATTTCCATGATAAATATGGATGTTAATTGGCCTATAGTTTAGCACTTGTTCTTTCAATTATTTGCAAATAGCCTAAGTTGCATTTAAATGGAGGCATTAAGATTGTGATAATATGTTGTTAATTGATGTAATTATTTTAGTACAAAATGGATATAATCCATCAACCATTATTTCTCTGGATACTGACAAGCTTTTTATATGCTTTCTTGGAGATTTCTGAAACAGGATATGGTTTACTTTCTCTTTCCCCAATTTTATATACCAGTTACCCTTTATATTCAATTCTTAATCACTAATAATTATCTCTCTTTAAAATGTACATGGTAATAACAAGGATTCTCTCATTTGCTTTTTAAAAATTTAGTTAACAATATCTGAACTATAAGAAATTCTGAAGCTATTAAAGGAATTGTAACGGCAAAGACAAAATACGATTCTCTTGTATGTGGATGACATATTCCTTGATAAGCCATACAATTTCTTGCCTAAAATTATTTTGATAATATGTGAATTTATGATCCTATTTTTTCCTCTGTGAATTGGAATAAATCAATCTTAACACCGAATCTCAATAATTTGACAAAGTGGAGCTGGAATTTGTGTTGTTATTCTTTTCTTTATTTTGACATTGTGATTTTTACTGGTTATTTCGATTTATTACCAATTTGAGAAATTAGAGAGGATGTAGACAAATGGCATATAATTTGTTTGAGTATTTGGAGTAAAATAAATGTGATGAAAATGAATGAATCATGGAAGTTTATTTATCTTTTAAGATGTCTGCATCCTCATTCAACATTATTTTGAATTTATACACGAGAAAACTCCTCTGAAATGTATATTCTTCAAAATATTCAAAATATAAACTATGCTGGGAAATTGAAAAAGTCAGGTATAATTTTCTACACTTCTTTGCCTTTCAGTGGGCATTTATTTTAACTTCAGTCAGAAGACTACCTATAGTATCAGAGTTCAGCAAATAGTATCAGAATTCAGGTGCTTTTGCAGCTTAATTTAAAAGCTATCTTTTAACCCTGCCCAAATTCTGATAAGCAGCAGGACCCTTGTTGGATCAGGGAGGTGTTTAAATACCTCTGTTATAAATGTTCCTAATAGAAAATATTAGGATGGTGATTGGAAACATTTTCTGGACTTTTTCAATGTGAATAAAAATGAATTCGCTGGTTTCACTGATTAAGGAGGGTTGAATATTGTAAGAAAAGAACTATATAAAGCAATTTGGGGTGGGGGGAGATGGTAAAATATTGTTTATAACTGTTGTAAAGAAGATTGGAAGCCTCTTCTTTAACTTTCTGATTTCCTTATTTTTTTCTTATCTGTACTGCTTCTGGCATTTGTTCTTTTTTATTTTTTCTGCTTTTCTTTTATATACATATATATTTATCTTTTAAATATGTAAAAACTTTCAATAAAGGGTTTTTGGAGTTTTTGGAGTTGCTTCATGTAGAACAAAAACATTGCATCATTAAGACACAAACGTTTTGTTATTAAAAAATAAAGGGAGGTGGGATGGAGGCAGGGAGGCAGGGAGGGAGGTTGGGAGGGAGGGAGGGAGGGAGGAAGGAAGGAAGGAGGGAAGGAGGGAAGGAAAGAAGGAAAGAAGGAAGGAAGGAAGGAAGGTAGGTAGTTTAAACCAGTTAAAAAAGAAATGAGAAATAAGAATAACTAAATATACTGTATATTCAAAGCTTCCAAAATAAATTAATAAATAAGATAATTAAACACTCTCTTCTAAATAGATAATGAATGTAATGAATACTTCTAGATAAACTTTATTTCTAAATGAAATCAGGTTAAAATGAGAATTATCTACATACTGTGGGATAGGTATAACTTTGCAGCAGCAAAATCCTGAGAGAGAGAGAGAGAGAGAGAGAGAGAGAGAGAGAGAGAGAGAGTATATGTATATGTATATGTATATGTATATGTATATTATATATATATTTATATATATATATATATATATATAATTGTTCATGTACTGAAGCATAAGAAAGTATTCAGAAGGTAATTCATATTGTGATGCCAATAAGGTTGTTTCTATAACTGTTTCCATGGGTACAGTGCATTTCTCTAAAGACCATAGGCCTTTCCTCATCTCACACCTACATGCTTTGCAGATTAATATATGTTCCTTAATAAAAACATTATCATCCACAGTCTAAAAATAATTCTCAATTGAAAAGTTGGATTTCAGAGTTAAAGAGGTTGAAGAACACAGGAATTTCAATATCGCCATCTGTTGGAGACTTGCCTTGTTCAAACCTCTACATTTCTAAAAGAGGAGTTTCGGATAGAGAACAGTTGACAGAGATTGTGGGAATAACAGTGTGATTTATCAATGAAAGTACATCATAGACCTCCATACAATGGTTGTTTTATTTCATGATAAAATACACATTAGAATTGTAACATGTACTAAAGATCCTAAATAGGTAAGTTTCAAAATGTGTTGTGATTTGAATCGTCTCAACAACCAAGCATGGCTTGTTAAAATGACTCTATCTTGCTATAAATTCTAAAAAGAATATATAAAACTGACATTGACCAATTGTAAAAATTATTAAAAATAAAAAATGCCCCCTTTAATTAAAAATAGCCCTTTCTAATTGATCAACAAAATCTTCAGCTTATCTGCCTATTCAAATGATTAAAATTACGTATTTTTTATACTCTGAATGTGCTTTATTGGACTCTGTACAACTTGCTTCTCAATGCACATACAGTTCTGGTTTGTATTGGCACTCCTGCAGCATTGCTTGAATGCTTTTAATATGCTTCGCTTTTCCTATCAAGTTCCTCCAACATATTATTGAAGTTCTCCAACTCACATTTCATACTTGTTGCTTGTATTCTTATGATTTATATTGACTGTTTCCTAATATGATTTGATTGCTTATTTGTACCCTATGACTATCATTAAGTGTTGTACCTTATGATTCTTGATGAACGTATCTTTTCTTTTATGTACACTGAGAGCATATGCACCAAGACAAATTCCTTGTGTGTCCAATCACACCTGGCCAGTAAAGAATTCAATTCTGTTCTGTTCTGTTCTGTTCTATTTCAGAAATGGATGAATCTGTCAGGTGAAGTTTTGTTCACTTTAAAAAAAAAAATTGGGTTTCATGCAAACTTCTTTCAGTATAACTACTTCGTACTGCTTGCTCCTAGTATCTATAGTTCTATGTACTTTTCATAGTGCAAGGAATACATTGGCTTTAAGAAGGATTCTGAGTTCAAAACCTCACAACTGCAATAGTTTTTTTTTGAGTGAAGAAAGGAATGGCACCAATATATTTAATGGAAAGCCTGACTCCAAATACATACATAAACAAATATTTATGAGGGGGAGATCTTTTATTATGTTATTGAATATGGACAAGTGTGGCTATTTCATACTCAGGTACATACCTGAATGATGAAGGAATCATTTTCAAAATTTTCACTGCTTCCGGAAATTATTCAGGAAAACTGGAAAAAAGCTATCTGATCATTCCAAGACATAATGCATAACCTAAAATTATTCTAAGTTGTAATAATTTCTTTAACAAAAACTATAAGACGGTATGTGAAGCTCAAGATTTTGTATTTTATGCTGCTTTTTAATAAGATGCTTTTGATAACATTCCTTGATGGCTTCAAGATATTTTTGCCTAACAACATCTGTTCTCTTCTTTTTCTGGCCGGTATGACTTTTCCATTTAATATGTATGTTCTCTGCTTTGCTTCATTGACCACAGGATTTTTACATTTGTACGGTAAAAAATCTTTTCTATTTACTGACTCAGTAAATATCAAATCCCTTGTAGTTTCAGTTATGCAATTACTTGTTATTTGGCTTATGTTCATTTCAGAGTGAGGATATTATACTTTTAGTCACGCAAACCCAATATAGAATACAGATTGTATATTTATTTTTTTTTAAATATGTGAAAGTCCACACTTTCTTCATGGAGCTGAGTGCAATATGTTTGTGGAAATCTAGGCTATTAAAAAATAAGTAAATTGGTTTTTTTATTAAATTTTATAGACTCCCTTTATCCATCATCACTTGTGGAAAAGAACTATTCCAAAAATTAACATGATAGTTTAAAAATCTTCATGGCGTGGCTCCTTCTATTAATGGATAGTACATGTTACGTATTGATATAATAATGAAAAAATTGTGACATAGGTTAAATTCGAGTCAAGGTAAAAAAGAAATGTTATAGTGTGAAAATGGACATATTAGTCACCTAGCCAGTCAGCATGATTGTATACAACCATGATTTCTATCCTTTTAAACACCTTCCCCATAAAACGTATTGATCTAGCCAAACAATTGTATTTATGTGCTCATCGTGGAGCAGCATGGAGATGCTTTCCTCCCATCCTTGTGACAGGAGAAAAGTATGTCAGATTAAAGCTGGCATCGTACCACCTGCATTTTCCTGAAACTTAGCAATGACTCAACAGTGCTGCACTCACAGAAAGAAATATTGGCTAATGTCAACACAGCAATTGGTCAGGGAGACGAGAACAATGGCAGGAGCAAAGAATTTAGTTCTTTATATCACCAGTTTGAATACACAAATTTCTCTGTCTTCCCCACTGGAAAAAAAAGAAGTTGCTGCTGAGTTTCAGCTTTCAGCCTACCAATGGGAATAATGACCTTGAGCAAGTCTTCCATAAGGACAATATTCCCCCATCCATCTATCCATCCATCCATCCATCCATCTATCCATCCATCCATCCAGCCAACCAACCAACCAACCAACCAACCTACACACACACACACACACACACACAGAGAGAGAGAGACACATATATATAAAGTGTTTTTCTATCGAGACACCAGGTCTATCCCAACATGTGGGAGGGCATTCTTCTCCCTTTTTCCTTTCAGCGCCAATCCAGGAGCCCTCAAGCAGTCGCATTCACAACGAAATATAAATTTGGTATGAGAGTGGTATCCAATCTCATTGGCAACCATAGAAGCACAGTAACCAGTCAGCTGGAGATTTTAAAAAACTAATTAATTAATTAATTAATTAATTATTAATGTGCCACCTCTCTCACTATCCAGAGTGACTCTGGACAGCTTTTGATTTTTTTTCCTGTCCAAAGATTCTTTCATTCTTATCCAATAGTTTTTGAAATTATTTCCTAAATGGTTTCCAAAGAAGTTCACTAAGCACAAATTTCAAAACAGGAGCAAGTATACTAGGATAGGACCAAAAGCAAGCTGGAATTACCTTATGGCTTGCCATGTGTAAAGATCAATGAAGTGCCATGCATTAAAGAAACCCCTGGTGAATATTAAATGCAAACCCAGAAAAATATAGTTTTACCAAAATATTGTTGGAAGAAATATCCTTCTGGGTTCTGCTCCAAATGGAGAAAAAGACACTGGAAACATGGAGACTGCTTGGAAAGATGATTTAATGGTGGACAGGATCACATGGCTTGAGTTCCTGAACAGAAAAGGGGCGAGATACAGCGGGTCCCCGGGTTTTATGCTTTCTCTGACTTTGAACTTCCTGGAGCCCTGAAAGAGTATCCTGATTGGTTGTCAGACTCCCAGGGGGTGGGGATCCTAGCTAGCCTTGCTGGTTGATGTAATCTTCCCAAGGAGCGTGTGGTGAGTTTCTGTCTAGATGGGTCCCATTGTGTTAGTTTCTGTTGTTATTGTGTTGCAGATGTCCTTTGACAAAGGATTGGGTTTCTGCCTCTGGCCCATTAACAAAAGGTGGGGGGCAGGAAGGTGAGAGCTGCTTTGTCTCTAAAACATGCTTCTCCATTTCTTATCCAGGGAAACATAATATTCTGCCTTTTTAATATTTCCTAAAATATTTCATTCTTCTAGGAAAGGGGTGGGTGCTAATTTCCTACAATATCAAAGTCTGTTTTAATACATGCTGTTAAAACGGTCCCTGCTTAAGGAACAGATTTTACTCCTCTGCATCCCCCAAAACCACTTCCAAAGTTCTACAGACAGAAGAGAGGCTGGATATATCTCAATAATCACTGGGTATAAGCCAAAACACTATATTTTAGAAAGTTCCACAAGTTTTGTCCAGCAGAACAACCTTGAACAGCTCAAGCTTAGCCTATCACTTTTGTTTATGACAGCAAGCATCATCCGCCCTCTCTTTTTCACTTTCTGACAGCTATTAAAGACATTGGACTGCAGGGCCAACATAAAAGGTAGTAACCTTAAGAAAGATACAAGATTATTTTAAATCATTTTGCAGACATGGCCTAAGGGGTTGTGTGTGAGATAGAGAGGGAGAGAGAGAAAGTGTGTGTATGCGGAGGGGCTTTAAGTTCAAGAGAAAAGATGACAATTTCATTCCTCAAATTTCCCATTCTGGAACAAAAATAATGTTATTTCAGTATCGGATAAGATGCCACTCCATGCTTTCTTCTTTCTGAAAGTGAATAGTCATTATTTGTGGTGTTGTTTGCTATCAAAGAACAAACAGACTAGCATGCAAACTAGTAACCTGTTCTGACCTTCTACTCTTTAGTCCCCAGGGAAGCCTTTTAAAGAGAAAACTATTGATTTTTTTACATCAGACAGTTATATATCACAACTAGTAGTAAATTGCCCATGATTCCCTGTATTATGTTCCCCAGGGAGCCTTCTGTAAGAGGAAACCAATGATTTTGACTTTTCAGGGTATGAATTTGTGCTTAAATTATCTCTTTTATGGTCTTAGCCTGTACAGCACCTGGAACAGAAAAAAAGGTGCATGGGGGGAAGTTACCTAATGTCAAATACTCCTGAGTGAAATGCTTCTTTACTTTGATATCCAACAGAAAAGGCATTTGTTATAATATATTTATGTGCTCATGTAATATATTTATGTGCTCATAGTATTTCACTTTCGGCCAATCAACAGACTGCTAATTCCTGTTTTTTTGTGCTCTTCATTTTCAAATGGATAAACTCAATAAATTTAAGTCCCATTTTAAAAAAAGAATGTAAAAAGAGAGGTAGAGATCAGAATTTGGCAGGTATGACAGGTGAGGTGGCAACAGATTGAGTGAACTGCAAGAAAGGATGCAAAAGTAAAACCAACCCAAAAAATGAGTCTTGTGTGTATTCTTTAATGATGGGTTGAATTAAGGAGAAAGGTGAGAGAAAGGTTCAGTTACCAGCATGTTAATGAGAACACAAACAAAATTCCTTCTTTTTCAAGTGCCATTGAAAATAGATGACAACTAAGAAGAAAGTTGAAGGAAGGCAAATTAAACTTTAGGAACAATAATGCACGAGAGGATCCATAGTGTATTTGACTCGTTCAAAATTTTTGCTTCCAGTTTTCCTCCAAAAATTATAAAATTGTGACTTTTTAAAATGTAACACAATGGATAAACATTCTGGCACTTCTAGATTGCCCCTCATGATGTCATCATATATAAAGGACAAATCTGGAACAAGAATATGTTCTACATGGTTTTTATAACAGGAACGTGGATTTTAATGCAGCACTTTCTAGAGAAGAAAGCTGTGTTTTGAAATATCCTGAAGTGATGGGGCCAAGTTGCTCCAGAAGATTCAAAATGGTAGTTTCTTTTTCTCTAATAACCAAAGTGGGACACACATTACAATAATTGTTTTCTTTTTTCACTTCTCAGCTAGAGCTCAGTTCATCTACTTGTAATGCTATATGTCAGATATCAGGAATGACAAAAGAAAGTACACTTTTATACAACAGAGAGTTAACTTGTGCAATTTGCTGCCAATGGATGTGGTAATGACCGCCAATCTAAATGACAAAGAATTGAACAAATCAGTGAATGACAGGGCTATCAATAGTGATTGATCTTCTAACCTATATACCATTGGTTGAATCACATTTTTCAAAATTAAAATAGCAGCTCATAGGAATGATGTGTTAGGTATCATATCATTACCCCAAAATAGACAGTCATTGACCTAATCCAATAAGACTCTTTTTAAATTAATATTCTAAACAAGCTGGTACAAATATTGTGATTTCAACATCTTTACAGGTATTGGGTGATCTAGTTTTGAAAAATGGCCTGATGCCATTTAAAATATCTTCCATAGAGATAGTTTGGACAGACAGCTGAGAGGCAGTTTGATCTAGTGGTTAAGGCATCAGGTTAGAAATTGGGAGATTGTGAGTTCTAGTCACCTTAATTATAAAAGTTAGCTGGGTGACCTTGAGCCAGTCACTCTTTGTTAGACCAACCCACCTCACAGGGTTCTTATTGTGGGAAAATAGGAGAAAGAAAATGTGTTAGATATGTTTGCTGCCTTGAGTTATTTGTAAAAATAATAAAGGCAGGATACAAATAAGTCAGTCAGTCAGTCAGTCAGTCAGTCTTCCATAGATGGATGTACCATTTTGATACCCATGTGCTGATAAGTGTATTTATCCCATGAAAAAATATTCACAATTCTTGGTTCAGAGACAATTCAGTGGATAGGAACAACGTAATCAAGTTTTTCAGTCAGCTCACATTGGTGTACCATGTGAAAATAGAAATGCTACAACACAGTAACATTTAAAGGGCTCCAGCGAAACACACACAAGTAAGAGCTTGAATAACATTGCATAACACTGCAAATTCTATACAGCAAAGCAGACTTACTGGTGTTCAGTTACAGACCCAAAATAAAACAAGATCTGAAAAGCTGCCAGATTAAACACTGCACACCTGGTATCTATTTGTTCAAGGTTTAAAATGAAAATCAGTTCCTGATTTTTGCAGTAAGTAGATTTTTTTTCCATAAAAAAAGAAACAAATAGGGAAGCTATCCTATTCTAACCAAGCTCATAGAAACTGAACTGGATAAAAAAGAAACACAGAGAGAATTTTGAAAAATGGAAATAATAAATAGAATTCTTTTTGGTTCCTTTTTTCTATCACCATACATCAATATCTTAAGAAAATACATATAAAATTGTAAATAAAAAGCAACCAAAATGTGGAAGACCTTCAACTTACACATGCAAGATAATAAAATGGAAATATGACTGAAAAATAAATCTCAGCAAAGCAATAGTTATATAAGTGTATAAACATTTGTGTGTGCACAGTCACACGCACAAACACACATTAACTTCTTGAATCTTAAAGTTGTTGGGAAGTAAAGATCATTTGAAAAAAAAAGTCACACAACATGCTAAGAGATTCATGTTTGCACTTAGTTTGCACTTAGTGTGACCAAAAGATAATTGTAGTTAAGATAGAACAATTTAATCCTAAATTACAGGGGATTACACACATTACCGACTGTGATTTTCAGTGCAGGGGACATTGAGCTAACAAACTCCTTTGTTGTTACCACACAAGTTAAAGGCAAAGAAGGGAAAAAGTAGCAGTTGGTGATAGAAGGTGAATGTGAAGTTACTGATGTTTGATTTTAATTGTGTTTCTTAGACAAAAACTATAGTATTTGAATTTCTACTTCTAACTTCTCTATGCTTGAAGCAACCCAACTGTGAAATGCCAAGACATTCTGATTGTTCCTGATGATTTGGCCACTTGGCATTTCAATTCCATTACTGTTCTCACATCCAAAGTGTGAGAAAACTGCTAAAGACAACATTGGTGGAAACACCATCAAAGCCATCAATATCTGGGCCATACCTGTAATACAATATATTGCTGGAATTACTAACTGGACACAAGCTGTACTGGTCAATTTGGATCTAAAAATAACAAAACTATTTTGTTAATGGATAAGGAACATGACTATTCCTTATCCATTAGATCCCTATAGTGATTACTCTATATCTGCCCTGAAGTAAAGGAAGCAGACATTTGCTTCAAGTCAAATAAACTGTCAAGAAGAAAAGCATGCATTGACTTATTATGTAAAGGGTAGCCAAGAACAAGCATTGATGCAAATTATAAATTGGAATTTATTGAATTTACAGGGTACAAAACATGAATATTGAAATAATAGGATAGAATATATTGAAATAATAGAATAAGAGCACAAAGAGCTGTCAAGGGAAAGTATTACATGGTCAATTTCTAGAAAAGATCAAGGAGAAATAAAGGTAAAACCTAGCAATAGCTTACAGTTAAAGCATTAAAAAAAGAAACTAAAGGCTTGGTTTTAGCTACTCAAGAACAAATTATTTGAACTAGCAATAGCACTTAGACTTATATACTACTTCATAGTGCTTTCCAGCCCTCTCTAAGTGGTTTACAGAGTCAGCATATTGCCCCCAACAATCTGGATCCTCATTTTACCGACCATGGAACGATGGAAGGTTGAGTCAATCTTGAGCCTGGTGAGATTCGATCTGCCAAACTGCTGGCAGCCGGTGATCAGCAGAAATAGCCTGCAGTACTGCACTCTAACCACTGCGCCACCGCGGCTCTGTGCAATCTAATGCAATCAAGACCAAAATTGAAAAATCATCAAATTATATAATTCAAAGTCCAGATTGTGCAAAGAAGCAGAAGAAACAGTAATAATGAAAAATTCATGGAAACATAGGTTTTTAAAAAGTAATTGAAAATGAGCAGATAAATATTGTGGGATTTCTAAATACAACCCAATAAGATTGTGCAAATCTCTGTAAATTTGAATAACTTCTAATTTATTTCCAACCTTTTGTTGTGAAAAATGTGGTTTGGGCAGAGTTTTAGATAGCTTTAGAAGAAACAACTTATCTGAATCTTTATAAATGGAATTAAAGATCTTGATATGGGACAGAAGCACCACTGATGCTTCTGAAACCCTTTTGTAGGTGACTGGAGGAAAGAATGCATCTTTCTTATTCTGTTAGATGTCTCATTGGCTTTTGGCACCATTAAACAGCATATCCTCCTAGGCTCTGAGGTAAGATATGAAGGCAAGGTATCGAAAGCCAATGAGTAGTCTATCATAATCTGAAGAGATACGGTGTTAAGAAATTGGTTGGTTAAGTCACTCATATTCTCTTTATCACGCTCTTGGAATGCTACAAGATGCTATACTTGAGATTATTTTTAAATCTGTTCAAAACTTGGTATGGAATCATCAGACTAGGCACTAATGGTGGGGAACATATCTCCTGTTTCTCTTCTGTTGTCCTTTATTCAAAAGATACAAGTATAGGGTGATGGATTTAGCTAAAAAGTCTTTATCCTGGCTAAAACTACAGTATAGGAATGTGAAAGCAGCCCAGAGTCATCTATGTATATGAGTTGGGCATCTAAATAAATTTGTTTAATAAATGAATATTTCCAGGTGAAACTGGGAAAAAATAACTACAGATCAATCCTGAGCTAGATGAAATAGATTATCTGATTCTTTAAAAGAAAGCTTTTTATATTTTAGGAGGCATAATCAGGCAGATGCATTATCTGATATCATTATATAATTTGGCAAATTTCCCCTCCAAAGGTGACTGCAAAATTCAATGCTTTCATCAAACTACATGGGCAGTGGTATGCTGTTATGATGTATGTACAAAGAGTGGAGCTTGCACTGTATGGGCACAATGCTGTTTCATCATTGGCTCTCTAATTCACCTTGTGGATACCTCTGCTTACTTACATGATTTCAAATGTATTTGAACTTAAACAAAGCATGTGGCTTCCTGTTTTAACCAAACAACTCTGGGCAGTTAAGAAAACTTGTGCATGTAATAAACATATTTTAACATATATATAAAGTAATAGTATAAAAGCCATAAGGCAGGCAATGCATAATTTAATAACTGAAGCTTCTCACAAAACAGTCTTTTAGCACAAAACAACACACACATGGTAGGTTCCTTTAACAGTTTGGGGTCTGCGTGGAGTCTTCTGGAAGGCCAACAGATTTACAACCATGCTATTATAAAGGACAGGCATGCAACAAAGAAGACATGTCTCCTGGAACCCACTAGATGTCATTGTTTCATAGAGATCCAGAGCATGTTTTCAGTCCTCCACCCATCAGAAATGGTAGGACAGGCGAAAAACATTAGAGTCAGGAAGTCCCACAAGTATCTTGGGCGTGTACCATGTCTAATTTTAGACAGTCACTTATATATTGCATTGAAGGAGTCCAGCTAGGAAGTGATCAAGACATGAATGACTGGGACCAGAGCATCTAGATGCAGAAAATAAATGCAACTGGCACACAACTAACCTCAGTTGATATCTACTCCTCCCATAACAGTCATGTGTCCACGAAGACTCACAAATTGCAGATCACTTCTATCTAGAAGAGTGTCACCCATCCACAGTTAAAGATTGAAGATCTTTAGATACTGTAGATAAATCTTTAACTTAGCTTTAATTTTGTTATGATTGAGTCATGGCCTCTTCTTCCCCAATCAGACCCTCATAAACTCCAGGCACTGGGGAAAAAAATCTTGACGGTATCACTTGGATGGCCTGAGGCAGGGATTAAAATAGAGTATTATGATTAAGTGCTTTTGAAATAGGTACACAAGAGTAATTGTCCCACTGATTTAAATCAAAGTGAAGCACAACTTATTCCAGTCAGGCATATTTATCTGGGGAGAATAAGAGCTTTTAACAATTACCAGTGCAACATAATAATCTGCTAGAAACAAATCCTAATCAGTTAAGGAAGCACCTCCCTCCCCCCCTTTTTTTACAACTCTGTAATCTCTTAATTTGGGGTCAAATGGGGCAATTGGATGGAATTTAATTTAATTTAATTTAATTTAATTTAATTTAATTTAATTTAATTTAATTTAATTTAATTTAATTTAATTTAATTTAATTTAATTTAATTTAATTTAATT
>WNWU01000002.1:36758248-36773248 GCA_012654045.1 Ptyas mucosa
CCATTTAATTTAATTTAATTTAATTTAATTTAATTTAATTTAATTTAATTTAATTTAATTTAATTTAATTTAATTTAATTTAATTTAATTTAATTTAATTGCTATCCCTCTCCGAAGACTCAGGGCGGCTCACAATACATTTTAAAAAATCATTATAAAAATATTTAAAAATTAAAAACATTAAAAACATTAAAAACTCATTCACGCCATTCATGGCCGGATATCGCCAGATTACAAGAGTGAGATCAACGGCCCAGGCCTGCTGGAAAATCCAGGTCTTCACTGCTTTTCAGAAGGCCAATAGGGTGGGGATGGTCCAGACCTCAGGAGGTAACTGGTTCCAGACAGCTGGGGCAGCCACAGAGAAGGACCTCCCCTGCGGGCCTGCCAGCCGGCATTGTTTAGCTGATGGGACCCAGAGGAGACCAACTCTGTGGGATCTTACCGGTCGCTGGGAGCTATGTGGTAGAAGGCAGTCTCGAAGATAACCTGGCCCTGAGCCATGTAGGGCTTTAAAGGTAATAACCAACACCTTGAATTGTGACCAGAGACCAATAGGGAGCCAGTGCAGCTCACGGAGAATTTGTGTAATGTGGGTGTATCTAGGTGCACCCACGACAGCTCGCGCGGCTGCGTTCTGGACCAACTGTAGTCTCTGAACACTTTTCAAGGGTAGCCCCATGTAGAGCATGTTGCAATAATCTAACCATGAGGTGACAAGGGCATGAGTGACTATGAGGAGAGCCTCCCGATCCAAGTAGGGTCACAATTGGTGCACCAGACGAACCTGTGCAAAGGTCCCCCTAGCCACAGCTGTCAGATGTTGCTCTAATCTTAGCTGTGAGTCTAGGAGGACACTCAAATTGCGAGCCCATTCTGAGGGGGACAATTTCTCCCCACCCCCAGAACCAAAGATGGACAATCAACATAGTCTTTAGGAGGCAATACCCACAGCCACTCGGTCTTGCCTGGGTTAAGTCTGAGCCTGTTGACTCCTATCCAGACCTTCACAGCCTCCAGGCACTGGCACATCACATCCACCACATCACTGAATTGATGTGGGGTAGAGATATACAGCTGGGTATCATCCGCGTATTGCTGATACCTCACTCCATGTCGTCAGATGATCTCACCCAGCAGCTTCATGTAGATGTTAAATAGGAGGGGAGAGAGGACCGAGCCATGAGGCACCCTGCAAACGAGGGGCCTAGGGGTCGACCTCTGTCCTCCTACCAACACTGACTGTGACCGACCAGAGAGATAGGAGGAGAACCACTGTAACACGGTGCCTCCCACTCCCAGCTCCCTTAGTCGTCCCAGAAGGATACCATGGTCAATGGTATCGAAAGCCACTGAGAGGTCAAGTAGCACCAAGATGGAGGAATGACCCCCATCTCAGGCTCGCCAGAGATCATCCATCAGTGTGACCAAAGCAGTTTCTGTGCTGTAGCCAAGCCTGAAGCCAGACTGAAAAGGGTCTAGAAAATCTGTTTCCTCCAATGACTGCAGGAGCTGAAGTGCCACCACTTTTTCTACAACCTTTCCCACAAAGGGTAGGTTGGAGACTGGATGAAAGTTCTTTAATTTTGCTGGATCCAGGGAAGGCTTCTTGAGGAGGGGCCTTACAACTACTTCCTTTAATGGTTGAGGGAAGGCCCCTTACCTCAAAGACATGTTAACTAAAGCCTGGAGTCAGCCTCGTGTCACCTCCCTGCTGGCCAAAACCAGCCAGGAGGGGCACAGGTCCAACAAACAAGTGGAGGAACTCATCACTCCTACAGCCTTGTCCACTTCCTCAGGAGTCACAGCTCAAACTCATCACACACAATGGGTCTAAGACCTGCCCCCGTCATCTCGGTCAGAATTGCCCAATCAGAGTCCAAGTCCATCTGAATCTGAGCGACTTTATCCAATAGAAACTGCACAAACTCCTTAGCTCTACCCTGCAAGGGCTCCTCCACTCCCCCTACATTAAAGAAGGAGTGAGTCACCCTAAATAGGGTGGCTGGGTGTGAATCAGCAGATGCAATAAGTGTGGAAAAATGTGAACATTTTGCCGCCCGTATCGCCATTAAATAAGTCCTAATGAAGGCTCTTAAGAGTGTTCAGTCAGATTCGGAGTTACTGGTCCTCCAGCGTCGCTCTAGACGTCTCTTCTGGCGCTTCATCTCCCGAAGGTCCTCGGTAAACCAGGGAGCTTTCCTGGATCCACTGCCATGGAGAGTTCGCAAAGGCGCAATCCGGTCTAGTGCCCCAGATGCCACCCTATTCCAGGCAGCCACCAGGGACTCAGCCGGACTGTGGACAAGGGAGTCAGGTATCTCCCCAAGCTCCTTCTGGAACCCTTCAGGGTCCATTAGGCGCCTGGGGCAGAACCACTTAATCGGCTCTGCCTCCCTGCGATGGAGGAGTAGCGCCCTGAAGTTGAGCATTTACAGGCTGGATACGCTTCCTGATGCCATGCAGAGTTCACAGCAGATATTTTTTGTTTGCACCCTAGGAGAGAAACATCTGCTACTACGTTGGGTTGAACATTGCAGCACCTAAATAACTTTAAAATGCAGTTAAAAAGTAAATATAATTGTAACTGCTATTTAAATAATAGAATAATCCTATATATAATTTATTTAAATAGATCCCACAAAGCAATATGTGTACATATAGGATTATTCTTCAAGCTTCTGTTGAAGCGGTTTCTAGTCCTAAGACATATAGCAATAGCACTTAGACTTATATACCGCTTTACAGCCCTCTCTAAGCAGTTTACAGAGTCAGCATATTGCCCCCAACAATCTGGGTCCTTATATACCATAAGAAAGTACATTGTTTTTAAAGTGCTATAAGGTACTTTACTGTTTTAGCAAAAGTAGAATAATATGGGTCCATAATATGATTAAGAAGATATATTTTCTAGAATCTCAGTCAACTTTAGAATTGTTTACTTAAAGAGAGAAAGATGTTTGGTTCTTGCCATCAGCCTTGTACACTAAAACAATGAAATTCCCCAGAGAAGAATGGATATGGAAAGTTAGAGAGCAAAACAATGTGACAATATATACGTAGTTCATATCTTGTTTCGTCCTAGCTGAAATTGCCTTGCCGTTACTTTTCAACTGAATCCTGTAGATGTGCTAAGTGAAGCTGTTCTGATTCTGCAAAACCCGAGAATTTTTTCCCCCATAAGTAAGAGCTATTTTTTCACTCTCTGAATGTAAGGAGAAGCAAGTCCTTTGTTGATGTTATTCTAAAAGATAAGGAGTGCAAAAACTGATGGCAAAAACTGGAATGGCTGGTGGATTAATTTCGTAATGAACAAAGTGGCCATCTGAATTTGATTAGGTATCATGTGGCTAATGAGGAAGACATTAATAATGCACATCAGTGCATGGAGCCTCCCCTAAGTTAAAGCAGAACATTCCAGGAACTCTGCAATTTGCAATTTCCATTCCAACAGGTTTAGCTCTGGGGAAAAAAAAAACACAGAGCAAGCCATGTGTGCACATACAACACATACAATTATTATTTTTTTCTTGGACCCATTTCTGGATAGAAACTGTCTGAGGCAAGATTGTCTCTGTCAGTAATTAATTTAATGCCATTTTTATAAAGGAATCCAGGTCAAATAGAATAGGACCTCTTCTAAACAAGTGCTCTGAGAGATAGAAGTAAAATCATTTCTGACATTGACATCATCAACAGAATAATTAAATCTGCCTTGCGAAGCCTTTTCTAGAGGTAGAACTGTTACTAGTGAGAGCAAGCATGACATTTGTCAGGAGAAAGAGAAATTAAAGAAAGGGTAGGCACTTAATAAATGAATAAATTTATTTTTTAAAGATAGAAGGCCTATATACTATATACTAAATCCATGTCCTTCCCTTGAATATTTCATATTGTCTTTCACCCCACACTGCAATTCAGCTAGTTTCAACTGGAGATAATCTTATTTTAAGATGATGCTCACTTTGAAAGCTTACAAGAGGAGGAAGGGTGGAAAGATCTCTCTGTATCATAGATGCAATTAGAAGTTAGTCTACTGAAGATGAAGGAGGAAGAAAAAAAAATCCCATCCCTTAAGAACACAATAGACTCAGGCTTCCCGGAGTATTACACTCTGCGTAGGAGGTGAAGGCAAGAAGCAATTTATTCTGCAGCTGGTTTCAAAATAAACACAGCAATGGAAGATAAGGAGTGAAAGAGGGATAAATCCTCCTGTAGCAAACTTGATGGACAGACAGGCTACCACTAACAATGCTGTTGCCTTTGTAAGTACAGAGTGATGTGGCGATACCCTGGCATTTATACTGTATATATGGTCCTTAAAGATTTTACACCTCAATTCCTTAGAATTATCAGCTATCTCCAGCCTGTCAGTCATCCTGGCAATCTTAGATTTTTAGCTTGCAGGCCAGGCAGATTATTGACAAAGCAATCCAGGGTGATATAATACACCCTGACAAACAACAGTGAGGGGGGGTATTTACTGCTTTCGCCACATCAGTTCAGCTAAATTAATTCTTAATGTTGAAAGTAAACTTTGTCTTGATAAGCATGCACTTCCAGCGCAGGTATACAACATTGGTTGTTTTTCTCTATTACTTTATTTCATATGGAGTTTTAAATACAGTTCTAATGCAGCTCATTTTGTCTTTCTTTGCTAATAGAAAAAGGAAAGAAAAACTCGCCAATCCTGTAGTATTGCAGTAAAAAATAGCTTTGAATCTGCACAAAGTGCATCTTATTTCAGTGCATAACATTAAGATTTTTTTCTTGAAGAGTACTATGCATTCAGGAACATTCTTCAGTCGCAAGCCGCATTCCTCATATGGTTAAAACTTTTGGATTAAATAAATCAATACTGAAATTAAACCTAGGTCTTTGGAAAATGCTTTTGGTGATATTTTCATTTCAGATACATTTTCAGAATAATTTAACAATAACAAACCCTGTGTATTTACATCCTCTTCACTTGGTATATTTTGTTCTCTTTCCCCCCCAATTGATTACACTTACTGTTTTGCTATCAATCTAGTCCCAATTACTATATTATACTTTACTTTTATTATAGCACAGAAAACATACTTAAATCCTTCCTTCTATTCGCATTACAACAATCACCGTTATGAGGTAAACTGGACTGAAAAAGACTGAAAAAACCCATTCAGGTCTAAAGTGGGATTAGAACTTTCAGTTTTCTGGTTTATAGCCAGGTATCTTAACCACTAGATCAAACTGGCTCTCTTATCACTAGAAGTAATCTGCATCTGGTGACTGGATGAATGGATGCAAATTCTTGGTTTTCTGCAAGAAGTGTTGGTAAGGCACTAGTTCTCCTTCTTGAATCAATTGTACCTATGTTGGAAAAGGAGAGGCGGAAACCTTAGGCACTTCAGTAGGGCTTCTTACAACTTTTCTTTTTTACATCTAAATAAAACCATGGCAAACAGGAGCCTGAGTGGCATAGCAGGCTAATGCCTCTTATTAAGGCAGCATTTAACATCCAGCTGCCTGCAATTACTGCGAGTTCTAATCTCACCAGGCACAAGGTTGACTCAGCCTTCCATCCTTTCTGAGGTGGGTAAAATGAGGACCCAGATTGTGGGGGCAATAAGCTGACTTTGTATAAATATACAAAAAGTGTGAAGGCTATTGCTTAACGCATTGTAAGCCACCCTGAGTCTCCGGAGAAGGGCGGCATATAAATATAAATAAAATTAAATAAATAAATAAATAAATAAATAAATAAATAAATAAATAAATAAATAAATAAATGTAGATTGAGGTAGTATCAGTATACTGATATATGTTGAATATCTTACCAATTTTATCATTCCATCCCAAAATAAGCAGACGATGCAGTAGAAGCCCTGACCTAATGCTATGCAGGAGTAGAGGTAGTTGAAATTGACCAGATAGAGCAGGGGTGTCAAACTTGCGGCCCGTAGGCTGGATGCATCATGCGCTGGCCACGCCCATTTTAGCAAAGGAGGGGAAAGTCATGATACGTTACGTGATGATGTGATGACATGAGTTTGATACCCCTGAGATAGAATGAAAGAAAGTAGCAACGTATTTTCAACCCAGTTATTTTACATTTCTTTCATTGGCGCCATATTCCTTAATCAACAGTAATTTAGAAGATGACTATCATAGTTTCAAATTTACTGTTGTCAATTGAGAAGTTATTAAGAAATATTTTAAATGTTTATAGGGGTTTAAAAATTTTTTAAATTGAAGCCATAATTTATATACATTTTTAATTGTTTTTATTGTTTGTATTACATGTTTTTTAATCTTGGTTGTACACTGCCCTGAGTCCTCAGGGAGAAGGGCAGTATATAAATTAGAAATAAATAAATAAATAAAAAGTTATGTCTGACCCATCGCGACCCCATGGACAATTTTCCTTCAGGCCTTCCTGTCCTCTACCATCCCCCAGAGACCATTTAAGCTCACACCAACTGCTTCAGTGACTCCATCCCACCACCTCATTCTCTGCCAATCCCTTCTTCTTTTGCCCTCAATTGTTCCCAGCATTAGGCTCTTCTCCAGTGAGTCCTTCCTTCTCATTAAGTGGCCAAAGTATTTCAGTTTCATCTTCAGGATCTGGCCTTCTAAAGAGCAGTCAGGGTTGATCTCCTCTAGGACTGACAGGTCTGATCACCTTGCAGTCCAAGGGACTCGCAGGAGTCTTCTCCAGCACCATAGTTCAAAGGCCTCAATTCTTTAACGCTCAGCCTTCCTTATGGTCCAATTTTCACAACCATACAGCCATACATAACCATACAATTAGTTTCAAATTAGAGAATCATTAAGTGATTTCACTGAATAGATGATCCACAATTCTATTACCCCATTTGTTGATGCTGATTGCACTGATGTGCCTCGACAGTACATTGTATTTCTAGAATCGTAAACATTCCCAAGTTTAAAGTTTTGTTTTATTCAGTTTCAAGCAAAAAGTCTAGAAATGGCCTCAATATAGAAACAAAGCTAGATAAAGCATTATCGTTAATCTAAGTAGTCTAAAAGAAAAAATCGTAGTAACAGATGTGATCTAGATGATATTAAATTAGTTTCCATCAAAGCTAATGCCAACAAGAAACAGTTGAACAAAACCTGGAGAGATGAAGGTTTGTGACCTGCCCTAAATGGCTCTGAATCAGATTATTTTAGAAATCATGTTCCCACATAGTCATGTCATAGAATTAACATTACTTTTAAGCATTTTGCTTCAACTGCGATACCTGAATATCCATCAAGTGAGCACAGGCATTTCTACATTTGTGCTGAACTAAGTAGTTCTGGTGCCAGCAGCAATTAAAAATAATTTGCCTTGGATCCTGCTGGAAGCGAACTGAGGTGATTTGCTAGCAGGATTGAGGTCTATATTCATTCCTCTGCATCAGATCAAGACTGGGCAGAGAGGAGCTGCACTTATTTTATAAATTGTGTGAGGGAGCCATCTTCCCTTATATATTTTTTCTTTTTAAAAAGCCCAGCATATCTATGGCAGCACCAAGTTGTTGTTTTTTCAGATTAGAGGCTTCTTCCCCATTGTGTGGAAGCATCAAGAATTAAGTTTGTAGAAGGAAAAGAAAAGTAGAATCCACCCTGTCTGTCACCTGAGTTAAGGCAACACACTTTTTCTATGGATTTTTAATTAAAAGGGATAGTGAAATAGAGCAGACCTACGAAGTCCAATGTGACACTATTAAGCACAGTTTGCATTCTTATACGTAAGATTATTACAAAAAGAGATGTGGATGGAATATCTGCCAGTTTTGTTTTCTTCCTCTTTTTCTTTTATTTACTATCTGCCCTGTCAAGCCCTGCAACATCCTGGCAAACTCAAGAAAAAAGGACCATCGGAAGCAGTGGTGGGTTGCCCCCGGTTTGGACCGGTTCGCAAGAACTGGTATTAAAAACAGTGGGAGGCTCCACCCACTGATCTGGACGTCATCATAGGTGATCTGCGCAGGCACGATGCGAACCAGTAGTAAAGGTAAGTAGAACCACCCCTGATTGGAAGGATATTTATTACTAGTAGGGTAATGAAACAATCTTGAAAGCCTGTCAAAGCTATTTTCCTGTTCAGTTTATAAATTAAGGTGGATTTAATGTCTTTCTCAGAGTTTTCTCCTTCCTTGGACTAAATAATGGTCCAACTCTCTCCTGTGACAGTTTTTCCTCTGTCCTCCATATTCTCAGAGTCCAATAAGTATTCCATCACATTGCCTCATTTAAAATCATGCACAATAATGGAATAGAATAACAGAGTTGGAAGGAACCTTGGAGGTCGTCTAATCCAACCCTCTACTATACCATTACAGACAAATGGTTATCCAAACTCTTCTTAAAAACTTCCAGTGTTGGAGCATTTACAACTTCTGGAGGCAAGTTGTACTCTGAGACCTAAACTGACCTACTAAATCTATTATTGCAATGTGGATTTTGCATTGAAATTTGATACTTTCTCGACAATTTGAAAAATATTTTGTCCTGGCATACACATATTAGTCCTTAATTACCGAAAAAAACTGCCAAGAAACAGGCAACATTCAATAATTATAAAGTACTGTTCTAGGAATATAGTCATCTATATGTAATTTGCTATGGCTGTTGGTAGTAACCACACTGCCTATACTATACCGTAGTAATGATAATTTTTATATTTGAAACATTAATAAGGAGGTAGTGTGTGTTTTCAAACTTTTCCATTAAGAAAAATAAATTTCAGTATAAGTTATAGTGGAATGCTACTTCATTTTTGCTGTCAGCCATGGTAAAACACAGAAAGTGGCTCATTAGCTCAGACTTCCACCTTTAAGGGTTGATTTAACCAAGGGATCCAGAGAATATTAATGAGTTCAACAATTAAGACATTGCTCGGGAAAAAAAAATAAATACCTTCCACTTCTCAAAGTTCAGTTATAAGGGGCAGCATGTGTCTGCTTTGTGCTCACTTCCTCTACCTGCATTTTAATTTGGCAGAGAAAGCTAGCCATGCACTCCTGAGAAACACATAATGAGGTCAGGCGGAATTCTTTCCTTGTTTAAGATATGAATTCAATCTGTCTCTCTTTGCATGCAAGGAAAAAAAAAAGCTTGCCTTATCTTCATTGACATTGAATTTCCAGCCCCTCCCCCCATCCCAGTTACTGTTTTTACCAAAATGTTCAAACAATGCATGTTTACCTCTCGTTCTTCTATTCAACTTCTAGATTTAATTTATTGTTCATCTTTCTGAGAGACTGATCTACAGTATTTGGATATAGATAGATATGATGTGCGTGTTACCTAATTGGTACCTGACACTCTGCAGGAAAACTGACAGCCTAAGTAAGGTTGTCGCCTTTGCTTTTACTCTAGTAAAATCCTGGGATGTTGTGTGGATTTGGGAAGTTGGAGCAGGATCGCTTATGTTAGAAAAGTCTCGAAAAGAATACTTGTCTTATAGGTTTTTTTTTTTAAAAAAAAACTTGGTGAAGCATAGTAGTTCACCTGTCACAAGCTTGTACTTCGGTTCAGAATGATTCCCTTGAGCCATGCTTTGCTATTGAATGGAAGCAGAACAAGGTGTCAAAGCTTAGAGTGCAGCTCTTCAATGTCTCACTCAACTATCAGAAAAAGAGCTAAAAACCCAGTTGTCAGCATAATTTAAGTTTAAAATCATTTGCAAAGATTTCTTAATTCCTAATTAGCCTGTTCAGTGCATTAGTGAAGGAAACCACTGTAACCTTTTAATAGAGCATATCTTGCATTTAAGCTAGGTGCCTCTGGAAATTTTTTAGTAGAAAATATTAAATTAATGGATCCCATTAGCAAAAGTGAAGAGAGACTGTATAAGTTTAAAAACCCTGGACTAGGTTTCTCTGGAGGAGGATGCCCTAATTGTGTGCTCCAAAATGATAAAAAGATAAAAACAAAATATTTTGCACTGGATATAATTCTAGTATGTCACTAACAGACATACTAGAGCCATTTTGGTAGAGGGGTTAAGGCATCAGGCTAGAGACCAGGATACTGAGAGTTCTAGTCTGCTTGAGGTATGAAATCAATTGGGTGACTTTGTGCCTGCCTCTCTCTCTCTCTCTCTCTCTCTCTCTCTCTCTCCACCCCTCCCTCCCTCCCTCCCTCCCTCCCTCTCTGTCTCTCTCTGTCTTGGCAAGGGCAAACTGCTTCCACAAATCTTGTCAAGAAAATTGCAGGAGCCCATGCAGTTGCCGGGTTAAATGACAACAGCAAGAGATCTTGACCATTTGTGTTTCATAGCTTAAATATAAATGCAGAAAATGATTAATTGTTCATCCATACAAAGGGTGTGATTTCAGCACAATTGCCAGTACATAGTCATAACTAATCCTAGGATTCAATGGTTTAATTTTGAATTCAAAAATCTTTTGAAAAGAATATGCAATAAAACTCAAACATATACTCAGAATTAAATTATTGAAATGAACTGTATACAGTGGTGGGATTCAGCCAGTTTGCACCATTTCGGGAGAACCGGTTGTTAACTTTCTGAGCAGTTTGGAAAACTGATTGTTGGAAGAAATCATTAGGGCAGAGAACTGGTTGTTAAATTACTTGAATCCCACCACTGATTATATATATTACTTTGGTTAATTAACATGCATTTTAACAAGAAGGGTGATAGAATATGGTGTATGTTGTTCTGATTCTAAAAAAACTGAAGGAAAACTGTCTGGGCTGGTATTAATGGAAGAAGCCATTTCTTATGGCATTACTGTGTCTAGCTGCCAACAAACACTTGCTTTCTCATATTTTGCCTCTTTGCCCTTTGAAGAAGCATCACCAAATGAATCATCTACCTAGCAAATTCTAGACTCCTATTGATTATGGATTGTTAGTAAATAGATCCAAAGTAAGCAAAGAAGATAGGGTTACTTGGGTAGGGCCATATGTAGATGGGGCTGATTTAAGACATTTAGCTGAGATATAGAGTAGAAAAGTACTCCTTAATTCCACATAGACTAACTGGAAGGAATGATAGATATTGCTTCATACTAATAGAACACTAATGTTGTCTTCCACTATAGTAGAAGATAAAATATAGTTCATGGCATGTTAGACAGATGGTGTAATTCTATCCTGTAACACCTCATAGTTGCCACTACATACTGTCTCTACAATCCATTGCTTGAAATTATGACTTCACTGTCCATAATGATAGGATTATCCCTTGTTCTGAGAATAAAACCAAGCCTTAAAAAGCATATATGAACTAAAGAGGAGAAATATGATCACCTTCAAATAAAATGACAGGTTAATAGTTCTCACAACCACTCCAGGAAGTTCCTAAGTATTCCAGATGTTTCCCTGACCAAAAGACTTAATTACAGATTATGTTTTATTATCAAAAGATTATCAGCTTTCTGGCTAATGTGATTCAGGGTTGAATAGAATGGTGCTAATAGAAAACGTCTCATTCACACTATTTGACCCTGTAAAATAAAATGAGGGAATAGCACTACAATAGGCAGGGTTTTTATTTAAAGAGAATATATAAAAATGGGGTATTCAGGGAATGTTTCCTGATGTTCAATAGCAGGCTGTGATTTTATATGCGTTAACATCATATATGCCTAGTTCATTTTTATTAATTGGATGTGGACACATATAAGCAAAGACCTGCTAATGAACTGAATAACGTCAGAGCAAGAAAGCTATTTTTCATATCTTATTATTATCAGGTTATTATAAACTAAAGCATCTAATGAAACATAAGAATTGATGAATAGCTAATATTTTGAGCACGACTGCAAGAATATAGTTAAAATATTTTTGAAAATTAATTCCCAAACACCCTCCCCCCCTTTCTAATTGTTGATTTAGCATTTAAATATTTCTTTCCATGATCTACATAATGGGACAGAAACTACTAGAAGAAAAAGTATCTTTTTGACGCCTTTTCAGAAATAAGAATGCCAGTTTCTACAGTTTCTAAATGTATTCGAAAATAATTTTGCTAAATATTTTTGTCTGCTGCAGTTTATTCCAAGATCAACTGTGTCAATTTTAAGGCAGTAGCTTTTATTCTAGGCTTTGATAGAAAGGTAAGAGGCGACAGAATGAGTAGGAAGAGAGCCAGAAGATCAGATCATTCACCAACCACAATGAAGTTACTGTATGAATCCATAAATTTGCAAGTGAAAATTATACCAGGGGTTTTCTCCCGCCTTCATCACAGCTGTGCATTTGCAGCTTAAAAATATGTAACTCATTCTTTATAAAACGGTGCACAAGTGGTTTTGGTTATCAGTTAAAATGTTCAATTAGTAGAGCAAGTGCTTGAATGCGGAAGCCCTCAAGAGCAAAGCAGTCTCATCTGGTTGCCTAGCTGGAAATCACAGCCCAGCTGATAAAGTTGTCTGCTAAATGACAGAGCAAAAGTGTGTGGATTATTAAATGGCAGAAACTGATCAAAGCACTCTGAGACAAACCTTTTGGGCATCAGTTCATATGCATTTTCCTACTTGTCAGGAACTTGCTCTTCAACAAAAAGAAATGTCCTCAGTTAGGAAGTGAAATTAACCTTTTATTTGCACGAAAGCAGATCAGTCTGATGTATCTCTTTTGGTTGCTTGCATATTATCGCCCTAATATCTCAATTTCCCTCTAGGAGCGCAAATGAAATAGAATATTAACCCTGACTGAGTTCCAGATGCCCAAAATTTGGCATCTTCCAAAGGACCATATTCACTGTGATATTTTGGGAGTTAGGGTTGGGTTAGGGAATTCTGGGCAATTCCAGAATGGGGCTTTATATTCTTATGTTTTCTATACCTCTATTATTCTCTTCTTTCTGCTGCGTGTATCCTACACCTCCCCTTTAACACTGCTGCCAGTAGCTGTGCACTTAACACTCAGTTGCTAAATTATGATTTACAGTCTGAAGAATTCAGCATTATACAAATATAATAACAATACAAATATTTAAAGGATCAAATCTTCTCCAGTGTGATATGCGGAAGTCATGAGGATTAACAAATATACATAATATACCTTATTGAGCATTTTGAGGAATGAAGAAAACAATCTGCAGAGGGATCTGTACTCTTGAAATTTGCTATTTAGAACTTTAGGATATTATGAGGAAAAACAACCTCTTGCACAATTTTGAGAAATAATAATTCAAGAAAATATTCTCATACCCTGAAAAGTTTTGCCAAACAGGAAAGAGTCAGAAAGCACTCTCAAAAGTAAAGCTCTACAACTTGTCAGGAATAGCCATATTTTACATTATGAAAGGACAACCATAGAAATGTAAAATAAATCCTTTTTGTTAATGCAAGAGTTTTTAAGTAAAGTTATGGTTGTAGTAATCCTTAACGTAAGCATTCTGACTATGCCAAGCATGGACATAATGAATTGCTTTAATAAAAGTCCGTCCTTCACTTAGACATTACTGCTATCATCAAGTAAAGTGCTCTGTGATTCTCCTGACCATCAAACAGTATCTATCTTAAGTAAAAGTTTATTTCAAGTATTCAGTAGTATACTAATAAATCCTATAACCCCACATGAGGACTTATTTTCCATTTATATCCTTGCATTGAAATTCATATTATACAGTGGCATTTCTCAAATTCAGCAACTTTAAGATGTGTGGATTTCAACATTCAGAATTCCTCAGCTACCCATGCTGGCTGGAGAATTTCTGGGAGTGAAGTCCACATATCTTAAAATTGTTGAGATTAAGCAACTCTGTCCCAAAATCATAGAATGTACAATTAGGAAGGGATCTTGGAGATGAACTAGGCTAATACCCTGCCTTTTACAGGAAAGCATTACAGGTAATCCTCAGTGTACAACTGGAACTGAGCCAGGGGTGAAACCAGCAGGTTCTGGAGAACCGGTAGTGGAAATGTTGAATAGTTTGGAGAACCGGTAGTGGAAATTTTGAGTAGTTTGGATAACTGGCAAATACCATCTCTGGCTGGCCCCAGAGTAGGGTGGGAATGGAGATTTTGCAATATCCTTCCTCCAGGAGTGGGAAGGGAATGGGGATTTTGCAATATCCTTCCTCTGCAGTGGGATGGGAAAGGAGATTTTGCTGTATCCTTCCCCTGTCATGCCCACCAAGCCACGCCCACCAAGCCACACCATGCCCACTAAGCCACGCCCAAAGAACCGGTAGTAAACAAATTTGAATTTCACCACTGAACTGAGCCCCATATTTTTGTTGCTAAGTAAGACAGTTGTTAAGTAAGCATTGCCTCATTTTATGATCTTTCTTGCCACGGTTGTGAAGTGAATCATTGCAGCTGTTAAGTTAGTAACATGGTTGTTAAGTGAATTGGATTCCCCATTGATTTTGTCAGAAAGGCACGAAATGCGCTCACAGAACTCCAAGACTCTGCAACTGTCATAAATATATGCCATTTGTCCAGTGGTCAAATTTTGATCCCCGATGCTGCAATAATTGTAAGTGTGAAAAATGGTCATAAGTCATTTTTTTCAGTGCCATTGTAACTTCAAACGGTCACTAAACAAATGATTGTAAATCAAAGATTGCCTGTACTACTTCTGACAGATGGGCAATCAGATTCTATTTAAATACCTTCAGAAAGGAAGAATTCCTTTTCTGCCACGCCACAGAGCCTGGTGGCGTGGCAGACTAAAGCACTGTTATCAACATCAGCTGCCTGCAATTACTGCAAGTTCAAATCTCACCAGGCTCGAGGTTGACTCAGCCTTCCATCCTTTCTAAGGTAGGTAAATTGAGGACCCAGTTTGTGGTGGCAATAAGCTGACTTTGTATAAATATACAAAAGTATGAAGACTATTGCTTAGCGCATTGTAAGCTGCCCTGAGTCTCCAGAGAAGGGCGGCATATAAATCAATTTTTTTTAAAAAAAATCACCACTTCCATAGGTAGTCTGTTCATTGTTGAACAGACCTTCCAATTAAGGTTGTTACTGTTTTTGCCCTGATGCCTAGCCAAAATATATATATCCTTAAAAACAATTTTTA
>WNWU01000002.1:36778248-36791609 GCA_012654045.1 Ptyas mucosa
AATCCTAACCTCTCAGAGTCACTGGGAATTGGGCAGCATATACATTTAATAAATTATGACAATGAAGAGAAAAAGAGTGTTGACTTTGTTGAAGCCACAGTCCAAGTTGAACTTCTTGATGAATTGTGCTTCAGCAATTTCATACTGCAAAATTTTTATTTTCCTTTGTTCAGAAATGGCCACCTTAAGGTTAGTGATGCATTATCTTTGGAAGGTGACATTTTGTAACTATTTTTCTAATATTTCATTTCTACTGTCAAATTTGTGTCCAGGCCTCTCTGTACTCCCCCCCCTTTTTTTGCATCGACATAAAAGAAATCTATTATATGTGCAATGTAAACTATCACATTTTATTAAAAATGACAAAAATAATCTTGAACACAAATAAAACATATATAAATGTACACATATCTCAATAAATAAATAAAAGTAACTAAATTTTAAACAGTGGATTAAACCTTATTCACAAGAAGCACGCTAATTATTGATCAAATGCAGAGCCTGTGAAATGGCTATTTTGATGTTGGATTTTAAATGTTTCATTATAGTTTTACCACATCACAGCTGACAATTATGTATTTTTTATTATGCTGTTATTTGGTAGTATTTTTTAAATTGTTGTTCTTGCTCAGAATCATGATGATGAGATGAGCAGTCATATAAATTGAAATAAATGAATTACTGTAAATAAATTCTTTTTATTATGTTAATAGCCAATTCAAAGACTGATACTGAACATATTTCTTCCGTACAGGACTGTTGAGTCTTGAACATTAAGTGGCAATTTCTTTCTAACATTACAAATTTATCTTTTTAGCTACATTTCAAATTTACTGAGTCTTAAATTTTTCATAAATCAATACATTCAAAGGTTTTATTATATATTTCATCTCACGTTAACAGTTTTAAACATCTTATTTCTCTTCCCAAAATCATATTAGCAATAATGTGACTACTCAGCCACAACAAATCATAGATGTCAAATATATCACGTCTTCGGCCTGAACAGATTGACACCCAACCTTTCAACATCCATTGAGATGTCCAATGAACATAAAAATATATATACTTTGATGAATTAGTATCATTTTAAGATTCAAAGTAATGTACTGAATACTATTTAAAATTCAAGATTCTTATTTCTTTTTAAAAAATGGATATTCCAAGTCTTCATTCCAAACTCTCCTTCAGTTTTTGAAGTTTATCAATATTTATCTTAATAATATTGTGAGTACTGACACATCCCCCTCAAAATATTTAATTTGCCTGCCATTTTTAGGTGGAATTATTTCAAATTATCCTTTTTTCCCAGATGAAAAAGGTTCAAGATTAAGCCTTTATCTCCAAATAATGAAAATATGTTTTGCAGTCTTTGGGCTTTTCATAAATTCCTTGGAATTTTCAGTCATACATTTATATTGATAATCTCCATATCTGCATATACAATTTGTAATATTTAACCCAACAAAGATATCCTAGGAATAATCATTCCAGTTAGCTTAGAATTCAGATAATAAAGAAAAGCCAAGGCTTTAAAAAAAAAAACTGTAGACACCTGAAATGCATTAGGAAATATATGGGGTAATTTCAATTAATTTAATAAATTAATAATTTACCAGATTATTGTACAATGGCTACACATTTAGATAAAGAATCTTATTACTTATGAATAAAATTCAAAATGTAATATATTTAGAAAATAATTTATTTTCAAATTCAGCTTAAATATAAATCCTACTTAAAATATTAATTGATGGTCTAATAAAACAGGCCAATAATTGAAATGCAAATTAAATATAAGACAAGACTATGGACATTCCTACTTTTTGTAAAAAAAAAAATAGTAAAAAGCAGTCCCACTTATGATTCTAGCTTAAATATTACAATACCATACTTTTATTTAACTAATAAAAATTAAAGGGAACCATTTTTATGAAAATATATTCAAAATTTTTAATTTGTACCATTTTAAAAGCTTTTTGTAAAAAGCCACCATGACCAATTGAAATTAAATCATTTATTTATCGTCCAAGACTAGTTCAAGATTCTCTAATTAAATTTCTAAAACAGCCATTAAAATCTAATATTAGTCGAAGTTTGAAGCTCTTTTAAAACCAGATTACATGGAATGAATTGTTGAAGTTACTATAATTTGCAATATGGTGATATTATGGCCAAAATGTTAACATATCCACTTTTGATAGTATTGTTTTTTATCCTTGCTTTCTTGAAGTGAGAAGACTGAGACTAAAAAGTATTGTCTTTTGACAATGGCATCTAGCTTTGGGACAGCCTCCTTCTGGAAATAAGACTGGCCTTCCAGAGGCTAATATTTAGTATAAGCATTTTGGTCCATTTTAATTCACTTTCAAGTTTCTAATGGCTAGTCAGTTCATTTCACCTTTCACTGGATTGAGATTTCTCAATGTTATGTGCCATGTTACATATTCTCAGTGTAATTTTATCTTTGCAGCTTCATTTCCCCCCCCCCCCTTGCTTGCCAATGTCAGCAACTAGACTTCCCAAGAGTTTTAATCTAGCCACTAATTTAAAATTTAGAATTAAATCTAAAATTCATTAGTAATCCAAAATATCCTCAGTTCTTCTTCAATTCTTGTGTAGGTATGCAATTTTCTTGGTTAAATACAGGAGTGGTTAATCCTTGTACTTTCTTGTGCGATATAAAATGATGGCTACGTCTTTGCCTTTGCCGTTGTCATTAAAATGATTATCCTTCTTCAATATCTTCTACATCACTGCTTCCTGATATAGATGCCTGCTTGATTTAGCTGAGCAGGTAAAATAACCTTCATGCGTTCTGTAAAAGTGCTGAAAGTATATATTTTTAGCACTTGTTCCCAATATTCTTAATTCATCTTTCCCAGGCAGAGCTGCCGTCACCACCACCATGATCAATCAGCGTAACAGAAGTTCAAGGATTTGGTGTTTATTTGGGGGGGGGGGGGGGACATGAACAGAACAAGAAAAAAAATCATACTGTGGGAATAAAAAAGTTGGTCAATTATAAAGAAAATGAATGTAGCAAATATAATAGTGGCTGCACATTTTCCCTATATTTTATATGTGATCTGGATCAAAGCCATAAATTTCTTTTTGCCTAATCCTTTTACACCCAAATTCACTCTACCTGCCTCTAGACAGATTCCCCTGCAATCCCATCTAAATCAACATCAGCTCACAGTATACAGCCTGGTCACCCAGTAGTTAGAATGCAGTATTGCAAGCTAATTCTGCACACAGCCAGTAGTTTGATCCTGACAGGCTTAAGGTTGACTCAGCCTTCCATCCTTCTGAGGTCAATAAAACGAGACTCCAGATTGTTGGGGACAATATGCTGATGTTTTAAACCAACCAGATCCTGCTGTAAAGCACTATGGGGTGGTATATAAGCTTAAGTGCTATTACTATTGTTAGGGTTAGTGTTAAAAACTTCAACATTCCACCCTCAACCAGCTTAATGAGCTCAACATTCCATTCCCTTAACAATGGACTTCCTCAATTCTGCTGCCGTTTTAAAAGTATGGCTTTGCCTAACAATAAAAATAGCCCCAGAAGTATGAACAAGGACCTACCTAATTCTCCCAAAGCCAGACAGCAAATCAGATGTCTAGGATTTCCTACTTTGTAATCCTCAACTTCTATATATATATAAAAAATCTTTGGTTTTCCATTGTTCATTATCCCTCTTGTTAATCAGGCACCCAACAATCACTGTAAAAAACATTTCTCCTCCTCAATGTTGTACCCTGATTGTTCAATTTTCTACAATACGTTATTAAATGCAGTATCTGTGTCAAGCACAGAAATCAGGAACCCCAGGCATTCAAATGAATACAAGGGTTTATTGCAAGCTTAAGCTCTCTACAAGAATCTGAATGACTAATGGTCACAGCAAATTGGCAGTAGATAAGAGTCAGTGGAGTTCAAGGTGGGCTAGACTTAGATCTCTTAGGGGTGCAAAGGGACCCGAGACTAATGATGCATTTGACCCCTCTTTTGGGTTCAGCCTGGTCTTCTACAATCTGCTTGTCAGGTAGCAATATCAACAGTTGGACATCATATAACATGCTTCTGTGGGATACTATAGAAAAGAAACAAGAAAACAGCCAATTTTGATAATGATATTCAATATCAAAAATAATAGCTACACCTATTGAAAATTTCAATAGAGTTTTGATTGAGGAAGATTTTATACAGTCCAAAGACAGCTGGTCTTGTATTTTAACTATTTTTCATATGATTATCCAATAATATGGATTCAAAATCATGTGGTTGAAACGTGTGTTTGTAGCAATTTACTTTTTGCATTTCTTTCTTAACTAAATTCCATATTTTATTAATGACTAAATGTATTAATCACATAAAAGCACTTAAACGTTTGTGCAGTAGTTTTAATGCTCAGTTATTTGCTCCTCTTTTTGAAAATAAATCAGGTAATCAGACATTTGCTTCAAATGTGGAGACCCCATCATTGTCATTTATAGATAGTTTGTGCTCAGACAAGATATTGGATCTTGTCAGATAATCTTGCAGAGGAACAGAAAAATCTGAGATCTTTTTGTTTAAGATGAGCTATCTGTTGTTGTTGTTGTTTAAGTTGACCATCTATTGCTTGGGATACAAAGAATTAGTCCTCAAAAATGGGAAAAAGTAGTTCTACATTCCACCTGCATACTACTTGTTTCTGCATCTCCCCATTGTTCACAAGAAATTACTTCAGAGTGACTGTAGTATACCATTTAAAGAACATTGACTGCCCTGATTTATAGTAAAATATTCACTGTAAAAAGTGCTCTAAACAAAACGTTTGAAATGTTTAAAAGTGCAGGGAATCATATATATTTTTATTTTTAAAATAAAAATAATTGTCCATTGTGACCTGTAAACACAAGCTTACAACCAACCTGCATAACTCAAATAGTACAGTAGTACAACCCACTAATAGAAAATAATAAAAATTAAAATTAAAAACTTAATCACACATCCTCCAAGTTCTAATATAAGTGGACTGGGAAAGAAATGAGAAACCTCTCCATCTGGAATTACATGGGCTGATGTCTTAACTGCCAAGTTTAACAAGATAGTTACCGAGTGAGGTATTTATTCTTCTGCTATCATGCAAACTGTTAATAAAATATTAGTTGGTCTACTAGGTAAAGCTTATAAAAGTGATAAATTGACCTCCTGAAGTATGTTGCAACCCCTATCTCCATTGCCATCAATTGTCACTAATCAAGTTCATTAGTTCAGATTAAATGTATTCTTAAGAAGTATAATAAACCACTTCCTTTGTTTTTTCAACAATGTGAGAACACTGTTAAAATTGCAGATAAATTTCCTGTAAAAGCACCGTTGTCTTCTGCTTCATTAGACCCCAGCAAAGTTTACAAAAATCGGATGTTCCTCCCAAAATGGTAACTTCTTTTAACAAATATTAATTCTTTGCAAGAGATTGCTACCTACTACTTTTCAATCAGCACTACATATCTAAAAAAAAAAAATCAACATTATTGTGGTGGGAAAATTTACCTCTAAAGAAAGACAAAATGTGTAGAGATCCAAAGCTGATTCCTTTTTTAAAGTTGCAAAGAATAAGGTGATCCCCTGAATCTCAGCAAGCAAAATCCAGTGACTATTTGTTAATCACTTGTTAATCTAGATCTTATATAGATTACACCAAATTTTAAGGACTCTAGGGTAATTAAATAATTACTTTATACTAATCAAGGTATGGAAGTAAAGAATGACATCTTTAGAAGAGGGGACACCAGCCTCTCTAGGAAGGAGACATCACAGCACACGGACATATATAAAATACCTTCCTATTATTCTAGTAGTGTTATTCTTCTTACTCTCTAAACTTGGATGAGTTTACTATCGTTATCCTTGAGTAAATCAGAGGACTTGTGGGTTTTATATTTCAAAGCTCCCTTTGATCGATGCCCTAAAGAGCAGTGGCAGTGTCATAAAGATATGTTACATCCATAGCAGTTTGACCTTATTTACATATGGGGCAAGAGGAGCATTACATGCAGAGCAAACAGTACTTTATGGGGTTGCCAACAGCCACAGCCTTCTAGGTTCTATGCAGTGTACAGAACTAATGGGACAGAGAACATGTACTTTGCAGACTAGGGGGACCTGAGCCACTTGCACTCTGCAAACTATATGTGACCTCTGAGTACATTTTATAAAGACTAAAGATCCATTTACAAACTGATTTGTATACCATTCAAGGTTACAAAAGATAGCAGAACGATATGTAAGCTTGTAATATTTGCCTGACATAAAAATAAATGAGGAAAAACGTTTTGGTTTTTTTGGTTATGGCTTTTTTGAAAACTAAAAAAATCAAATGATAACTGGATGAGAGACTACAAATATAATCTATTTACCTTTTTTCTTCAACTGGGACATTCCTGTTAGAGTTTCCTGTTATCAAAGCATTCCAGAACTTCTGTGTGCATCTGCGGTTGGATAATGAATGGCGTATGAAAATGATATTGTGTACGTATTTCCATAGCCTGTAGAGTAGGAAAGCTGAAGTGCCAACAACTTTTTTAGTGGACGAAATCTAATGGAATGAACTCAGGTCTTTTCCTATTGAGAACTGAAAATGACTCTATGCTTTACTAATTTGGACTTCTCTAGATAACATTGAACTGCAAGTTCCATCATCCCCATCCCTGAAGACCACACTTGTTTGAGAAAGGATACTATAGTGAAAAGTATAGTAATAATGGATTAGCAATACTTTCCAGGATCCTGCATTTTCTATGTCTTTTTGTATGTGTGTTAAAATGTGTAGATTAGCAAATTCCTATATAATACTATAGCAAGAGCACATATACTATAGGTATGTTTGGTTGGATCTAGGTTTCATTATAACCCTGTCAATGTTAATACATTTTAATACGCATTCATGTTATGTAACTGGATGCCTGCTTGCTTTCAAAACAAGTGATATGAGCAGTCTTTTAATAGGATTACAGTATCTTCTAGGAATTGTGCAGAGATTTGTGAATGGGAGACAATAAGCATCTGAAGGGAGACAGAGGGCATCAACTAATTGAACATAAAATCAAACACTGCAACATGGTAGAAGTAGTATAAGAGCATCATTTATAACCTGCATTGTAGCTCTGGACATGTTGGTTGGGGTTTCTGGAGGGTATATTTTCATAACAACTAAACCTGCAGGCTCGGCATTTCTAAACACAGGAATGTTTAGAACTGAACTCTAATTTAAAAAGAGTGAATTGAGTAACAATTTTTTTTTTCACTCTTAGGGTCAATATTGAACCCTAATTCAATTGAAGTTATTGTTTAGCATCATGTTAAACTAGGTATCATAGTATTTGAATCAACTGGTGTGCTTAGACTTATTTCCAGGAAAGTCTCTATGTTACAGCAAAATTGGCCATGAAGATATCCCTAACTAACTCAGTCTAACCAACACATTAGACTATAACAGAATAATAGAATTGGAAGGGACCTTGGCGGTCTTTTCGCTCTCCCACCTCCTCAAGCAGAAGACCCTATACCATTTCAGACAAATGGTTGTCCTATCCCTTCTTAAAAATTCCAGTGATGGAGTACCCGCAGTTTCTGAAGGCAAGCTGTTCTCCTGATTAATTGTTTTAACTGTTAGGAAATTTATCCTTATTTCTAGGCTGGGTCGCTATTTGATTAGTTTTCATCCATTGCTTCTTGTTCTGCCTTCAGGTTCTTTGGAGAATAGGTTGACCCTTCCTTCATTCTGGAAACCCCTTAGATATTGGAACATCATATCATGTCATATCTAGTCCTTCTTTTCATGTCATACCTCCTGCAACTGTTCTTTATGTGTTTTAGCACCCAGTCCTCTAATCAGTTTTGATGCTCTTCTCTGCACTTTTTCTAGAGTCTCAACATCTTTTTTATATTGTGGCAACCAAAACTGGATGCAATAGTCCAAGTGTGGTCTTACAATTATAAAGTGGTAATCACATGATCTTAATTCTATCCCTCAGTTTATGCAGCCTAGGACTGTATTGGCTTTTTTGGTGGCTGCAGCACATTGCTGTCTTGTATGTATAAGTGGGATGTAATTTATACAACCTTTAATAATGTGTAACATTTAATAATGTGCATTCTTTCACTAGGATTTCTTAATCTTCAGGTGGAGAAGAGTGGAAGAGTGGAAGAACTATTAAATGGAAGAGGAAGAGTGGAAGAACTATTAAGTATTATTTAATAGGCTGCCACTGAAACATTGTTAACCATCTGTTGGGCAGCCAAGCCCTGGCACTAAGGCACCACAGCAGGAAGCACACCCACTGCAGCCCATCACACTAGGCACATATTTTTGTGTTGTTGCCATTTGCTTCAAGTTTTAGGACCAATAAACTATCCAATATTGTACAGATATAACTGAGCAATGTGCCACAATCTTTTATTACTGCACAGAACAACCTGAACTTTTATGTTCCTTTTCTCAGTCTGTTTGCTGATGTTATACATACAGCTTTGCTGATTTAACTGTATAGTGGATTTTGGCAGGCAGTCTTATACCCAATTATGCCAAGATAAAATATATACCATCACTATCCTAGCATAATCTGTAACATGACAATAAATACACCATGCAAAATACAGTAAATTGCCAAGGAGAAAGGAGAATCTTTAAAATTTAAAAATCATTTGATCTGGTTTGCAACTTTGCAAAAATTATAGGCAATGCGTGATCCTCTAGATTTTCTGAACCAAAACATTCAGCTTGCATGAGGAGAAACATGGAAGTTATAATCAATGCACCTATTTCCAGAGCAAGTAATTATTTCTCATTTTTAAAATATTTAGTAGTTTCATTGCAGTAAATCTGTTTCCATGCTTTCATCCTTTCATAGGTCTTCTCAGAATGCTCTTATTTTAGAAGACCAAGATCCAGACATGCTACTAACTACCATATTAAAAGCGAACCTTTTCATGGCTGTTTTTCTATTGGGGAATGTTCACTATGTCCAGTGCATTTTATGTACCATTGGTACCAAGAATACTCTGTGGATATACCCAGGATGAAATAGAATGATTGAATAATCTTGCTTGTTTATTTCATTAGACTTCTCTTGGGAATATTTTTTTACTTTCTTTTCACCGGACCTCACAAAAATGAGCATGCACATACACATACATATTTTCTCATGTAACAAATATGGATACTTATTTATATTGGTCTTAGGAACTGATGTCACACAGAGTAAATAATGTTCCTAAATAATGTGGACTTCTACGGTAGCTTCCCAGAAAATTGATAGAAGCTGGTGGACTCCATTTGTGTTACCATCTCTATGTCAGTATAGAGTCAATTTCAGTAGAGGAAGATTTTTTATTTTTTATCAAAAGATCGCAAATTGTTTTTCATTCTCATCTGAAATTGCTTTTTTTTTTTTAATATGCAGTATCTGTGTTACCAAGCAAATCTGGTCTCTTCCAAAGCTGTTGGGACCTCCTCTCTGGGAAAAATGGCCATTGGCTATTAATTAATGATATAACTTAAAAATACTCATTTGAAATGGTGGCTTGAATAAGGCAGGGCATTGAACTAATTAGAAAAAAATTAATTCTGATTATGTGCATTCAGAGAGAACAAAATGTGTTTTTTAAAAATAAAAGTTCATATGATTCTTCCATATACAGCACCAAGTGCTACTGGCAGATAAATATATACTTAAAATAGTATTTTGTCATGGATGGAAGCTTTCACTAGCAGAAGAAATAAAAATGAGTCTATTTGATTTTTCTCCTCGTCTTTGTCTGGTGTTCATTTCACTCCAGCTCTTCTATTGTGAAACCTTGTATTGGTGAATGAATGAATATACTCACCATCTGTTGGGTGTTCAGTACCCTATATAAAATGAGTAGTGGTCTCATTTCACTTCCCAGTAAACAGGTGCCCACATAACACAAAAATCCAAAATGTTACTAATTGCCACCCTTACTGTACAAGAAGGAGAGAGCTGAAGGTTTGAATTGGCTTGATTAATAAACTATCCTTCTCATCTACTACATTTAAAAGTTCATTAGGACACAGATGTTGTGGTAGTAGGAATTGCAGAGTAAAGAAATGAGATAACAAATTAGTCTTGATATCTCAAGTCCCTAATTAGTAGAATTGCCAACATTATTAAAATAAAGTTTCTTTACCGAATATTATTAGCACAGATACAAATCTATGCAGATAATTTGTTTCTTTAGTATTTTTCATTTAAGATTGGCTCATTGTCAAGTATTTCAAAAGGCACTTACAGCCATATGCAGTTTTCAATTATCTGATCTTTATTTGTGCCAAATATATCTTAGTTACTCAATGATATACAAGGTAGTAAGTATCCATACAGTAATGCTGCATTTAAATATAACACTGGAGGAAGTAAATATTCTGATTCCAGATATCATTCAAAAATTAAGAAAGACCCAAAAGTTTAACTTTTTAGAGATATGAATTTCTTGGCTGTCCCTCACCTTTTTCTCTAGACTCCTACTGCATTCCAATAGGAGTGATAGCTTAATAGGATCAGAAAGTCATGATGCCCTAATTCCAGACAAATCGTGAAACATGTGTGAGCAGAGACCCCAATTTATGAGCAGAACAAATGATTTGCTGTCAGTATATTTCAGCAAAGTTAATCTGAGATTGCTCTAGGGATAGGCTACTACCCAGATTTGTAGTCCTAATCTCAGAAGATTAGAATTTGCCCAAAATGTTCAAAAGAGTTACAATTTTAGACATACACAGAGGGCAGCTACTCTATCCATTAGATACATGTTTTAAAGACAAACATCTATTACATATCAAAACTAATGCAGAATTCCAAACTTTTTCACATATCCTTCTAAAAAATTACTCCATTTTACAGAACATCCTATTGTCCAGTTTAAAACTTTTAAGACTTTCAATTCATCACTTTTTTGCATTTTTAAAAATCTTTTTTGCCTATGCAAAAAATAAAATAAAAATGTCCTGCCACTATAATTTGATTATTAAACCTTTGCTATTGTTCTGCATAATGCCTTATGCAATAATACAGGAAAACAGGTTCTGGAAAGCTAGAAATCTTCAAATGAGAGATGGAAAGGAACTAATTAATCACCTTTCTCTAGACTCTTCTAAAAGGAGGACATGGTGATACACAGACAAATCTCCTGGTTAAAAAACAACAATGAACTATTAGTGAAGCCTCATGAATTCATGGTAGCATTGCCAATTCTGAAATACTCTTGTTAAAACAAATGCAACTCTGTATACCTGGACTTATCTTTTGAAGATAAGCTAAGATGTTCCTGTTCTCTGCTGCTTTGTAGTTATTTGATTCCTTTTTAAAAAGAAGACATTACTGTTATCCCTGCTGTTTTCAATTCTGTTTAAGTTCATGTTGTTAAACTAGAGTTGTGCAAACTGCTGTTTTGGTTATTTTTCTTGCTGCTTTCTAGATGTTTACATTTAAAGGTTTTGGGGCATTATACCCTATCTTGGATGACACATTTGCTGAACTGGCATATTCTGATCACAGAACTTTGAAAGAAATTCAGATATTAACTTTTAGGACAATATATTAAAATGAAAATCAAACCAGGTCTGAAATTTGCTTGCAATCTAAGTCAAGAGACTTCTCTTTTCTTCTTTTTTAACCTACTGTATATTTCAACAATGGCAGTTGAATAACAGAGCAATCAGGCAAACTTTTTTTTTAAAATGGAACAAACAGTCCAAACTGTCCATACTGGAGCGTCTAATGATAATGAAAAATATAAAGTACATTATATTTGAACTATGTTCTTTTCAGTATTGATTCCACAAGTCACTTGAGGGTTATAAAGTTAGCAGTGTAAACTTCAAAATGAGGATGACTGCTGTAATTATAGAAATAAAATACTTGCATGCCATGTGGTTTTGCTAAAATCATTTACGTATCTTTTATGTGACTGTGACATTGTCCAAAATATATAAAATTCACTTAGGAGATGATATTACACCATGCTCTGTTGTTACCCTCATCACATTTTTCCCAGTTAATCCTGTTCTTTGATTTTAAAAAAAAAATCTGCTAAGCACTAATTATTTAACCTTACCTCCTACCAACTTACTTTCTTTATTTGGGGGGTTTCTTAAGGGCTATAATGAGCTGTCCCTACACAAACAGGCCAAATTAGTGGATAATTACTGCTGGGCCTGTGAATGCTCTCACTCCCCCTTTCTTACAGTTTCACAACATTACCAGAATAGCCT
Organism: Ptyas mucosa; assembly: GCA_012654045.1. Taxonomy (NCBI): domain Eukaryota; kingdom Metazoa; phylum Chordata; class Lepidosauria; order Squamata; family Colubridae; genus Ptyas; species Ptyas mucosa. The sequence continues at coordinate 36,790,538 of WNWU01000002.1, forward strand.
GTCACCTCCCTACCAATTAGGTACAATTACTACTTTATAACATTAGTGGTGGCGGGCTTATTATGTTGGAGGATATGTTAAAGTACAGAGGAGGTGGAAGGGTTGGGTGAGTGGGCAATGAATTGAGGCCAGAGGAGGTCATTTTAGCACTGGGAACTGGTATGGTATATTCATTGCATTATTATGCAGGATCACAGCTGCACCAGCCTAAATGTGCTAAGGAATGAAAATGTGGGGCTCTTGATCATCAGCATTTTACTCTTAAGTCAGCAAAGAAACCCTTAGATCTGCAAAGTTTAGCTTATTCAGGTGGCAGGGCTTGCACTTCACATGGATTGTTATTTAAAGGTGGCTTTTGTCAGACAGAAAGGGGACCAATTTATTAAGCTGACGACAATCAAGTGTCAAAGAAAAAGGGTGGGAGAAGGTCCTGAAAGAACAACACAACATTCCCTTCCACCGTATATACTAATGGAGTTCAAGGCAAAATAAATCAGAGAAAAGCTTGAAAGGTCCATAGACCCTGCTTTGCCCTTGTCCAATTAATACTAATTCTCTTTAAAGAAAGTGGGTGAGTTGGAACACTCATTCTTGTGTATAGAGCTTTAAATTTTAAATGGGAAATTATTTGCACTTCTTTATGGCGGTGAAGAAATAGGTTTGGTGAGGCTACAATTAAAATTTTCACTAAAGCAAGGCCTATTCTATATCTATCACAGTTCCCCCCCCCCATCTATTTGAAGCAATTCCATTTCAGTCATTCTCAATGAATTCTACTTATTATAAGAAGTGTGATGAGCAGTAATCAATGAACTGAATAACCAGTTGTTTATGCCAATTTACCTGAGGTTAGGAAGTTGATTTTGTTAAAATAAATATATAAATAGATGTTAGGTGTAGTTTTATGTTGCCTTCATGAGTAAATAAGATATTTGTAATACCATATGTTTTGAAAATTCAATAGGACATGTTACTATTCCAAAGGTATATACCAGGGGTTCCCAAACTTGGCAGCTTTAAGACTTGTGGACTTCGACTCCCAGAATTCTCCAGCCAGCTATGCTGGCTGGAG
>WNWU01000002.1:36792009-36806970 GCA_012654045.1 Ptyas mucosa
TCCAGCCAGCTATGCTGGCTGGAGAATTCTGGGAGTCGAAGTCCACAAGTCTTAAAGCTGCCAAGTTTGGGAACCCCTGGTATATACTATAGTGTGGTGAATGAACATGGATTGGGATCTCTGCTTTTACAAGTGAGCCAGTAGCCCTACTAACTTTAAGATCCAACAACAAATCCTTATGGGGTACACTACTGATGAAGGCATCCTCAATTATTCCATCTTCTACTTCTTAAAAGGATCTTGTTGTGATTGTTCTGATAAGAAAACCAGAATGGCAAAAGACTGAAAGGAGACAAATGGGAAGCATTTCTGTCAGACCTCTTTCATTAAAGAAATAGTACAATTACATAAGAGAATTTCATATGGCACATTCAAAGGCTTTTAGTGGATGAGTCACATTTACTACATAAAGATAAGTTTTACAAATAGTTTAATCGACACCCTACTAAAGATGATGTGGTAGATGTCCTAAAGTATTTTAAGCTTTTAAAAATAAATTATGCTTGCAGTTATATTTTGAAATCAATTTTGAAAAATGACACTTTAAATGATGATTTGACTAGGATACACTTGATGAGGATTAGCTCAGTCCACAGATACATTCTAGGGCAGGGGTCTCCAACCTTGGCAAGTTTAAGACTTGTGGACTTCAACTCCCAAAAGTCCACAAATCTTAAAGTTGCCAAAGTTGGAGACCCTTGTTCTAGGGAACCTACACTCTCAAATCTCACTGCAACCAAAGTATCTTGGCTCTGATTCGTCAATGAATATTCTGATAAAAATTCAGGCATTTAGGATTGTGCGGTTCACAACTTTGCTCCAATCAAAAAATTATCTAACATATCATATGTGGAGTGAACAATTAATCTGCCTTTGCCAAGGGTACCAATGTTTTTATTTATTTGCTTTATAGTCATATCGAAATTTAATTACATGTTATTCAGAACCTGCAGTGTGTAGAAGATAAATGCCCTTGGCACGATATTCGTGACTATTCTAAAGTTAGTACTTAATGCATCATATGGTATATCAGTCTTCTCACACATAGTGTTTTTCAAATGACAATTCTCATCAATTGAATTGATGAATTGAAACCAGAACGACTTTAGGGATGGGAGCTACAGTCCAGAGTTTCTGAAATCCTAATGTTAAGGAAGGTTGAATTTAGGGAGCAGAAGTTTATTCTATTTTATGTGGTCTAAAATAGTTTAACAGAAGATAGGAAATGAAGTATAAATGTAATTTAATTTAAATCGACATTTGATCCACTGATCCTCTTGATTGAAATGTACATTTTAGGAACTGTAATAGCCTAAGACATTTATTTTCACTTCAAGTCTTCACTGCATCTAAGTCAGAGATAGCAAAAGCAGCACCTGAAATCATTTTTGTTGAAGTTAGACCCTCAGGATCTGTATAATCATCTACTTAAATTAAACATGAATTCCACTTGCACAGTAAAAGACAGGAAAAAAAATACTCTGAAAGGTTTTCTAACTCCATCCATATACACAAGGGATATGTTCATACTCCCAACGCAAAATTAAAAATATGGAAAGATCTCAGTCAAGCTCTGAGATTTATATTAGGAACTGCAATTGCTCCATTGCAAATATACCAATTGTAATATGCTTCCATCTGTCATGAAATATTCAAGTAATATAATTGCTGAAGATAAGTTAACCTGTGTTATATTTTACAGTTTCAAACATCTTTCACTTAAACCACTATTATATAGGTCATTTCTTATTAAGAAAAGCAATTAAAAACTAGTGTTCACTATTGTTTTAGAAGTTCATATATTTATTAGATTTCTTCTCTCTTTCTTTTCCAAGGTTCTGCTCTGAACCTCAAGTTATCCATGTGGAAAAAGATCACTTTTAATCAAAAGAGAGACTGTTATTCAGCAAGTGGTCTAAAACCGATCAGATTCAACCAATTTGTGCATTCATTTTACTCTTCTTCTATACTTTTGATTTATTTATTTATTTAGGGGGATCTAAGCTGCCTTAATTATAAAACTCTGAACATTCATAATTTAAAACAGGAATAATAAACAAGAAATCATAACTGAGGTGTTTAAGGACCAAAGTTTAAGGTTGAGCTGGGATTGTTAATAAGTTTGTGCAAACTTTTTTTTAAGGAATGCTTCGCAATATGTGGGAATAGGTCCTGTACACTTATTTGAGTCATTGAAGCAATCTTGTCTTTAGCCAGGCTCATATGGCTAAGTCAGGAGTTGTTCCTATGTGCCTTCAGTACATAGCCAATTCATGACATTTGCTGGGAAAACAGATCACAGTTATTTCACAGCATCTTTCTTTTTTAAAAAACTTACACAGCCATATTTGCTACAGTTTGCTACAGCTTGAATGAGAGGAAAAAACCAAGATTTCACCCAATGTTGGAATGCAGATAATAGTAGTGACAGTCTGACCTAAGGAAGAGAAAGATCCTCTCCCATATACTCACGTAATGCATCTTTCTGAATTATGTGATATTCTCCATTATGAGACATATGCCCTCTCCAAATCTTAAGTTTTAGCTGTGCATGTAATGAGATAGGCATATCTTCAAGAAAAGAAGTCTTAAATTGTTTTAATGGCATTATATGTCATGAGTATAAATTTGAAGTCTGAGCAGGAACATATAGGCAACCAGTGCAATGCCACGGTATTCCTTTAGAAACAATGCTATATGGTCTCTGAAGAATGTTCTTGATTGCAGCCTAGTTTCCACTATCTGCATGAACTGCAATTTATGAGTCATCTTGAAGAAAAGAGATGTAAGGACAACTAGGGCCAAGCCATTTTTAAAACTGATTTAGATGCCTATCTTGCAAATTGAAATTTTAGACAGCGGACATACGATTAAAAAACTAACACAACTACAAAAACAAAAAATGCACAAATATACCAAACTATCTATATTCTACTGAAACTCTTGTTCTTGTATCCTTTGAGTGAAAGGATACACCATAGAGCAACAATTTCTGAACCAAACTATCATAAATAGGCTAGTTTACAGAATGCATCCAAAATTTAGGACTCATGATACTTATAGAATTGAAATTTGGCAAATTTTATAAAAGATTTTATGACCTAAAACAGTCATAAAAGACTTTATGATATAACACAAATTGTCTTAAAACATTTCTTGAGCTGATATTTGTTCTGTACAGTTCAACAAGCTCTGTTTTCAAGGCAAATACATCTCTGAATAGATTCCAACTTTTCCAGTGGAGGCAATACATTAGATGCTCTGTTATTGTTGAAGGAATTGAGGAATTTGGTAAGAAAATATTTAACATTTTTTTAAACAAGTCATTTTTTCATGCTTCTCTTCAAAGCACAAAGAGCATTCTAAAACTTTCCCAGATTCCATATAAAGAATCCCATGAAATTCCCTGGCTTGTCAACTTTCCTTTTATTTTACCTCCTCCTTTTTCTTCTTCAGTAGTTGATAGCATTCAAAAGCCATTGAATTAGGCATTCAAAAGCCATTTGAGGGATCATGGTTTCATAATTCTTCATAAGCCTTCAATTGCTACCTCTGTTACCATTTTCAGTTCTTTTCTTCTCTTTTTAGGCCTTTCTATCTCTACATCTGCCCTCATAATTTCTCCTCCTCCTCCTCCTCCTCCTCCTGTTTCTTTCTGTCATCTGCCCCCTCCTTCTCATCAAGTGTGTCATTATGACTCAGATATGTGCCTTGGAAGGAAGAGATGAGAGCCCCGCTGGGCCGCCGTTCAAAAGAAAACAAAAATTTCTTTGGACCCAGAGTTAGTTTGAGTTTATGTCTGATCCAGAATTATATTAAATATATAATTAAAATATGAATACAAAAGGAGCATGAATTATGAACAAAATGTTAAAGAAAAAGATATCAGAAGTATTAACCACTTCCAACTTATTTCCTAATCTCTTACTCAGGCAATGATATAGTTCACAGAACATACAATGTCTTCTGTGAGCCACCCTGTTGTTTGTCATCTGAGTCGAGTTTAATTAAATTATTATTGTATTGACCGAATTAGGAACATCTTTTCATACAATATCCTTTTAATAACTTTTTTCCTGAAAACACATAACCTCCATACTTTCATGTTATACATTTTAAAACCCTTTTGTGCAATGCAACTTCTTTTTTCTGTTCAACTGTGTCTGATTCTTGAAGACTCCCTGGAGAAAATCCCCTGCCATTTTTCTTGGCAAGATATTTTTCAGACGTGGCCTGGACTTTGCATTTGGAGATGGCCTTGACAAGTTCCTAGGAAATGTCCTCCTTGCTAGGACTGGAAGACAGTGACTGACATCCAGCTGGTTTCATGTCTAAGATGGTACTAGAACTCAGGATCTCCCAATTTCTAGTCTGATGCCTTAACCCAGGGGTCGGCAACCCTCAGTTCTAGAGCCACATATGGCTCTTTCATCCCTTTGTTGCGGCTCCCTGTCGCCGGTTGGCTCCGCAATAGATAGGGCTTTCGGTTAGGACAGGTAGAGGAAAAAGGATGTTGCATTAGGAGAAGGCTCTGTGGTGGGGGAACCAGACTGGGTCTAGAATTGAACCTAGAATCAGGTTGGCTCTAGAATTGAATGGGGGGCTTCCAGTTAGGACCTTTATGCTCTTTGAGTGTTTAAGGTTGCGAAACCCTGCCTTAACCATTACACCAAATAGGTTCTAATACAATTTGCATTAAGTGTTAAAATGAATGTAAATGTTTCTCTCTCTCCATTATTATTTTTATTTTCACAGTGCCTTGAAATGATGCCATTTTATGGCTCTCATTTTTTCATAGCAGTTTCTTTGGATCTGGCCCATCACTGCTCAATTTCCTTCCATCTCTAATAAGCAGAGCTATTTATCCAATAAATTGCATTCAAGATAAATATATCAACCTAGATGTTCAAGCGGGTGCAAGAATTAGGCAAAACAAACTTGTCTATATTTAGAAAAAGCAGATGGGTATTCCATTGTATGCTACATATAATGCTGTAGCAATTGGTTCTCATAAAATGCAAGCAACATGCTGATTTTAATATATGGAACCAACTTCATATTTACTTGGCATTATATGTCTAGCTTAATTCAATATCCAAAGAAACATTTGATTATTTGATATAGCTGGCATTCAATACTCCACTGAAATCACCAAATTTAAAATGAGTGCACTTTTTTTATATGTTTCGAAATAGAAAACTACGGTCGCTGCTTAAAGTTAGTTGATGTGATTGCCCTTCAGACACCATATAAAATGTCTTTCCTGCATCATATTATCAAACATCAATTGTCCTTCTGGGGAATTTCTGATTGTTTCCCCCCCATAAAATTCTTTTGTATTTAACCCTTCAAACAGAAGATACAATCACGAATTTAGGCACCCTTAGTCACCTTGTAAATTTTAATGCACCCAAAACTGAACTGAAGCTAACAGAACTTCTATATAATAGAACATTAAATACGACATCATTTTGCAAATTTTAATGTATACTTAATATTTATGTGCAGCTTTTAACAGATGACCACAATGGGAAAGTAATACATCTATTTTCGGTTTCTTGATAAAAAACAAGTTATCTGCCTAATAATTAAATTATGATATATTTACACCACCATAATGAATCCTTGATCAGACATTCCAAAACTGAAGAAGTTTACATAAAATTTCAGTTTTACAAATTAATGAAATATTCCGTAAGAGTTTAGAAAATTGACTTTAAATTGTCCGTCCTATGAACAAATAATGGAAGCATTGAACTTACTATCACATCCAACTAAAATAAATCAAGAGCTTCTGACTGCCAGTCGGTGCAATGAAGGAAATGTTATCACTAGCAGGTGGCTTTGCTTTTATGTCATGGTATCTATTCACATCTAAGCTCATTTTTACTCCTGATTTTTCACTCTTTTATCCTGTGCAAAAAGTACACTTTCCCAAGAAAGTGTTTATCAAGAACTGAACAAAAGAGACTTAAAACAAGTCCTCTTTTCCATTGAAAATGATATTGGTGAGACACAGTACAGTAATATTAAAACATGAGAAATGTCCTCATCTTTTTCTACTTTTTTAAAAAAACAAATCCTCTGAATTTCTTATTGTAAGTGTTGGCAGACAGCCCATCATTGGAAAGTGAAGAAAACATCTTGATTTAACATCTGATCATGGATTTTCATTCTTTCATTCTCTTTTTTTCATCTGTAAACAATTGGACCATATGTACTGTGACGGAAACATGAAGGCTTGTGACAGAATACTATTTAAGGAACCTTGTGTTTAATTGCTTCTCATCATTAGCAGAAAAGGAATTTACATATTCAGCTTACATTTTCTATACCTATCTCTAGAGAGAGATCACTCTATAAAGATATTATCTATATAGGTATTACTGAAGGTAGATCTTTATTTGAAAAATGAAGCAAAAGCAAAATACTAGCTTAATTGCAATAAGTATTATTGAGTTCAGTGGTGTTTTCTGTCAGGGAAATAGGTATAATACTTTTTTGAAAGTATTGTTGCATACATAATAGACCTGTATATGACTGCACATTATTCGCACCCTGTTTTAACCATAAGGTTTCCTGAAAAAGCAGGTTTAAAATTATATTCTGTTTACCCTAAACAAGATTATCCATAATCAGGAAAATGATCTTGAATTTAAGATTATGTTATTCCAAAGTAGAAGTAGACCAGAAGAAGTATAAACATGGATAAAAATTCTATGCCCATGTTTCCCTCTTACCATACTTGAGTTGCACTTCAGCTGGAACAATTCCTTGATACTTCTTTCTCTTATGTTAAGCATTGTGTTCATATACCACATCTGTATTTATGTGCATGAGTAAAGCAAAGGCTAAAAAAGTAAATAAATTCAAGTTAATGAATAACTACATACTTATACTATTTCAGCTTTGCTAGACAGCTACTTGAGGATTTTATTGTACTTCAGAGAAGTACAACTTCTCTGATGCCACAATTGTATGCTTCCATTTGTAACCTGAAATCTAATAGAATCAAAACATTCATCCAAATTTAAATCTCCAGTATAATTTTCAATTGGAAAAAAACAATTTAACATATGCCATACAAATCATTTGTTTAGACAACTTTTTTTTCCCTGTCATGTAGCCATAAATTCTTGAACTGGATCTCTTAAAGATATTTTCAAAATAAATGTTGGAATCCCTCCAGTGAATTAACCAGAGATTTTCCAAAGCCAAATCTAAAACTACTTCAATCAATATAGGAAGAGAAATTGACGGCAAAAAAGTTTGTATAATGCAAAATTTCTACATTGGTGGGGAGTTCAATAAACAGGGAACAAATTTTCAAATTTGATAGTCATATTTATATGTGAAGGCATAATGCAATATGCTGAAGTGTAATGGTGTCATGAATTTCTTTTGCTGATTAAGTTCCTACCATACTTCCAAAAGAACTATACAAAACATTATCTATCTCCCATATATGTTATTTGTTTGTAAAAATTGTTAAATGAAAAGTGTACTGCTTGTATGATGTTGAGTCTTTTACAACTGTAATGTATCTTTATCTATGCATATAATAGGCCCAATAAAGAATATGAAAATTATAATGCCATATAGACATTATAGCCTAATAGACATTTCCTGTTCAAAGAGTTTCCTATATTCCATACAAACTGTCAACTGTCCAGTGCTAAGATCCAATGCAACTAAAAATGTACTTTTGCATTTTTAGCAGACAGGTTTTCTGAATGCAGGTAAATTTATTCAAATTCTTAATTGTTTCTTTTTTGCTTTGACATCATTGTAGGTACCTGAGTATCAATTTAGAATGAAAGGCAATACTATGGTAGCATCTATTTGCTTATTAAGATAGCATTTATTTGCTTAATGAAGTGAACATGAAAAGTGAGAAAGAATAGATAAATATTAGTCAGTGAAATATATTTATAGTTCTGTTTTTATAACTTATATATTAATACAAGTTGTGACTGCCACGAATAAAATCATGTTCATAAACGACCTTAGGGAAATTGAGAAATAATCTCAGTATTTCTAAATCTTTTTTGTTTATACATCAACAGCTATGAGATAGCATATTTATCTCATAGTTTTGTCTATTTCCTCATAATTAATGAGGTAGATGTGAATGAAGATAAATTCATATTATTACTGCCATTTAAAAAAAACTATAATTGATCTTTAATTAAGATACAAAAAGAGCTATATTTAATAGCTCAACATTCTTCAGAGATGACTGCTGAGCTAACTTTATTTTTGAAATACATGTACGAAAAATGATAATTTTGGAAATACTGATAACAACAGTATTAATTCTTGTGAACTTTTGAAAAAAGTGGTTTACTATTTTCTTTACCTCTCAGTTGATAACCTCAAGCTCACTGAGAAGATCATTTTGAACATCTGGTCTTAACCTTAAAATTAGCTACATGTTTAGCCTTGGTTGATTGACAGTATTCATTAACATGAATGTAAAACTTAAATATTTAAAATCTGCATTTTATTAATATTTAATATGGGGTCATAGGTAATGTCCATATGTGGGAGATAGAAATAAAAGGAGGATATAGTGCAAGAATCCAATTCAATTACTTCTCCCCCTAATTGCAAATGTCTTCAAAGATTGAAACACAGTTTTTCCTACATGACCTTAGTGCATATGCTAGACATCATTAGCAAGCACCTTTTTTGTACTTGTCGCTAATCACTTTCTAATCTGGGTCAGGAATAGAAAAGGATCTTTGCAGAATCTAATGATGTCGGAAAGAAGGATCTTTGAGATTCTTGGAAGTTGCTGACAAGCCAAAATTTGGACAATGTAATTCAAGTTAGTGGCAAGGTCAAATTTAGTGTTTTGCTGAGAAAACAGGATATTCACTACTTTAGTTTATTTTTTCTTATGACCCAATGCAGAAATGAAACACTGTTTCAAGGATGAATCATTCATTGAAACAAAATGCAGGGTAATTCAGAACCAAGAAAAGGAAGTAAATCTTCTCAGAGTCCTTAATTAAAATGTGGAATTCACCGCCATCAAATATGCTGATGGCCAACAATTTTGATGGCTTTGAAAAGGGTCTGGACAAATTCATGGATGACCGAATGTCTGGATGATTCAGTGAATGAATCAATGGCTAGCAGCCTAGATTGTTTTATAGTACTTTCTGAGTCACAGACTATAGACTTTAAGTAGAAAGCAAGAGAGCTAACTTGCCTGCAAATGTGAGTATGTATACAGCTAGCTATTTTATGATATAGTATATTGGACCAGGTGAGCTTTTGACCTCATGATGGGCTAGTGGACCTAAATACATAACACTAATTAATCTGTGTAATCCAATGACAGGAACATATAATTCTTTTTGCATATATATCTACTATTCTAATACTATCATAATTCAAACATTTGCTATTCTTTTTATCCCATCTAATTTCTATTCGTATTTTGGTCTAAGGTTTTAAGGATTTACAACTTTTAAGGATTTACAACAATTTGGCAAATTTATCTTCGGTGTTTTGGCATGATATGTATCTTGGTTCAGAATATATTCCCAGCTTTGTACATTGTATACTGTGTGTATAGGACCGTGATGGTGAACCTATGGCACGGGTGCCACAGGTGGCACGTGGAGCCATATCGGTGGGCACGCGAGCTCAGCTCTGCCACATAAGTGTGTGCCGGCCAGCTGATTTTCAGGCCCTCTGGGCTCACCAGAAATCAGGAAACATGCTGTTTCCAGCCTCTGGGGTGGGGAAGGCTGTTTTCACCCTCCCCAGGCTCCTAGAAAGGCTCTGCAGCCTGGGGAGAGCAAAAAACGGGCCCACTGTGTCATCACGTGCCAAAAGCGGGGGGAGCACGGGGGGCAGGGCGCATAGAATTATGGATGTGGGCACGCCTGCATATGACCCCCACACGCTCTCCCCGCTTTTGGCACGCGATGGCAAAAAGGTTAGCCATCACTGGTATAGGATATTGTGTGATCTGATCATCTGTATTTTATTTAGATGATATAATTTCAATAATTCCTAAACATTTTTTATTCAAGTTTGTGGTTTTTGTTTCAGGTTAAAGTTATCTCTTCTCTGCTTTTTTCATACACTTGCTGGATGTCCAGACTTCTTTTATAGCAAAATGCTTGTCCTTCCCAAGAACACAGTTGGGAGGGACAGGAGGGCAGAAAAAGAAGCACCACTATGAATACCAACCAGTTGTCAAAATAACAAGAGATAGACAAGCAGGCAGACTCTAATAAGGAGGGTAGTACTGACAGTATGCAATGAACCAGCCTTTTCTGAATTCCACATGAAGTAGCTGTATCACTTTTCCAGGGTCAGCTCTGTCTGTTCTAGCTAATTTCCTCAACTCCATCTGTTCTCTAGTTAAATAGTCCCTCTACATTTGTAATGGCTCCAATACTCTTGGGAAATGAAGTTAAGACTCTCTTTAGACCAAGCCAACCACATGAGTTCTCTTCCTATATTGTTAAGAGTTTCTCTCATGGGGCTCTCTTTTTAAGTAGAATATAGGAGTGAGAATAAGATTGTAACATGCCAAGAGATTCAAGTGGAACATCTCATGGATCAGAAATATGGAAAGAGGAACCTGACAGTGTTGCTTTAATTAGATTCTCTTTTTTTCATACATGCCATTAACCTTCAGTGCAAATTCTGTGTACTTTTTAAACCACATTTTACTGTGCACAATACAGAAATTTCCATTTGGAGGTTTACACTCAGTCTTTTCCTTAATATAGGGCATTATTTGCCATTTAATTTCATTACATATACACAGTATATATGTGTGCATATTTTTACGTACACTTTCTTTTAACATTTGAATTTTGCATATATTTTGGAAAATGTTTTTGCAACATTTGGAATACTGAAATAAACTATGTTTTTGTTGACCCTTGGATTTGGGAAATAAATCAGATTGGTTTACCTCAAATCTTCCTACATTTCATCAGTTCATTACCACTGTGCATAGTTCTTTGCTGGTTTCATAATAATTCTGTATACAGACACTGAATATTAACACCAGTGCAGCAAACATGTGTTTTTAGTATACTCAATAAATGACATGACACATATTCAGGACAATCTCTGAAGGTCACGTAAAGGACAATTGAGATTGACATCCACTACTTAAAGTTTCTACAAAACCAGTTTTTTTTTAAGTAATTGAATTTCTCTCCCCTTCTAGTAGCAGGGGATTTACCTACCCTCATCAGAAATACCTTACTTACCCAACAAATGATACATTGCCTTTCAGCCTATAAGATATTGCCCCACACATTGAAGACATGGTAAATATATGAGTTTTAGAACAAAAGGAAATAGAAAATGCATGCCAGCCAGAACATTTACAATATGCACTTAAAAATGTGTTTGATCTTTGGCAAGTTCCCTGACTTTGAACTGACATTAGACAAATGATTACAGAGACAAGGTTTGTGAATAGCTTACTCCTACATTTGTGGGCTTTTACTTATGCGGTTCTGCCAGCATTCCTGGCTATCTAAGCTCTTTGCCCTCTCACATGCAACGAAGGTAAATTATTCTTGGTATATTAAGACAGGAAAGAAAAAAAGCCTTTCAACCATGTAGCCTCAAATTAATTTAACACACATTGTAATGGGCTCTAAAATAACAGCATTTTATTAACTGGGGAGTTCATTAAACATTTTCACAAATACATAACCATTATTTTGCTTAGTCAGATGTTTCCTCAAAGGGAATTTCATTCATTTTAACTGCAGAATGTACACGATGAATAAAGCAATTTAGGGTTTTTTATTTACATTTTGCTACTAATCACACTTTACAGGGGGGAAAAGAAGTCACAATAAAATGAAGACATTGTTAGTCAGCATTTACTTCCCAGAACATGGCTTTTTCTTTTGTTTAAAAAGACATTTCAATAGCCTCAATTTTTTTAGATTTTAAACACACAAAGGAATTAATAATATTGACCAGCTTCTGCTTCCTTTTTAAAAACTGATTGAATCAGTCTAGAAACCAAGATATTAAGCCTGATTTTAGGGGAAAAAACCATTGTTTTTGACATGGGAAATTATGTGTGCTATGGAGTGAACTAGGGGAGTGTAGTCCTGTTGGTTCATCTGAACTTCTTAAAAGCTTTGTTGATACCACTGACCTTGGTCGATTTCTGCATTGGTTACCTCAGTTCTTTAGGAATTATTAGTCTAAGAGAAAGTCAGACTGACGACAATCTTTTCAGAAGTCTTCTTCAGCATCAAAGTTCAAAGACGTTAATACTCTTCCTATCTTGCTTCTTCAACATCCAACTTTCACCTCTCTGTTCCCATATATATGTGCCTGTTTCTTTTAGCTGGGTATCTAGGATGATCTTCACTCTTTATCTTGATTCTGCTGGGAGTGTGTGTGTATGTATTCTGCCTTATCACTCTCAGAAAAGCCCTGCCTCATTATAATAAGGCAGTATAGTAGGACATGCAGAAAAGGGAATTCATATTAACTGTAAATTCAACTTTCTACAATTAATGGCAATAGAAAATTAATTTTTTTCTAAATCTCTCAAATCAAGCTCCTTTCCCAACTTTAGGGAAACCCTGAAGTGGGTCTTCAGTCTTTAAATTTTATCTTTGTGTGAGATCTAGTCCTCTGGCCCTTAACATTAAGTTTTAGTATGACATTAAAAAACAGAAAAGAAATCTCAAAACAAGGTCAGCTTTCTGAATAAGAACATATACTAATCCCATGCAAAAGGAGAAAAAGGATATTATGAGGGCTCTGTGCTTTAAAAAGTTGTATTGATTTACTTATGTTACAATGTCATGAAAAATGGGTTTCCAGGAAAATTACACTTAGGTGAACATACAGATTACATATCATGGATATTAAATTGAAGGAATATGAATTATGCACGTAAAAAAAGTTTCAGAAAAGCCAACAAACTGGAATATTGTCCTATTAGCAATAGATCTTAATCCAAGACAAACTACCTCTGAAACCAAATTCAACATTGCCTCGTCCTTATCCAGAAGACTATGAGGTGGTCTACATTTCAGAGCAGGATTCAAATGAATTACTTTGGTGGGTTTACTGACTGCCAAACTTTTGTTCAAAATGTTTGGATTGTAATTAACATTAATGCTATCAAAAAAGTCATCAGAAATATTTTAACCAATCTGTTTAACTGGGAGCAGGAGGATTAAACTATTGGGGACAAAGGAATGTGTTCCTTTGCTAACATAAATAAAGATGAATTAATAAAATATGATGGAAGTAAATTATATAGGCAGGAACAAAGGAAAGAAAACAAAAGCTGTACTTAGCAAAAGCTGCAACAGAACAGCCTGATTAATAAGATGAAGCGCTGCTGAATGACCAGCAGCAAAGAGAAAATATTGCCTACATTTACTAGATATATGGAGGTCACAGTGGCCTGGCATAAGTACTGTATGACACGAGGAAAATGCTGCAACTAATATATTTACATATGAACAGGGTGCAACAAGGAAAGATCACAGAAGTAAATTTTTGAGCATTACATGGAAGAAATATTGCTGTCCAATTGATATGCAGAATGTTGCAAGAGCAAAGTAAGTTCAAAGTCACAGGAAAATGTGTCATCTACCATCTGTAAAAATTTACAATTACTTGGCATGCTTTCTCTGCACAAAGGTCATATTGCTATGTTATTACTACCTTCTCCTTGTTCAACGAAGCCTTATTGTCATTGTAATGGTTATAATGGATTAGCTCCCTATATTCTATTAAGCATTTTTGAGCCAGTTTGCTAAATAGATTTTTTTAAAATTAAAACATTTTTATTGTTCTGGTTCTTCTTATTCCTAAATATACAATTCCTTGTATATTTTCACAAGTATGAATTGAATACTTTCTGATTATTCATTTAGCAGCAAAAAAAGAAACAAGAAACGTGGGAAAGAAGCAAATAGTCTCCAATTAATATCTCCTAATTCCCAACTAATGACAGCTACGGCTCTCATTTATAACAAACTATATTTTTGCATTGCAAAATTCAATTATATCTACTCACACATTTTGAAATGCTATGTTATTTATATTCTCAAGCTTTTCAGCCTTTCTGTATTAACATTCTTCCCACAGTACAAAAGCATGCATTCAAAACAAATTATGGCATTTTTTTAAAAAATGTTTCAAAGTGATGTTTACATCTGTTCAGGGGAGGCAGGAAGGTACTGCCTTAGTCAAGGAGATCCAAAAGATCCAACCAAGGCGGCAGTTAATTTGTCCTCCCTTTTGATTTGCCATCCAAAACAAGGTAACCTTGACATTTTTCTCTTCCTCCCATCCCCTCCTTCTCTCCCTCCCTTTCTATTTTTTTCTCTTTTCATTCTCATTCTCTCCCCTCCCTCTCTCTCACCCACACACACACTTCACTCTCAGTGCACACATCAACAATTTTGAGCTGTGAAGAGGTTCAATTGCCACCTTGGTGACTCACTTACAATGCACAAATCATTTACCAGGATAGCTTGAGGACATGACAATGACAGAGAGACATCTGTTGGGTGGATGGAATAAGAAAAAAAAAGAGGTTATTCACAGCTGGTACATTAGCCATGTTAGCCACCAGGCCACCACAGTGTCCTAGTCCTACAGCTTCTCCCTCCTCCTCTCTTCTTGCTCCCTGCTGTCAGCTGCCAAAAGATATCTGTTCTCACCCTTTGCTGAATGAAAAGGTGCTAATGCATGACTTCAGGATATGACAGAACATACAGTACTTACAAGTGTTTGGAGATACAGCCAACCTGACCATGGGGAAAAGAAAGAAGGAACTAAAGAGAGGTGTGTGTGTGGGTGTGGGTGTGTGTGTGTGTGTGTGTGAGAGAGAGAGAGAGAGAGAGAGAAGAAATAAATAGAGAGAGAGAAAAAAAACAGAAAGAAAGAAAGAAAGAAAGAAAGAAAGAAAGAAAGAAAGAAAGA
>WNWU01000002.1:36806980-36900898 GCA_012654045.1 Ptyas mucosa
AGAAAGAAAGAAAGAAAGAAAGAAAGAAAGAAAGAAAGAAAGAAAGAAAGAAAGAAAGAAAAAGAAATGCAATGGTCAGTAGCAAAAAGCAATTACGATCAGATCTGGAAACTAACCTTTCTGAAACAAATGCCTAATAAGTAATAAACAATATTCTATTTTCCCTCCCTCCCTCCCTCCCTCCCTCCCTCCCTCTCTCTCTCTCTCTCTCTCTCTCCCTCCCTCCCTCCCCCTCCCTCCCTTTCTTTCTTCCTTTCTTCCTTTTTTCCTGTCTTTTTTCCTTCCTTCTTTTCTTTTCTTTTCCTTTCTCTTCTTCTGGAGATGTTCTTTTGGAGACTTCTTTTCTGGGAAACGTTTATTTGCTTTATAGTAATCATCACAGGTTATAATTATATACATACAGCTGTTTCAGTGTGCAGAGTGTTAAACTCTTTCAGTTATTCCTCAGTTGTGGTAGCAATCACAGCCTGCGTACAAAGTTGCCTTTAGGAGATCAACTTTATTGGTGGAGAAGTAAGATTGAAAGAGAGAAACTTGCCCAGAGCCAATCAACTATGTAGGTATGGAGAAATATGAACACAAAACTTCCAAAGTCCAAGATTAAAACTCTCAGGTCCAAATATCAACTATTTTGCAGGAAAAAAAATATAATAGCAAGGTGAAATTTCAGTGTTGAAAAAAGATATCATGGAAGGAGCCTCCATATTGTACATAGGTTTCCATATATTTTATTATACATAAATATGGAAGATTCCAAATGTAAGCATTTAAGGATGACCCATATAAGAATTCTATATGATTCACATATTCTTGTTCAAAAAGTAACTTTTTAAGCAATGTAAATAGATATAAGTAGTGAGAAATATAATTATGCAATATACATATAATTATGCAAAATTCTACCATGTATATTATTTTATTATTGGCCATGACAGAAAAGAAATACAGGGTGATTTAACTGCAATTCAGTACCTTCATATTGTGCACAAAGACTTAATCCAAAACTGTCACAGGAAAACAATGGCACATGCACAGAATTCTGCTTCTCAACCAAAAAAAAAAAAGTTCAAACAATGTGATTCAAAGTCACTTCATAGGGGGAAAAAAGGAGAAAATATGCTCTCTACTCTATTTGCCTTGGAACTAATTATGTGCCATCAAGTCATTTTCAACTCCTGGTAACCACAGATAGACAGATCTTGTACATGGTTATCTTTCCTGAATGTGTTCTATTACAGGTTTGAGAGGAGATCATTGTTATCTATTGCTACTTAACCCTACCTCAGATACATCAACAGTAGACTAGACTAGAATACTTTATTTGGCCAAGTGTGATTAGACACACAAGGAATTTGCTTCTGGTGCAGAAGCTCTTAGTGTACATACAAAACAACAGAATAATGACAATCATCATAATAATAGTACCAATAAGAGGGAGGAATAAGAAGGATAATATGAAGGATAAACAATAATGCTACAGCCATACTACTTGGATAAATACACATAGACATTAGACAGCACTGTGACAATTAGTAGAGTGATGGCTTGAGGAAAAAAACTGTCCCTGTGTCTAATTATTTTGGCCTGTGATAGCCCATAGAGGCATTGTGAAGGGAGGAGGTAAAACAGTTTATGTCCAGAATGTGACGGGTCTGCAGATATCTTCTCAACCCTCCTTCTGACCTGTGCAATATACAAGTCTTCTATGGAAGGCAGACTGGTTGCAATTGTTCTTTCTGAAGTCTTAACTATCCATTGGAGTCTGAACCTGTCCTGTTTGATCGCTGTACCAAACCAGATAGTTATAGAAATACAAATGACAGACTCATTTGTCTGCAGGCAGACAGACAGACAGACCCTCTGCAAAACTGTATCAATAGCTCCTGGGGCAGTCTGAATTTCCTGAGTTGAAGCAGGAAGAACATCTTTTGTTGTGCTTTTTTAATGATGGTTCCAATGTTAAGTATCCATTTTGAGTCCTGGGAGATTTTGGAACCTAAATATTTGAAGGACTCAACTGCTAACACTATGTTGTTGAATATGATAAAAGGTGGTAAAATAGAAGGCCTCCTCCTAATATCCACTTTCATCTCTACAATTTTAAGTGTATTGTTCAACCCCCCATCTGTATGCAGAATCATCACCATCTTGAATGAAGCCAATGACCGTTGTATCATCTGCAAACTTCAGTACTTTAACAGAGGGTTCCCTTGAAGTGCAGTCATTGGTCTAGAGAGAAAAAACAAATGGTGTACAGCTTCCTGATTAGCCAGTTTTTCTATACCTAGCTTCCTATACCTATCTCCATCCTTCTCTCTCCTCTGCTCCAGTAGTGGGTTGCTTCTGATTCGGTCCAGTTCTTGCAAACCAATAATAATGGCGGTGGGAGGCTCAGCCCACCCGCCCGGACGTCATCATGGACGATCTGCGCACACTCCCATTGTGAACCGGTAGTAAAGGTAAGTGGCACCCACCCCTGTTCTGCTCCCTCCACCTCCGGTGATCTTAGAAAAAATGTGCAAGGTCTATTTCATAAGTAAAAGAAAAGCACCAAGCCCAGAGAAAACCTGTGCTGAACAACTGGAGTGAACAACTTCACATGGATTTTTTTATAAATCACTGGAAATGTGTTATGTCTCTTCTTACTTCAAATATTCTACCATCATCCAAGTTCCTAAGAAATCCTCCATCAGGAAGCTGAATGACTAGAGACGGGTTGCTCTGACCAGTCTGTAGTCATATCTGTAGTTATGAACACCTTTGAAAGGTTAGTGCTGGTCCCCTAAAAGTAATCATGAATCTGCTGTTAGATCTCTTGCTGTTTGCCTACCAAGCAAATAAGTCAGAAGATCATACTGTCAATATTACACTGCACTACATCTTGCAACATCTTGATGCAGCATATACCATTTTTGGTATTCTTTGACTTTCTTAATTATGCAGCATCCATCAGTCATAATGTGTCATGTTCCTTGACCTTCCTAAGGCCCACTTGAAGCTCTCACATATTTTTTCCATACAGTGCTCTAATTTGTGATGTATGAGTGTAAGCATTATTTTACTAATACATGAGGCTTGCAATTAAGTCTGATATAATGTTGATATGAGAAAGTAGCTTAAAGTCTGTATATCCAACATATACCAGGTATATGTTCAATGCATTACTACAAGTAATTGTATTGAATAGATTTCATTTGTATGAGTGGGTAGTCCTTCACAGACATACTTTTATGTGTACTTTATGTCTCTCTCTGTGTGTGTTTGTATACATATATACATAAAGCTGTTTATCAGCATTGCTAGAAAAAAGGTTTTATCCCCAAAGAGGTACAAGCATGGGTGAAATCCAGCAGGTTTTGACAGGTTCTGGAGAACCAGTTGCAAAAATTTTGATCAGTTCGGAAAACTGGTAGCAGAAATTTTGAGTAGTTTGGAGAACCAGCAAATACCACCTCTGGCTGGCCCCAGAATAGGATAGGAATAGATATTTTGCAATATCCTTCCCCCAGGAGTGAGGAGGGAATGGGGATTTTGCAGTATCCTTCCCCTGGAGTGGGGTGTGAATGGAGATTTTGCAGTATCCTTCCCCTGCCATGCCTACCAAGCCACACCCACCAAGCCACGCCCACAGTACTGGTAGTAAAAAAAATTGGATTTCACCACTGGGTACAAGTAAAATACTACATTTATGAATCTATCTTTGACTTACATTTCCTTTATCTATTTTCATATAAATTTCCACTTTATAATTGGTTGTGAGTGTAGTTCAGATGTTTATTCTTTTATTGCTATCATTATTTATAAAGAAAAGGACATTTAATTATTAAATGTTGTAATTTCCATTACTCTATTCTTCTTTGCAATTCATGTCCCTCTTACTGAGTTGGCATAATAGACGTATATTTTAACCCCCCCCCCAAAAAAAAAAAATTACAAAAGAGGAGTTGAGTTCATGATATTAATGAAGTAGAACTAGCTCAGGACAATTTTATCTTCACCTCTATTTTAGAATAAAGTGAGGTCAGATTTTCATTCCATGTTTTTGTCTGAGAAGAAAATTCATGTTACAATGAACAGAGGATCGATTCCTTTCAGAATTTGCAGGTAAGGCACCCCTACCTATGAAATGCATAATAATTATCTTGCACAAACGCTTGCTAGAAGCTCAAGGACTCCCATTGTTACAGATGCCATCTCTTTTCTATTTTTCTTTTAATAATGATAATCTGGCCATGCAACTTTCTCTAGCTAAGTGATTACTGCAAACAGGAATAAAGAAAATACTGGTGGGAGATAAAATAAGGAAACCCAATCTCTGGAACTCTAACATAATTGATTTTATTTCTTTTGAAAGATGGAGAAAAATTTGCTTCTACCAATGGAAATAAACAGTCCTGTGAAGGTCATCTTTCAATTCAGTCCAATATTTATAATAAGTCAAGTTTTGCGACTCTCACAATAAAGATGATAAAGGTGCTTGTCTAAGGTAGCATTATCATCACTAATTAAATTCCTCAGATACTCATTTCTGTGTACTCTTATTTCTTTAGATGATTTATATGCTACATGTCTGTTGAAAAAGAACACATGGATGATTATAATTTAAAACAACACAAAGAAGAATGTGAGGTATGAAAACAAAATGTAATTAAAAACCATGAATTAGTATAATTAACATTGGGAGCCTGGTATAAAAGACACATTTTCACACATTTCATAAAGACAGAGAGATGGAAGCCAAATGCAACTGCAAGGAAATACATTTTATGGCCTTGGAGTGGTCCCGTAAAAGGATTAGCAGATGTGCCTCTGAGAGTGGGGGCACCTTCAAAATGGATCTGCAATTGCTTCTGTGCCTTGTTAACAATTAGAGCATGTATGATTCACAAAGGCCGGACTTTGTCTGAAAGGTCTAACTTCATTTTAGTTGTGTTGCCAGGAATGAAGTCATAAACTAACAGGAGGAGGTCATAGTTATAAAGAGCAAGGAGAGAGGGAGACCTGTAAAGGTAAATGCATTATAGTCCATTTCCCAGCTAGCAAACAGAGACAGAGGTGGAACCAGACATGTTTGTGGGTGGCTGATACTAGATATGGCTCTGTGCTGTCGCAAAGCTTGCAGGTGCCTGGAAAAGGAGTAGCTCACCGCAAAAATAATATTTGTCTGCTGTTAAAAAGCTATAGTTTATCATGAGTGGGGGAAACAAGTGAAGTTGTTGAGGATAAAACTGCTTTCTGCAAAGTAGTGCAATGGACCAGATAGCGAATAGATATGTTGCTTAGAAAATACTCACAGACTCTGAACATTTAAAGGAAAATAAACAGTCTTTACTTGTAGTATAAAAAACAAACTTGGCTTCTCAAAACAAAGATAACACTTCTTCAAATAATCATGGTTCAACACAAAAACATAGTTTGCTTACAATTCCAGTTCTCTTCAATAACACCGACACAGTTCCTTTCAGCAGTTCAAGCAGGAGCAGAAGTGAATGAACTTCCTGCCTTCTTTTAGGTCCGCTTAGCACAGCCAATTAGTATCATCTCGTAGCAGTTAAAGTTACAGAACATAGTTTTCTCTATATTATCTACCCAACCGTAGGATAAGCATCCAACAAATACCTCTTTACAACAATATGCTTCTGAAAATAAAAACTGGGGAAGACATTAAGGAAATGGGGACATAGCTTTAGAAGCCCAATTGCAATGTGGACATTCTGGTTTCAGTGCTACAGATTGGTTACACATAGAGGAGAAGAAAAAGGGGTTGAGTGGTATCAAGAGAAAGATAACTAATATTTCAGTAGGGACAATCCCTTGTATCAGAGAAGTAGGAAATAGACGGATTCACTACCTGGTTCATGATCATATGAAATTGCAGCCAAAGGTCTTATGGAATAAAGTGAGGCCTATACTTTTAGACAGCATATACAAAGCCAGCAGCATATAAAGCTCTGGATCCCCATCCTCCATCATTTCTCTTCCGTTACACCTGCGTTCACCAGTTTTCCCTTTTGATTGATGCACAGATTATGAGATGTTCTTGTTCTGAAGAAAGCAGCTTCTCCAAATCTACTGTTCTTTAGCTCTTTGACTCTTTGGAGCACCCTTTCACTCTGTGCCTCCTTTTGAGAACCAGACTGAGTAATTGGAGTAATCATGCCTTGAATGATATAAGTATAATGAATTTCCAGCAACTTTTCCATGAATAGTTTTCTATCTATCTTCGCTACAGTGTCTTGCACTTAGGAAATATACCTCAGATATAAATCATTTTTCTTAGTTGAGGCTCCATTGTGCTTTGGGTTTAGTTACAAAAAGGTGCTTCAGAATGCAAGAATCCTTTGAAGGCTAATAAAGCCACAGAGTCATTTCCTAGGATTACACAGGTGTGCAGAAGCCTCCTTGCAATATCTGAGCAGTCCTGGAAACTAACAGAAAGACATACAGATACTACCTTCTTGTTCCTCTTCCCAATAAAATTTGATTAATCTTACAATCAATAATCTTGTAAATGTATTAATTATAGTACTAGGTACATCAATGACTATGTTCACATACACATAGATAGATTATTTTGTCCAAATAATCCACTTCATACAAGTTGCTTTCACATAGAAACACAGTATGTTGTTGACATATGAGCTGAACACAACACACCCAACTTTATTCCCTAAAGAACAGAAAAATATCAGAGGATAACAATCTGGAATGGGGGCTCCTGATTTGTCCTTCAGATGTTATCCTTATCCTATAGTCTTTGAGTCCTTAATAGTGATATATCCACTTAGTAGAGGAACAGAAGGCAGAATGGTGGAAAGGCACCAGATTGCAAGATCAGGCTATTTGAATGAAATAGCCTCCTCGGGGCTTGGAATTACAATGAATTCCATCTGAGTCTAGATGACACTATCCAGTTACTGGGAATTTTATAAGGCGACATCAGAGGCAGATATTGTAGGTAGAAATAATATGTCTCAACTTTTCTTGTGTTTTCATGCCCAACTTCAACCGTGAAAGGCTGGATATTTTAACCCTGTTTGAATTGTGACCACTCTTCTTTGATACAACACTGTATTTCTTGTTCTTCAATAAAACCTTTTTTAAAAAAATAACACTATGGAACCAGTATACCTGTAGGCGTAGTTCTACAGGGATACTTACTAATTCCTGACCTTAGCCATCTGATTATTCTTTTTCCTTTTCCCTGGGACAGAAAATGAACCAATTTATATACCTTGAAAAGTAAGAAGGCATATTATGATCATGCAATCCCATCTTCACCACAGGAAAATTTGTAGGATTTGACTGTGTTGGAATGGCATTTATCTAATTTGACTTTAGTTAAAATGTATCTTTATAAACTCCCTAAATCCAACAAAAACATGAACATTTAAACAATTGGATTACTAACCTGAGTACAAGTTCTTATTTTATCACCTCACCTTAGTACAAAGAAGCAGGCGCTGCAAGCAAAGCATTTGGCACTTGGACACCATAATCCTCCATTTATTGGTTTGGTTTATGTGTTTTGTGATTCCTAACATTTTACTAGTTTCTGTATAGCAAACTGCTTTCCTTAAATTATCTGGTGTCCATAGAGTTCAAGTCTGACATTCTACATTTAAATGTGCTACAAGGAACATTAGTAATTGAAATGGCTACTTACTTCTGAAATATATTCAGAAATCTCTTGGAAAATATAATTAAGTAGGGTAGTACAGGAATTTCACTTTTTTGCATGCCCAGGTTTAGCTTTACATTATACAGGAAAGCAGAAAATTGTTATTTTAGCAGTCATTATCCTTGTGTGGATGATCTTGGATTCTTGCCCGGTTTCTATGGTATATTACAGTTTCTGTTTTCTTCTGTAATCCAGGAACTTCCTCCTAAAATTGGGAGAAGAAAAGAAAAAAAGAGATAGAAAGAAAGAGAGATTAATTCTTTAAAGAATCTTTCTTAGTTTGGTGATCCTCGTTCAAATATCCACGTAGCCGCCAAGCTCACTAGGTGGCTTTTAGACAATTCCATCTTTGACCCCAATTCACCTTAATAGAGTAGGCTAATATGAACTAGGAATTTATTTATTTATTTATCACACTCTATACTGCCCATCTCAACTACGTGACTCTGGGCAGCTTACAATAAAAAAAAAAGTCACAAAATATAAAAGCACAAATAAGAACAAAGTTAAAAACAGATTTAAAAGATAGGTTTACAATATTAAATGCTAAAAAGGTGGAGAGAATGCTCTAGAACAGTGATGGTGAAGCAGCTGATTTTCGGGTCTTCTGGGCCCACCAGAAGTAGGGAAACAGGTTGTTTCCTGTCTCTGGAGGGCCTGAGGGTAGGTGGGGAAGGCCCGTTTTTCTTTCTCACCTGGCTCCAGATCCTCTCTATGCATCTGGGGAGGACAAAAACAGCCTTTCCCACTCCCTCGGAGGCCCTCCGGAGGCCTGAAATGGCCCATTTACAAACACCCGGTGGGACAGGAAGTGATGTTTTTTGCTGTCCCCAGCCTCCAGAGATTCCTAGAGATGAGTTCATAACTTAACATGGTCAACATGATTGAAGGCCTTTCTATAATCACTTCTTCTTGGCATTCTATAATGGGAACATAAGCTATATGTTGAATGTCAATAATTATACATCTGTTATAAACTAGAGATAGGCAAATTTGGGGAAGAGATAGGTTGAAATTAAATTTTGGGGGAAGACCACAATAGATCAGTGATGAGAAAAATTAGGTGGGTTGGGATTTTTGCATTTTTTCTTGGGGTTTTTTTTGGGGGGGGTGTAGGTGGGACGTGGTGGCTCAGTAGCTAAGATGCTGAGCTTGTTGATCAGAAGATCAGCAGTTCAGTGGTTCAAATCCCTAGCGCCACGTAACAGAGTGAGCTCCCGTTACTTGTTCCAGCTTCTGCCAACCTAGCAGTTCGAAAGCACGTAAAAAATGAAAGAAGAAAAATAGGGACAACCTTTGGTGGGAAGGTAACAGCACTCCGTGTGCCTTCAGCACTTAGTCATGCCAGCCACATGACCACGGAGATGTCTTCGGCCAGCGCTGGCTCTTTGGCTTAGAAACTGAGAAGAGCACCACCCTAGAGCCGGAAACAACTAGCACACATGTGCGGGGGAACTTTTACCTTAGGTGATCAGAAATATCCTATATCTTTTTAATTCTGTTAATGCTATTTTATAGCATAAGTATGTAAGTTTGACTCTAGACTGGCAAGAAGTTATGCTGTGTGGCTTGAACAAAGATATTAAAAAACAGCAACCTACCTCTATTTATAAACCTTGCTTGATTTTATAATCTTTAGTACCATTGCACCTTAGGGATTCTCCCACTAGTCTGCTCTAAACCTGCAGAAAGGCTCTCAAAATCTTCTTTTGCGTGTATGAGAGAGAGAGAGAAAGAGAGAGGATAATAAGAATGAATGGTGCTAAATATGTTTTAAGATGTAGTGTGAAGTTAAGTGGTCTCTTCTAAAACTTGGCAGGGAAATGACTTAATGAATGCCATCCCTATTAACTTAACAGTAAAATCTGGACAAAATATACATAAAAATGAAATAAAACAATTAGATATCACTTAACATGGTTCATTATTATTAATTCATTTGGTATTCATTATAACTATGCTAGTCATAATGAATTCATTTGATATTACTGTAGATGTGCTACAGTAATTTCAGCCTAATGTAGTTTTAATTCATGTTTCATTAACAGAAAGCTGTACCAAACTGTATATTTATTATTTTGAATAAATACCAACTAGTTCTCAAATTGCTATATTTCGTCTTATATTTCTTTATAGATTTCAGTCTATAAAGGGACAGAAATATTCATTCCCACATACACAATTGCAGCTTTTCAAACTCAGGAGATTACATTTGCCTTGATATCTTGTAATCTGAATCTTTTGGCTGGCAACATCTACGATACCTACATATACAGTAATCAAGATCAGCAAAATTGCCATTTTTTGTTTTCAGTTTCTAACCTTACGTTACTTTCTTTTTCCTTATCAGCTCATTTCCTGAAAAATCCACATATTCAGTTTCCTGTGCATTTTCCCCAAGAATCTCAGTTTGGTATGCAACCTTGCCTAATCAAATGCATTTTTCTGATCAGTCCTAGAAGATAAATTGGAGACATTTGATAATCTAATGCCTCACTGGGCACAAAGTAGCATCATAGAAATAAAAGTGGAGTAACTTTTTTATTTTTCAAAATTTTGTAATTGCTCATTTTTTCAGCACAAAAAGGGACACTAAATGTATATATACTAAACAAAAAATACTGGGGGAAAAATGATGTATACTGAAAAAAATGCATTATATTTAAAATTCAAAGGTAAATCATAGAGACCAAAAGAACCCAAGCAGGTATATTTAAAAAGTTGCCCTCCCAAAAATCTGTTAAATGTATATATACTTAAATTTGTTACAATACATAAAACCCTTCAACCCTGATATTGGCCCATTCGTATATATGTATGTCTATGTACAAATCCATATATATTTATATATAAAAGTTAAAGTATCATTTCAAACATTTTTGAGCTTGAAACATTTTGTTCTGAACACACACACACACACACACACACACACACACACACAAACATACATACATATACATATACATATACATATACATATACATATACATATACATATATATATATATATATATATATATATATATATATATATATTTGTTCATAGAATTATAGGATTGGAAGGGACTTTAGTGGTCTTCTTCCACCCTCCTGCCCAAGGTAGGAATATGCATACCATCTTGTACAAATGGTTGTCCAATCTTTTCTTGAAAAATTTTCAGTGATGGAGTAACCACAACTCTGGGAAGCAAGTTCAACTGTTTAATAGTTCTCACTGTCAGGAAATTCTTCTTATTTCCTGGTTGGATCTCCCTCTGGTGAGACTCCACACATTGTTTCTTGTCCCACCATCAGGTGCTATGGAGAATAAACCATTGTCCTCTTCCCTGTGGTAGCCCTTCAAGTATTGGAAGACTGTTAACCATGTCTCCTCTGAGTTCTGTCTTTATTAAGCTAAACATACCTAATCACTTTAGCTGTTCTTCATAAGGTTTAGCCCCTAGACTCCTTATTGTTTTTGTTTCTCTTTTCTGTACTCTTTCTAGGGTTTCAGCAATTTTTTTGGTATTGTTTTGGTCAGAACTGGATGCAGTATTACAGTATAAATGTGACCTCATCGATGTGTTACAGAAAGATATCACTTCCTTTGATCTTGATATTATCTCTCTGTTGATACAGCCGAGCTCAAAATACTGCATCAGTTTTAAGAAAAAACTGTTGATTTGGGTAAGGGAAATCCTATAATGTTCTGCATCTATAATCTAATATTTATAAGGGAAATAGATTGATTTTTTCTAAATTAAGTGCCCAATTTCTGCAGAATATATAATGAAAGTTCGAGAGTATCATCCTATAGCATGCAGCATTATCTTAAGAACATGAAATTGCATCCATTACCTCAGTGGAAACATGAATTGTTTCTCATATAATTACATACCTATATATACCTTTTTATATGAAACAATAGCTATGGTGGATAACAACAATATTTTACTCTATCAGGGTGGTTAAGAACAATCTGTCTTTCCTGGCCTAACATCTAGGGTTGATATTAGAACGAGGAAGTGGTGTTACCACCATTCCTAGCTCAATAAATGTAAAATCAGAACACTGAGTAAAAAAATCAAAAAGACCTGATCATTTTAGAAATTGCTCAGATGTTCCATTTTACTTCTCTTAATATTCAACAGGACAACATCCCAAATTGTTACACTGAATATTTGCATCAGTGGTGGGTTGCCCCCGGTTCGCACCGGTTCTATAAAACCAGTAGTAAAACCGGAGGGAGGTCCCGCCCACTGACCCTGATGTCGTGAAAATGCTTCTGCGCATGTGCAGAAGAGTGCGTGAATGAAGGAAGCAAGCTTGCGTGGCCCCGTTGCGAACCGATAGTAAAGGTAAGTAGAACCACCCCTGATTTTCATCTGCTGTGGGCTATATTACCCCATTGTATTAAGTGCACAAGGCTGCACAAATATTAGGATCAGTCTGGGAAGCAATGTTTGCAATGGAGTAGATGTCAAAAAAGGCAAGATGGCAGTGGTAGCATCAGCATCAAAGCCCTGCCTTTTATACATATGTATAACACATCAACACACCTACAAAAGGAGTGGGGTTTCACTTATGCTGCTTATCTTTTTTTGACCAGGCCTCTGTGGATACCACTGAAACCAGGTATCTGTATGTTAAATGTGTGCTTACCAAGTTAGGTATAAAAAGTTAGTGTGTGAGTATGTGTAAAAAAAGGCTTTCACATTAATTAATTGGGTTGATAGGAAAAAAACTGGTTCTTACTGTTCAAGATCAATTATTATTGTAATACCTGTGCTTAGTAAATCACAATCCATATTTTGTTTTTTTTTAGATGTCTTATTAATTTTACGTTTGTGTGAAAACTCAGGGTGGTTTCAGCCTTAATTATATTAAGAGTAGACTCTACTGTTCCTAAAAAGTAGGAATTAATCAAAAATATGAAAAAGATTTTACGAACTCACAGAAAAGATGAAGTTTGAACATGCCTTTAACCAATGTTATCATTCTCAGCTGAAATTTAAAATGTATTATACACACACACACCTATACCAGCACAATATGTGAACTATAGGTTCTTCTGCTAAATTCTTCTCATCAAGGTCCACAAATAAAAACACTAAATCTAAACTCTCAAAGGAGTAAAGGTAACATCAATGACACAGAGAAATATTTGCAGCCAATCTGATCCACAAGGAACAGTGGAAAAAGATCAATAAAGTGAACCCTGAAGATGCAACCTTTCAGGTCTCAAAGCTTGGCAGTTCTTTGTTGGTCCAATAAAAGGTATTGCTTTAATCTCCTGTACTTTGTCCACTAAGGAAAAATTAAAAGTTCAAAGCTGAAGTCCAGACTATGAGCTCTATTTTTCTTATATGTTTTGTTTCCTCACAATAAAGACACTGTCTTCTTTCTCTCCTTGGTAGAGTATAATTTTTAAAGAGATTTTGCAGTGTTAACTATTTCCTTTCAAGAAGAAGAAGAAGAGGAAGAGGAAGAGGAGGTGGAGAGGAGGAGGAAACTCACTCCCCCTGCCAATACTTATAGGCAAATATTCGCACAAAATAGTAAATGAGATTAATGTAGTTTAGCTTTAGTACAGAAATAATTTGTGCTTCAGTTTGTTTGAAAATAAGTCATTTTCATAGCATTCTGTGTTATACTCCATAAGGCACATATTTGTCATAAGCAGGTTATTTTAATATAGCAATTTTGTTTTATTTTTGTTTATGATTTGCTTATTTTTAATACTGAAATACAAGAAATGTATTACCAGTAGAAAAGAACGATGAATAGTGATTAAAATAAACTAAACATAACTAAACAGACAAGGAAAAGGAAACAAAAGGGGAAAAAAGGTTCATATAACTTCCACAGGAATAACTTAAAAGTTAATCTTTAACTATCAGTAAATATAGGCCACACAGAATTATAATGCATTAGCTTTTCATTTTCAGAACACAGGAAATTTTATAACAATTAAAACCATATCCATTCCATAAAATCACAAGGAAAAATTTCTTTACATCTATGAAAATTTATGAAAAATTATCTTCTTAGCATGCCAAAATTAATAACAGAGCCAAAGTCCTTCATGGAATGACAAATTCCATATTTTAGAAATACAATTTAATATCATATTATAGACTTTAGCCATAATATTTATTTCCAAAATTACATTCTCTCTAATGTATGCCAAAGTAATGCATTACTTACATGCCACAAGTAATTATTTGAAACCAGCATAAAGCTATAACTGGAATAAGCTCAGAACATATTAGTTGCAGAACCTTAATATTGTGTACACCTACTACATACAGCCAACGCATACTACATACACTTACACATACATATACACATACACATACAAAGAGGGGGGGGGCGTTTTGGGTGGTATTTTACAAAAAAAATGTTGAATTAATTTTGTGTTTAAATCATATTTGAATCTAAATTCATTGATTATCCAAAATGGGATATTCCAGTTTTTCATTCCACAGTTCAGATATGTGACTATTACTAACTTTCGTTTTACTGTTTCATTTTCTTTTTTAAAAAAAATGCTTTTAAAGCATCGGAACCATACTGTTTAGTTAGTACATGTTTTAGCTGTATATATTGATGTTTCTACATTTACTATACCACCAGATGTGTGCAGAAAAGAGGTCATGTGCACATGTTGAATACAGATATTTTGTCTGTCTTACTTCCTCCAAGCAGCTTAAGCTGATTCTGAATGTGTAAGAGTTGAAAAGTTCACAGACATCCTTTTTATAGCAGTAGGGAATGCATGCCTTGGCAAAGAAAATAAACAAAACTTGTAAAATCTCTATTTCTGATTGCTTGTTACATCAGGAGATAAATCCATTTGTAATAATTTCAGCTATGGAGTGAAGCTACGAGTTTGAAACCCAGTGAACATAAGATGGTGCAAAGCCGTATCTTCTTAGAACATCATTTATAAATTCGGTCTGGGCCATATCAAAGGTCTTTTCAGGATCCAAAGAAACTCAAACAGCTTGTTCCAGTTATTTGCTGTGAACTCAGAAGGTGGAAATTGTTAGATGCTTGTCATTTTTTAAAATCTAAATTGAGGTAGATAGATTATTTTCTGTAACTTCCTGGCCAACACTGATGTTAATCTTTGAGGATCTACATTGAGCAAAGATATTGATCTGTAGTGTACATGTCAATAAGGTCTTTTTAGGTTTTAATATTAGTGTATTAAAAGTCTCATAATAATAAAGGATATAGAAGAATAAATGAAATATAGAGAGTTACTGATGAGCAATAATGATTAGTTACTGATTCTAACAATGTAAGTGCTAGTCATTCAATAAGAAGAATTTTGGGTCCAGGGGCTGACTCTAGTTTTAGAAATTTAATTGTTTCTATACTTTTTTGTAATCTCAATGGTTGTGCCACTTTATTTTTATCTTTCTTGGAACTCTTTTTTATTTCAATAAATTCCAAGAAATTAATTGTGTTACTCAGTTACCAGTCTTTGATTTATATAACTGAACAGAAAAATCATACTGGTAATTAGTAGTAAATGGGTATCCATTGTTAATGTGAATTCTAGATACAAAATTCTGCTGCTTTTGTTGCTTCGAACAATTAGCTAGAAACTTTCCTAATTTCTCACCTGATTTGCAGTACTGCTGATTAATACATTCGATAGAATATTCAGTTTGATCTGAATGTAGATTATATTCATGCAGAAGTGGACAAAGTATACAGAATTAATACAAGACATGCAAGGCTAGGAAATGTACAAAGGGATATACTGGTGTATTTTGTCAGGAAGAAGACAAGAAACAGGTTCTATAACAACATTTTAATACTATCCTGAGGATTAAAAATTCAGATGTGATTCTGCTCAGAGAAATACCTATCAGAATATTACTTAACAGAAAAGAATACAGGATCCAATCTGGGTCAGTCTCTGGGACCAGAAGTTTAGTCTTCTGAGTTTTTGGACTTATGCTGGAGCCCATCCTCAGGAACTTTCTCTCTCACCAGAATATGACACATTCTGGTGAGAGAGAAGTTCCTTGAGGATGGGTTCCAGCATGAGTCCGAAAGCTTGGAAGACTAAACCTCTGGTCCTGGTGATCGACCCAAATTGGATCATGCCACATTATTCTGAGACACATATATTTGTCTTCATTCACCTTACACACCTTACTAACTGACAAACTTAAACAGAAAAAGATACCATTTCATATGGATAAATTGGAAGGAGTGATTTTAACTTTCAAGCAAAACAGATTTTGACTTAACCCAGGCTAAAAGGCAAAATATTTTTTTAAAAAAGGTTTAAAGAGGAATTGGAAGAGATGCAAGTGGATCAAAAGTAGGTTGCTATGCAACAAATATAGCAATAGATTGAGGAAGAGGCTACTACATTGGTCCCTACAGGTATAGATTTTTGTAAATTTACAACATAAATATGAAGTTTAAATGCCTAACAGGGAACATAAATTATGTTACGTTTAAATAAATAAATGGGATGAATGCATCACATTAAAAGGTATTTCATTATTTGAAAAAGTTAAGATATAGAAAAAGTAAGAAAAAAAGGCACACAAAAAATTGGAACAAGAATGTATTTTGCCAGGGAAAAGTTAGGAAAATTAAGTTATTTTGCATTTAAATCCACAGCTATGATCAAAGCTGAAACTGACTGATGATTATGGCAGATATGTGGGACTGAAATTAATTTAAATGAAATCAGGATTCTGATATTAGGAATAAATGACCTAAAAGATAACAAAACTATGTTCTTCAAAGGACTAATAGACTTGCCATATGAAACTTAGTATTTATTGAGAGACTACAATGAAATGGTTTGCCTCCAAAAAAAACAGATCTTCTGCAAAAGGAATTTAAAACAACCCAAGGCAAATTACCAAAAATATTTTTTGAAATAATGAATAATTTTGAATGTATAGATATGTGGAGACATAAAAATTGTGACTCTAAAGCATATACCTATTTTTTCTGAGAGGCATAGATTTTTCTTAAGAATAGGCAAGTTTTTGACTTGTAAAATCTTTATACCATGTGTTAATAAAGTGGAAATACTGCCAAGGACCTTTTAGATCATAATCTAGCTATTTTAATATATAAAAAGAGAGTTGAAAGTTAGAGATGATTATGAAAGATCAAAAAGAATTTATTGTAAAAACTGGTTTTCAAATTGAGAAAGTAAAATACCTAGATTTTACCATGCCTAATATGAACTGCATGTTATTTCAAAATAATTAGACTGTAGGTAACAATAAAACAGAATCTGAAACTGAATTATGCACACATGATGAACATGTGATTGATAAAATATATTACACTCTTGTTAAATTTAAAATGGAGGAAAACCAAGTTAAAGACAGCATGATAAAACAAACTAAGAATTTTGGTTGTAATAAAAAGATAGACCAGTGGGAAAGAATGTGGTTAAAAGAACAGAAATTCTTCACTTCACTGTTCACATAGACGATATCTATGATCTTATCTCGGAGGGGAGAGCGGACCTGGCAGGTATTACGGAGACCTGGTTGGGCCAGGAGGGGGGGTTCCCCTCATTGAAATGTGCCCACCAGGTTTCCTTGCATTTCATCGGCCAAGGGTACAGGGCAGGGGCGGGGGAGTAGCGGTTATTATAAATGAAGGTCTGAGACCGAAGGAGGCCACTGTCCCTCAGACGACTGGCTGTGAGTCCCTCCTTGTGAAGTGGAGTCATGGGGTTCAGTCGGGCTTGCTGATCACGTACCTGGCTCCCTGCCGCGTGGCAACAGCCCTGCCCGAGCTCCTCGATGTTATCGCCACGGTGGCGATTGATACCCCCAGACTTATTGTCATGGGGGATTTCAATTTGCCATCTGTGGGTGAGACGTCGGAGGTAGCTCGGGAGTTTATGGCTTCCATGACAGCCATAGGCCTGACCCAACTAATTCATGGCCCTACCCACACGGGGGGAAACACGCTGGATTTGGTTTTCATCTCTGGACAATGGCAGAGTGATCTTGAAATAGGGGACTTAGTCATCGAGCCCTTGTCATGGTCTGATCACTCCCTCCTCCGTCTTGACTTTCAAACTGCTGCACCCCGCCGCAGGGAGGCGGAGCCGATAAGATGGTTCCGCCCCAGGCGCCTGATGGAACCTGATAGGTTCCAGATGGAGCTTGGGCCAGTTCCTGAGGCGCTGGCACACGCCTTGACTGGAGACCTAGTGGCCGCCTGGGATAGGGCGGCCACTGGAGCTCTCGATCGGGTCGTGCCTTTGCGGCCTCTGATCCGGTGCCGATCTCAACTGGCCCCTTGGTTCTCCGAGGAGCTGAGAGAGTTGAAGCGCTGGAAAAGACGCCTAGAGAGTAGTTGGAGGGCCAGTCGCTCTGAATCTGACCGAACACTAGTGAGAGCCCATATTAGGACTTACTTAGTGGCGATAAAAGCAGCAAAACGTTACTATTTTGCTGCTCTTATTGCATCATCAGATAACCGCCCAGCCACCCTCTTTAGGGTGACCCGCTCCCTGCTCCAACAGGAAGCGCGGGAGGACCCCTTGGAGGGGAGAGCTGAGGACTTTGTTCAATATCTGTATGATAAAATCACTCAGATTCGGGAAGATCTGGACTCCGACTGGGTGGTTCCAGGGGGAGGGGACGAGGCAAGTCTTGAGACCATTACCTGGATTGAGTTTGATCCTGTGACCCTTGAGGACATGGACAGGATTCTGGGTAGACTGAACGCGACCACTTGTTTATTGGATCCATGTCCCTCCTGGCTAGTACTGGCTTCCCGGGAGGTGTCGCGAGGCTGGCTCCAGGAGATTATAAATGCTTCGTTGGGAGAGGGTGATTTTCCCGCCACCTTGAAAGAGGCGGTGGTGAGGCCTCTCCTTAAGAAGCCTTCCCTGGACCCGGCAATGTTGGTAAATTATCGTCCGGTCTCCAACCTTCGCTTTTTGGCGAAGGTTGTTGAGAGTGTGGTTGCGCGACAGTTCTCCCAGCACCTGGAGGAAACAACGTATCTGGATCCGTTCCAGTCGGGCTTCAGACCCGGGTACAGCACGGAAACGGCATTGGTCGCGTTGGTTGATGATCTCTGGAGGGCTCGGGACAGGGGGTGTTCCTCTGTCCTGGTCCTATTAGATCTCTCAGCGGCTTTTGATACCATCGACCATGGTATCATGCTGCACCGGTTAGAAGAGTTGGGGGTGGGAGGCACTGTGTTACAGTGGTTCTCCTCCTTTCTCTCCAACCGGTCGCAGTCGGTGTTGGCAGGGGGGCAGAGATCGACTCCTAGGCCCCTTATATGCGGGGTGCCACAGGGATCAGTTCTCTCGCCCCTCCTGTTCAACATTTATGTGAAGCCGCTGGGTGAGATCATTCGTGGTTTTGGGGTGAGATATCATCAGTACGCTGACGACACCCAGCTGTACATCTCCACCCCAGACCACCCCAACGATGCCCTTGAAGTGATGTCCCGGTGCTTGGAGGCCGTGCGGATCTGGATGGGGAAGAACAGGCTCAGACTCAATCCATCCAAGACTGAGTGGCTGTGGTTACCGACGTCCCGATATAGTCAGCTGGTACCATCACTGACTATTGGGGGCGAATCATTGGCCCCCACAGAGAGGGCGCGCAATTTAGGCGTCCTCCTGGACTCACGGCTGTCCTTAGAAGACCATCTGACGGCTGTGTCCGGGAGGATTTTTCATCAGGTTCGCCTGATCCGCCAGTTGCGCCCCTTTCTGGATCGGGACTCCTTACTCACAGTCACTCATGCCCTTGTCACCTCCTGCCTGGACTACTGTAATGCTCTCTACATGGGGCTACCCTTGAGGAGCACCTGGAGGCTCCAGCTGGCGCAGAGTGCGGCCGCGCGGGTGGTGATGGGAGCGACGTGGCGCTCTCATGTGACACCGCTCTTGTGCGAGCTGCACTGGCTCCCGGTGGTCTTCCAGGTGCGCTTCAAGGTGTTGGTTACCACCTTTAAAGCGCTCCATGGCTTAGGACCAGGGTACTTACGGGACCGCCTACTACCTCCAATAGCCTCCCACCGACCGGTACGCTCCCATAGAGAAGGACTCCTCCGGGTGCCGTCGGCCAAACAATGTCGACTGGAGGCCCCCAGGGGGAGAGCCTTCTCTGTGGGAGCACCCACTATCTGGAACGATCTCCCCCCAGAGATTCGGCGGATCCCGGACCTTCGTGCTTTCCGCCGTGAGTTAAAAACTTTTTTATTCCATCAAGCGGGCCTGGCATAGTATCTCCCCTTTTTATAAGAAAATTTTAAATTGTATAATCCAAATTTTTAGATCTGGGATTTATATATTTTTTTTAAAAATGGGTTTGAATTGTTGGGCAATTGTTTAATTTGGTTTTAATTCGGTTTTAAATTTTGTATTTATGTTTTTTATCTCTGCCTGTTCACCGCCCTGAGTCCCCTCGGGGAGAAGGGCGGTATATAAATCAAATAAACATAAACATAAACAACATAAACATCTATGTCAATATAATTTACAGAAATACAACACCTCAGACATTTTCTAAAACATTGGGTAGGATGAGGAGTTGGTTTGCACAAAAAGCAGACAATTTTTACAAATGGGGAATACTCTGATAAGATGGGTATGAAAACAACCCAGGCAGAGGTCACTAGAGTGTAAGGTCTAGCCAACAGTTTGAGAGACTTCTTCCAGGAAAACACTGATCCCCTAGTGATCTCTGCTGGCAAATCTGGCATAGAGAGCACTAACTCCTTTTGAAACAAATTTAAGAAAGAGTGAAGAGGGTTCACAGAAAGGAGAGCAATAACAGTGCTCCCATTAACATTATTCTGTGATATTAACTTATAATTTAGAAACTAGACTCCACTAATATCAAAGCTTGCTACTTAGCCATACTATGCATTATGTTGATATTTTACTTTCTTGAAATGTTCATGATTCTTACTGTCAATTTTTCATTTAATCAGAATCAAAAACTACTTCTCTCTTATGCATTTGGTTTCATAACTTTTCTTGCATGGGTCTAAGCTGCCTCATATTTCTAAGAAATAAATATAGCCAAAAGTGAATCTTACATAAACGTTTATGTACCTGAAGCAATTGTCAGCTATGTAATTTTCCCATGGGATACCTAGTTCTCAATATTAATCTCCAAAAGATAGAGATTAATAAGAGGAGTGCTGTCAATCCTTTTTAACCTGACATAAGCTTGAGGTCGTTTATAATTTTGAAAAAAAGTAAAGGGGGTATTTCAATGTTTCTACCCGTCTTGATTTAAATTAAAATCTACAACACAAATTACATATTGAAGAGTTACAGATTATAGTTAGAATCTGTGAAATATTTCAGCAGTGTTCTTAACAGGGCTATTATATAAGTCTTATTTACCGACCACAATTTGGACAAACAATTCTATCACTGACGCGGTCATAAAGTGAAAAAGTGATCATGTCCTTGTGATGACAGTTTGTCGATTCTGGCTATGATTATTAAGCAAATCACTATGGGTCATTAAATGTGACATGACCATGAATTGCAGCTACTGATCATTAAATGTCACATGGCCCTGAATTGCAACTTCCTGCTGACTTCTGCATTGAGTTTGTTTGGAGAAGCTAGCTGTGAAGTTCACAAATGCCAATCATGTAATCTTGCTGTTCTCATTACTCATCTTTCAGGCCTTGGGAATAAAATTACAGGAGGATAGATTTTAAAAGCATCTTACCCACAACTATTAAAGAGTTTGAAAAGGGATAAATGAATTTTTTTTTAAATGGCAAAACTGTTGCTAATAAAGTCAGGGCAGAGCCTGTAGAAATTCTATAGCAGCAGTCTAGCTTGTAAATGTTTTGATCTCATATCCAAGACAGAGCCTAAAGATTTATGGATACAAAAAAAAAAATTAACTTTCTTGTTCTTTACTAATATGTGCATCAAATCAAAGAATTTTCTTAAAACATATGTAAAGGAAAATCTGGATAAATCATTATTACATTTCCATGATATTTCAATTGAGTAGCTTTTCTTGAAAATGATAGAAGATGGTTTCTAGTGCTGAAGAATATCAGAAAGTTACCACTTACAGGAGTAAATTGCCGTGAGGGATTGCCTCTTGCTTTTAATCTGTAAGCATCCATTATCTCAATTTTAAATCAATTGGTAGTGAGATTTCATGCATTCTTCCATGTAATTTAACAAAAGCCCCCACTGTTGCACATCCAAAGGTAGGTTAATTATTGTTAATTTATTTTTGTGAATTGCCACATACTTTGAGCAGTTTAGTTTGTGGATATATAATGATTTTATCACAACATTGATGTTTTTCTTCTGAAGTTTTAATTCTTCTTTCTCACGAGAAATATCAATTCTTCTCAATGCTTCCAAATCTTTATCAAATGTAAGAGTTTAAACTTTTATGATTTTAAGGTCTCCATGGATTCTAAATGTGCCAATTTCAAAAGTCGTATATTTACTGTACATTTGTTTACAAATGAACTAGTGTGTTACTATTAATTCATTATTAGTTCTTACTGAAAAAATGGTACATTTGAAATTAGTATCATTCTATCTAATCCATCCTCTCTATCTGGGATTTCCTGTCTCCATTATCTGGAATGGAACCCTTGGCTCATTTTCTTCATTTCACAACATTAAAATAATGTTAACTGGTACCTGAGGAAATGGTTGTGCCATCCAAATCAAAAACTGATTCTGAGTAATATAATAGTCCCATTAAGCATGTAAGTTCAAACCTTTGCTTGCCTCCTTATAAGATGAGACACCTGAATTGGAAGGAATATCAAACCCATTATTTCATTCAACAGCTACTTGATTGGAAGAGTTCTTCCTCTTCTCTCCCTCAATATATATATTTTATATATATAAAAGTATAGTGAAATGTAAATATTTCTATCAACTCTTTTCTGTACTTTGGACTGCAGCAAAG
The DNA here is from genome assembly GCA_012654045.1 of Ptyas mucosa. Classification (NCBI taxonomy): domain Eukaryota; kingdom Metazoa; phylum Chordata; class Lepidosauria; order Squamata; family Colubridae; genus Ptyas; species Ptyas mucosa. Next base: position 36,829,589 of record WNWU01000002.1, read on the forward strand.
CAAGATTTGACGTCAAACAGTAGTATAAAGTTTCAAGACAAGCTTTGAATTGTTCTGCTACGGAAGAACTTTACAATGATTAAAAATAAATCCTCTTCAGAAATCATCTATTTCAGAGCAACTTGTTCTATATGTTTTCCTCTTACATAAATACCATACTAGGTCCTGAAGGAAAATGGAAATAATGTCAAGAGATTATCTGGGTTTGAAAATTAGATAGAAAAGACTGTGTTGTAATTGGTGAGAAAGAATCTAGTATGTCCAGATTTGGAAAACCCAAGGTGGAACTAATTATAATTATGTATATCTTCCATTAAGTTTCAGTGCTGTGGGCCTATGATTGATGCATAAAATAGAGCTTGGGAAATCTTGGTTCTATAAAATATATAGACATATGCCTAGCAGACAGGTTTACCAGGTGTCATATGCAAGGAGATTGCACTCTCTCCTAACATTTAAGAAAGAGCATTAGTATGTTCCAATTTAAGGAAAGCTGGAATAAGTATTCAGTTCTTCCTTTTTACTAGTGAAGAGCAAATGGTATCTATCTATAGCAACACTCTATAAAACCAAGGATTCTGAAAAAACAGAATCCTTAGTGGAAAATATCCATACAAAAAAAGCTTTCAATTGAGATTATTACATCTCTTCTTTCTAAATGTGCTTTCCTACTTGCCTACTAGCAATGTTCTGGACTGCTAATTGCACACATACATCCAGCTTGTGATACAAGTATTTATTGCAGCTGTAAACCCTGAACTTTAGCAATACTAACATGTTACAGATTACAACATTTGTGCTTATAAAATGAAATACTTTTCAGGTAATTCAAAAACAAAACAAAACACTAGTGCAAAAATAATTTAAGAATAGTTAGGGTTTTTAAGATTCTAAAGAACAAGTTACTTTTTCTTGATATAACCCTTCCACTTCAACCTACAGCTGATTTTTCTTCCTTTATGGAGATAAACCTTCCCATGTGGACAACCCAGCACCCTGAAGACAATTTTGGGAATTACATAGTTAGGAACAATAATCTGATCAGCTCCAAATGCCCCAGGAAGTTGTTGATATTCTCCCACTTACATTTGATGTACGCATGACCATTTTGCTTTGGCTATGAGAAAAATTGAGTGTTTTTTATTTATAGTAAGTTATTGAATGCTCAGGGGAATATAGATATGTCAGTCAGGAATTATACTATTTGGTTTGTGTGTTTCAATGTATACATTGTAAAATAGGGAAAGTGTGGAAATACATGCACACAGGGTGGAACGAGAGATGGGAAAGAGAACAGATTATTAACTTATTTATTAACTTAACTTATTAAAGGCAATGCATAGGGTAAATTGCCTTCAAGAGGAAGAAAAGTCACTCAGTCCAGGTTATTTTGTATACTTCTGTAACAGAACTAAATTGATCTCCCAGGAAATCCTATGAAATTATTTCATAGATGCTACCAGATGATTTTTAGGTGGGAACATCTGAAATGTTTCATTAGATTATCACTTTCCTTAGAGGTGATAGTCTTATTTTCAGGTTGACATCCAAACCTTCTCAAGCCATTCTGGGAATAGGCCACAATATATTGTACTTGAAGTTAGAAATTACTGTGCAACTTGATGTACTTTGGTTTCTATTCACTGCAATGCATTGGGTGGCTAATGCTCAACGATACAAACTCACAATTCATTAAAAAGCAAAAGAATTTAAAATAGAAATTATTTTAATGAGATCTCAATAAGAAGAATCATTAAGTACTGTACTCCAGGAAAGTAAAATAAAGAAATAATGAATAATGTAGCAATTAATAATTTTAAAGAAACATATCAATTTATAAATGCTAAGACTTAAATGACAGAATAATCCCATATCAATATATGCATGGTCTTACTCACTTTAGACTGCAACTAGAGAAGACAAAGATGTTAGATTCTGTGACCACCCTTTCTTGTTTTGAGTTTGGTAATTTTCATATCTGAAGTTGAGGTATGTTATGTGCTAAAGGGAGGTTGTTGTTTTTTTGTAAGAATACTCTCTGCTATTTCTGCATCAGAAAGACCTATGAAAAACTTTTTTGGTACATTACAATAGGGGACCTACCCACTTTTTAAACTCTTGACTTGAGTCACATTGATGCTTCTAAGGCTTCTGTCTAAGTGTGTTATCTGTGTTTCATGCTTAAATTAGGGCTTTGCCTATTAACAGTTTGTTTACCAGCACAGACGTTGTGAGTAATTAGCAGACAGCCTATATCCATCTGGCCTTTCCTAGAAAGCTAACATGCAGGCTGGCTGACTGATGTAAGACCAAAATAGCACACGAATTGTCTTTTTGAACATGATCTATTGTCTCTGTTAAAGTAAGCACATAGCAAATAACAAATATTAAGACTGCTCCTTTCATACTGAAGAGAGCAATTGGTTGATTTTTCCCCACCAGTTGCTGATGCTGGGTGGAAGAGAGAAGGATGACAGTGAGTCAGTGCCCTGAAGCTACCCTGACTTAAATTGTGTGAAGTGGGCTATGGCCAATGCAATTTATGTTGATGCACTTTTCTCCAGATTCAAGGAGGAAGGAAAGCACACTGACATGGTCAGAGGAAAGAACTTTCTACAGTATATGAAGAAGGACTTTGCCAGTGTATTTCAAAGATAGGAGAAAGTCATAACTGCAGTGTCTCAAAGCTAAAGATATTGTTGTGACCCGGGCCCAAGTAAGTATTAGGAAAATCAGTCAGTGAAAAAACAAACAAACTTTATTTGAACAGCTGAGAATTACTTCATTCCCAGCATCGTTCAACTAAATTAAAGCAAATTCCTCCCAACACAAATTCCTCAGTCCTATCGGAAACCTTGTCCAATTAGGCAAACTGCCAAAGGCCTTTCTTGGCAAATGTTCAGAAGTCACAGATAGAAAAATAAATACAAGACGTAGACGAAGAAGACGAAGAAGAAGACGAAGCTACCAACGTTGTTTTCCAGCAAAGCCCAAACGTCGTTGCTGGTCTGTTTTAAGCCTTATGGGAGGGGTCAATCATCTCTTGGCCCTACTCCCGAGTTGTCCACTTTGCTTGAGCTGTTCTTGCCTTCTGGCAGCTCTTCTCATGCATGCATTAGGAACAGGCTCCTCCTGTTCCTCTCCCTCACTCCTATCAGTCTCTGGAGGCTCTGGAGTCCGCACCTCACTCCCCGATGGCCCTGGCCCCATCTCTGCCTCTGACGCAGAGCCCTCATCCAGGCCTTCCCCAGCCTCCAGGACTGGCCCATGTTCTTCCTCAGTCTCATTGCTGTCCAATTCCACTGCCAGCTCCGCAGGCTGATGGCAGACCACAATAGATATTAATAAGCAGGGAAGTGAATTAACTAAGACTTATAATGTACTTTATTTTTCTTAAATATGACCTTTTATGTTATTTGCATTGCTCTTAAGTAGTATGCATTTAAAATATTTTATTTGTGCACAATGTAATACTGTGTGGAATCAGTTTAACTCCATTGGTTTGAAGTATCATTCTGTTATGACAGAACCAGTGACAGAATGTTACCCTGTCATTTCAATAATGGCATTCGTAATTATAGAATTCCAACAATTATTCCTGGATAGACAGTTGTGAGGTATATTTGCAACAGCATAAGGTTGTCAACTGAACTCTAATCCCAGCAGATGAACTAAACCTGATTGAAGGTCTATTTCAGATTTATTTCAGATTTCCAATTTATTTCATTCTTTTCTGTGCAAAATACAGCTAAATTAATTCATATTTACAGAATATAAATTTAGTTCCTAATTAATTTTATACATATCAGCAATATCTCTTTTTAAAAGTATCATTTTCACTCATACATCAACTGTTCCCCCCCCAAAAATATATATATATATATAAAATTTAAGTCAGTTAAATTCATCATGGAATTTAGAAAAAAAGGAAAATGTGCTTTAGATTAATGAATTTATGTAGGATACGTTTGAATGAAAATATGATCTCCCTTCTCAAACCATTGATGTATCATATGAAATGCTAGAGCTTTCTGCATCTGTCCCAAGAAGCATATGGTCCTTTCCAAACAAACAATGTAGATTCCCAGCTACCTGAATATTTTAATTATCATGTGTGCTTCTATCAAAATTTGAAGCTAGCCTGGTTGTTTATTCCACTGAATCATAATGTTTTGTCTCTAATCTACTTGTCACTTTATAGAACATTTGCTCATCAATGTGTTGACCACTTCTGTCAGTTTGCATTTTCTAATAATTAGTGCATTTGCTTTCGCCTTCTGAAGATAATGCTGAAGTGTGAAATCAATTTAGATGGTCTTGGACACATTGTGATGGTTATTTATGCATATATTGAAACAGGTAAGATATTTGGCATGACTTTAACAGTGTTGTCTAAGAAGAGATATGCAGTGAATTTGAATTTGTTATGTTTTCTTAAAGGAGAAATCCTAAAATTCAAGTTAATGGCTCCTCAATCTTTTTTTGTGAAGCCATACGATGAGTCCCTCAGATTAAATTGGATTGTAAAGTAGTTAAGGAGCAGGACTAGGATTAGAAAATCCAAATTCATGTCACAACTCATCCACAGTGTATACCAGGTCAAGCCTGATTATAAAGTATCATTATATTGTTTTGAGAATAAAATACTACTGTGTTTCCCCCCAAATAAGACATGGTCTTCTTTCTTTTGAACCCCAAAATAAGGGCTTGGCCTTATTATCAGGGGACTTATTATTTTGGGGGTGCTCATGATTGCTGCTATGTTGCACTGCTGCAGCAGTGCAACAGCAGTGCAACATGGCCGCTCGTCAGCTGTTCACCCAAGGCTGTGCCTGAATCCTCACGTCCCTGTGCATGGCTCTTCGGGAGCCTTCTTGCAAGAGAGCAGCTGCCCAGCACTGTTGCCACTGCTCCCTTTGTACCAGACAGAGCACCACTCACTGATCGAGTGGTATCCCAGGATCATGATGTGGGTGAAGCGGTGAGCACCAGGTTCTTGAGGAGTCCACACAGCCACCATCCCAACACTGAGGATGGCTTTCTCTGTGGCTTTCAAACACCAGCTGGAAGCTGCTGGAAGTGGAGAAGAGGCCGGTCAGGCCAGCTGCCTGATGCCGAGTCTGCAGCCAGGGCAGAGAGATGGCAAAAGATGAAGGGATCAACAGCCCCACATTGGGAGTTCATGCCGCTGCCATCCCAGCACTGAGGATGGCTTCCTCTGTGGCTTCCAAACCCCGGTTGGAAGTGGAGAAGAGGCCGGTCGGACCAGCCACCTGTTGCTAAGTCTTCCAGGAGCCAGGGCAGCTGCATGGACCTGGAACTATAGAGTGGACTTCCCGCTCTATTGTTCCAGGTCCATGCGGCTGCTCTGGCTCCTGAAGACTCGGCAGCAGGCAACTAGCCAACTGGCCTCTTCTCCACTTCCAGCGGCTTCCAGCGGCTTCCAGCCAGGGTTTGGAAGTTGCAGAGGAAGCCAGCCTCAGTGCTGGGATGGCGACAGCATGGACTCCTCAAAGACCTGATGTCCACCAGCTTTGCCAGCATCGTGATCCTAGGATACTGCTTGGTTAGTGAGTGGCACTCTGCCTAGCTGGAGGGGCGGGGTGTCTGCTGGGCGGGCACCAAGTGGCAAGAGGTGTCAGGCAGCTGCTCTCTTGTGAGTGGAGTGGGAGTTTTCAGGCGAGGGGGATGGATGGATGGATGGATGGATGGGAGATGGGGAAGCACCAAGAATGCTGGGGCAGCTCCTGATCAGCTCAGCTGATACACGGGTTGCCATTAAGGAGCCCAGCTGCCATTAGCTGACCGGGGAAGGGAAGGGCTGCCTTCTGTGCTGCCCATGCCCAATCCTTCATAGGGTTTATTTTCAGGGGAGGGCGTATATTTACACCCACCCCAAAAATCAGGCTTGGCCTTATTTTCAGGACATGTTGTATTTTCGGGAAAACACAGTACAATGAATTCCTTTGGGAAAATCACAGTAAAAATTAAAGTAAATGTAAATGAATGTATTCCATAAAGAAAGGACAATAAAATCACGTATATTCTAGGCCACATTGTAATTTATCAAATTATTTCCCACTTTTCACCTAGCATATGCAAACCAGTAATTGCAATAAATAAATTTAGAGCTAAAATATGAACAAATAAATGTCACTGATATAGCAGCACTGTGGAATTTATTTATCATATTTGTGTAGCTGTCCATCTCATCTAAAAATGAATCTGTGCAGTATATAACAATTAATTAAAAAACAATAAATACATTAAAAACAGAGATGCAATGGCTAAGTGATTAAAGATGTTGAGCTTGTCAGATGCAAATCTGACAGCCAGGGTTCAAGACCCAAACGCCATGTGACAGAGTAAGTTTCTATTACTTGCACCAGCTCCTGCAAACCTAGCAGTTTAAAAGCATGCAAATGTGAATAGATAAATAGGTACTACTTCGGCAGAAGATAACAGCATTCCATGTGCCTAATCATGACCGCATAGCCACATGACCACACGACCACAGAAGTGTCTTTGGACAACACTGGCACACTCAGCTAGGAAACAGACAGCACTGACTCCTAGAGTCAGACAGAATTGGACAGGCAAAACCTTTACCTTTACATTAAAAATTATCACAATTAAAAAGTTTAACCTCTTTTTCCAATACTCAATTGTAGCAACTGACTAAAATCAGTAAGACCATCTCATTGCTTATCATTGGTGTAATTTAAGTATGAGTTTGGGTCCATTTGTTCTATATTGAACTTTCTGGCTACTTCTGAGAATGATTTGCTTCCCAAATATCAATCAGTTTAAAAGAGGAAGGGAGAAGACCAATCATTTTATCAGGTTTACAAAGTAAAGTGAAAAAAAAACACAGAAAAATATAGGAGTATAGGCAAAATATTGAGAAGCCACTTCTTTATTTATTTGCATTTTGATGATATCTTTTGAATGGAATATAAATTTTGTTTATTCCTATATGTCTGTTGATGGCCAATTTAACTGAATGCCAGGCTTCCAGGAACTCTCAAGCATTTTTGGACTTGATTTAGTTTTCACAGTTTTCCAGTTGAAACTATGGTTAAATCTGTCAATGTGTTATGAAATTAAGTTTTCATGTCTTCTGAATGCTAGGTGATGTCAATGGATGTGCTCTGCTAGTCTTCTGCCTGTCTATCCGACATAGTGGCTGTTAAAAATCCTTACAATGTAAGTTGTAGATAGCTCCTGTTTTTTCTTCTTGGGTTACTGGTCTTTTAGGATGTTTTGGAGGACTTTAGATGGTTCATGTGCTATGGCAATGCCTGGAAAAAAATGCATCTGTTTAAATTTGTAGGAGAGATGTAGTGTGTTTATACTGATCTACGATACTTCTTACAAGTAATTTTTGGAGCATGCAAAATATGACAAAATTAAGCAAATTTCCCAAATCCTACACAGAAGAACCTCAATCCACTATATGATTACAAACTAAAATGATCAGACAGTTCAATATATTTCATTCAAGGTAACAAAAGTAATTATCTAAAATATAATCCCAAAATTGCTACACTCTTGGACTCTTCAATATGCTCTGGTTGAGAGAGCATCTGACATCAATGGACAGAATATTATATTGACAAAAGATGAAACAAGAAACAAAGAAGAGCATCAATTAATAGTGTACCCCCTGTTTTTGAAAATCATCAAATTACCCTGTCTTGAGTCTCTTTTACCAAGTCTAAATTAAGAAAAAACAATTTTATTGCATAGGTAATCAATGGATGGAAGAAAGCATGCTATTGAAAGAAACAAAAGAATGTACAACCCACATACAAACATCTAAGCCAGAGAAAAATTTATCACTGCAGAGATAAATGCTCAGACAAAAACTAGGAAATTGGATTTAGATTAACTATATGGGGCCAACTCATTCCTGGATCATACAGTTCTATATTGTATTCTAATCTATTTATGCCAGTAAATACTATTCAGAAACACCAAAATTTCTAGAACACCAAAAGTTAAAAATAGGAAACGTAGATAACAAATTGGCATTAAAATTGGCAATCTTAAAATAAATATTATATATTAATTGTTATATTTCCATTGATAGAATATTGCCATCTCACAATGACTCCTTCGCTTCAAACCAGGTCTATGGTTCTGCATCTCTTTGCTTCCATCTATTGATCGCCCAGCTATTTTTAGTTCAGATATGATCATCCTAAATATGGCTCCTAAAAACTTTCTATAAAGATTATGGAAAATTGACCAGAATCCATATTCTATGCCCAAATATAATGTGGCTGGATGGATTAATTTGCCCAGTATAGAAATACTATAAAATAGCATTCCTCCCAGGATTAAACCATTTTCAACCTTATTAATATGGCAATACAAATTCAACTATTTATGCCTACTTATTTTGCATGCATACATGATTTCCATGTGTTTTAATTCCATTTTAATTCTTTCGCAGATTATGCAAGGACTCATATTATATGCTGTTCAATAATATGAAGTGCTCTAGTTCCTTAATCTTCACTAAGGTTAAAGGCAGTCTTGTTCAACATTAAGAATTAGGTATTACTAGGATATTCAGACTTTTAAAAAGACACTCCACACTGGCAAATTTAAGAAAAGTGCTCTTCCGAAACAGCACTACAAAGTGAAGCTCCTGTGTGGTCACTTTACTTGGCATCAATGGCTTCTAGGTACATGCCTCACAACTCAGAGGTCTTTGTGAAGCAGATTGATTGACAAGTGTGCATTGTCCAAGCCTTGACTATTCATCAGGAAGCAATGATGCACCTCGACAAGACAAAGCACTTTGCTGAGACAGGTTGTCCATGTACCCACACACATATCAATTATGTCATTGTGAAAACATGCTTTGAGAAGTAATGTTGAATTACTACAAATAATACAAAACTAGAGAAAGAATGCAGAGTTGATGAACTGTTCTTCCATTCAATCATATTCAATTTTCCAAGATTCCCTGGATAATTCCCTGCAGTTTTCTTGGCAAAATGTTTTAGAAGTGCTTTGCCATTGCCTCCTTCCTAGGACCTAAAGAAATTGACTGGCCCAAGGTCACCTTGGCTTCATGCCCAAAGATAGAACCCATGATTTCCTGGTTTCTAGCTGGATGCCTTAACCTCTTCACCAAACTGGCTCTAAACTGAATCCAATGAATAGCAAACTGAGATGTATAGCAAACACAGATCTCAAATGTTAAAAAAAATTGGAGAGGTAGAAGGATTTGTCTTATTATATCAATCATGCTTTTTAGCTGTAGTATTACTTATTATTGTAAATCAGATCTTCTTTTTGCCTATTTGCCACCTAAATTGAAGGGTTGGTGAAAGAAATTAACTTTGAATTAATCCTAAAACCCCACAAAATAAATCAAACTTTTGTAGTCCTTGGTCTCTCTGAGCTTGATTATTTGTTTGCCAATTACCCAAATAGGTAACATCATCATTGCTAGTGAGTGTAGGGTTTGCTCCCCTTTCTATACAGTAGTTTGCCCTGCCAGTGTTGGAGGGGGAATTATTTCTTGATTAGATTCTTCTTTTCTGCTTGGTTTGTGGGGGCTTCTAGTGGTAGCATGGTGGACTGAGCACAACACTGCTATTTACAAAGCTGATGAATATGGCCAAAATAACACCTGGTGAAGGGATCAGCTTTTCAGAATTCCTGCCCAGATTAAGGAGAAGACTTACAAGATTGCCCATGTTTGACTCCATACAGATGCTCCTTCTGAAGATGACATTTTGTTTTGGGGGTTTTTTAATTGAATTGTGTGCTACAGTAATGCTGTATACTTGCAATAGTCTGAGGTTGTTTTTGAGATAGTTTTGATATTAGATAGTCTTATCCTTTTCATAGCTTATGTTGGCTGTGATGTAGTGGGTTGAGTAGTCAGACATTTTTTGATAATATTCTGTTAAAAAGGATAAGACTTCTACTAACCAAAAGATATTCTGTAATGTCTTTCCCTCATTAATAAATTTTCTGCAGTTAGTTACAACTTGGAAAAAATAGTAAAAAATTAAGTGAGGATTAAAATGGAAGGTAATAATATAGGGACCCATATAATATACTGTGAATAAGAGAAACTGCACAGTAAAAGCCCAGAGAAAGCAGTGATTTATATTATTTCATTTATTATAAAATAAATGTATACATCCAGACATAGCACAGTTCAGGGTTAATTAACAAGCTTAAATAAGAATATAATGCATGAACCTAATTAAATTGAATAAGCATAGTGTAAGCCTAAAAAACCAAATCAACTATCTGCTGATTATTCTCTTCTTGAACAGTATGTATATATGCAGCTGTAAAACAGTTGTATTTTCAAAGAATTTTGATGTGAACAATTGGACAGAAATATATATTGCTTCATCTTTAAAACCAACAAAATACAGTAATCCTTCTGTCTGCTCTGTTCTGTTAAATTAGCAGAAAACAATTGACTTAGTCTGATATAACATGTCAGCAATAGTTTAAAGCAGTCTGGGGAAGTCTCTTTCCTAGAATTTGAATTTATTTCTCCATTTGCACATTGTGCAGGTAGAATGGTAGGTAGAAAAGATTCATGTAAGAATCAATGTAAATCTACCTTGAAACAAAGGGAATAGAATATAATTCTAATAATACAATTCCTTCCAGGTAGATCTTGTAAATTTCAATGAAAGTTACTTCCAAGGAATTGTTTTCTGGATCACAGCATAAGGAATATTAAGATTTTTTTAAAAAAGCATTAGCTTAAAATTGTCACCAAGTAACAAAATCTGTCCAATTATTAGACGAATAACACTTGAGATAAAATCACCATGGTAATGCAATGCTTTAAAGTCACATTACAATACAATTTTAATATGTCACATCTGTTCAGAGTAATGTAAATGTCTCGCTGGCAATATAGAGAGGAAATTTCATATTTTAAAAAATTGCAAAAGAATGGAGCAATCAAGTGACACATTTAACAATAAAATAAAAGATTTACTGTTGGTTCCAAGAAGCTCTCCTGAGTACAAATGGATGCTTTTATTGTTAACTAGAAAATGCCTACTATTTTGTGGAAAGAATTTTTAGACGGCTTTGAGAATGAATCAACTGAACTTTCCTGAAAGAATTGCCAGAAAGCAATGGTCCATCCAGTGCCTGAATTAGGTTAGAAACAGGGGATTTGTTTGTTGTCTCTCTACAGAAAAGGCATTGTGCTCAAGTTGTTAGGAATAGATGGCAATAATTTCAATATGAGATAATTCTGGAGTCAGATAAAAAAAATTGCTTTCATCTTATTGTGATCCCAAATAGTTCACTCAATTTAGAACTTTATCTCCATCCTTCCCCAGAAGAACACCATACGGCTGTATTTCTGACAGACGATCTACTTTCTGAATCAATTAAATATGCTACATATATTCTGCTGGTAGGTTATGAGCCTAGTTACTGCTGCTCTAGCTGGTGTCTGAATCCAAGATTTAAAAAAAACAAACATTTAGAATGTGTACGGAAAATTTCAAGCAGTTTAGTCTTAAGACTAAGAATTATAAAGCTGAATAATAGAGAGTGTCAGTTGTGGAATTCAAGATGGAGAGGAGATCTACTCTACAATGTAGACAACCTGAGAATGGGGCAATTGAAATAAAAAGAGACAAGTGAATATTGTGCATAGCTTTCTAGTTTAAGTTCATCCATAGCTGATATGCATCAAACTAGTTCACCCCAGTTCATCTACATCAGAAAAGGGGGCAGAGATACAGTTAAAGATAGATATATTGCTATACAAGGTATGGAATAATAGCATTTCTTCCCTTGCTCCCCATATTTGCTTTACAATTGTCACATAGAATAATAGAATAACAGTTGGAAGGACCTTGGAGGTCTTCTAATACAACCCTCTGCCCAAGCAGGAAACCCTATACCAATGATGGCTAACCCTTTTGCCATCGCATGCCAAAAGTGGGGGGGGGGTCGTGCCTGCAAGTGACCACACCCATAATTATATGTGCCCCACCCCCCGCACATGCGTGTGACCCCTCTTCCCCCGCTTTTGGCACACAATGGCCCGGTGGGCCCGGTAAGCCTGTTTTTTGCTCTTCCCAGGCTCCCGAGCCTCTCTAGGAGCTTGGAGAGGGTGAAAACGGCCTTCCCCAATTCCCCCGGAGGCCCTCCAGAGGCCGTAAATGACCCGTTTGCCAACTTCTGGTGGGACCCAGAAGGCCCAAAAATCAGTTGGCTGGCACGTGCATGTGCGCCGGAGCTGAACTTATGTGCCCACCAATATGGCTCCACGTGCCACCTATGGCATGAGTGCTATAGGTTCACCATCACGGCCCTATACCATTTCAGACAAATGTTATGCAAACTCTCTTAAAAACTTCCAGTGTTGGAGCATCCACAACTTCTGGTGGCAAGTTATTCCACTAATTAACTGTTCTAACCGTGACAACATTTCTCCTTATTTCTAGGTTGGTTCTCTCTTTGATTAGTTCTATCCATTGCTTCTTGTCCTGCCTTCTGGTGCTTTGGAAAATAGGTTGACTCTTCTTTGTGGCAACTGCTTAGATATTAGAACACTGCTATCATATCACCCCTAGTCCTTCTTTTAATTAAACAAGACATACCCAGTTCTTCCAATCATTCTTCATATGTTTTAGCCTCCAGTCCCCTCCATCTTTGTTGCTTTTCTCTGCACTCTTTCTAGAGTCTCAATATTTTTTTTTATATTGTGGCAACCAAAACTGGACACAAAATGTGTGATCTTTCCAAGGCATTATAAAGTGGTATTAACACTTCATGTGATCTTGATTCTATACCTCTGTTAATGTAGCCTAGGACTGTGTAGGCCTTTTTTGGCAGCTGCAGTGCACATCTGGCTCATATTTAAGTGATTCTTGACTAGTACTCTAAGATCCTTCTCACAATTACTACTATTGGGCTACATATCACTTATTCAATACCTATGCATTTGGTTTTACTTGTCTAAACTATTTACTATTTACTAAGTCTGCATTACTATTAATCTTTTCATCATTCCCATCACCCATCTCCTTCAACTTATGGCTGTATGACTGTAACTTTGTTGCTTGTATCCTTATGATTTATATTGATATTGTATCCTGATTGCTTATTTGTACCCTATGACTATCATTAAGTGTTATACCTTATGATTCTTTTTTTTTTTCATGATTTAATTAGGGCATTGGAACCCTTTTTTATTTAAAGTTTTTTTTATTTTTTACACAAACACACACACACAAACATACAATGTATTTTTGCTGAACAGAGTATTTGGCCGGTTAACAAATTTTAACAGTTTTTAGTCCTTTCAACTAAAATTACAATTTCTATACCTCCTTTTTGCCATAATATTTATTTTCATCTATTTTTTACCAATATTACCCTTCATTTTCATCTCTAATTTTAACCAAAATCCATTTTCCCTTCTATTCTATATTAAACCCCTTCCCATTATCATCTATTTTTATATCATCATCAAATTAATTAATTATGTGGTGTTACAGTTATTTAATTCTTGCAGTAATAATAAAACCCACTTATTTTATAACATTCAACATACAATCCAACATTTTAAAATAAATCAATTAATTATGTAGATATCTTTTTCAATTATATATTTGAACCAGAAGGAATATATATATATATATATATATATATATATATATATATATATGATATAGATAGATATAGATATAGATATAGATATAGAGATATAGATATAGAGATAGATATAGATATAGAGATAGAGATAGATATAGATATAGAGATAGAGATAGAGATAGATATAGATATAGATATAGAGATAGAGATAGAGATAGAGATAGAGATAGAGATAGAGATAGATAGAGATATAGATATAGATATAGAGATAGAGATAGATATAGATATAGATATAGATATAGATATAGATATAGATATAGATATAGATATAGATATAGATATGTCTTTGGTTATTCAGGTTTACTCCCGCGTAAAATTGGAAGTGTCTTGGCAATGTTTCGACAAAGTCTCATTTGTCATCTTCAGGCTGGTGTTCTCGGCTTCGTGCTTCCAGGACCGAGAACAAAGCCGAGAACACCAGCCTGAAGATGACGAATGAGACTTCGTCGAAACATTGCCAAGACACTTCCAATTTTACGCAGGAGAAAACCTGAATAACCAAAGACCTACATACAAACACCCGCGGAAACCTCAGAAAATATATATATATATATATATACACACACACACACACATATATATATATGTGGATATTCCAATTAGCTCCATTTTCATATATCAAATAATTTTCCCCATATGTTCCTCCAAACCACATCTTAATCATTTCTACTTTCACCACGATATGCAATTAAAAATATTTCATTTATTACAGTTTCCTTAGTTAAATTTAAAAATATTTTAACTATTATCTTCTAATCATATAGTTTTCCCCATATATTGTTCCAAATCATCACTTAATCATTTATACACACACCACCGTAAACCATTAAAAATATTTCAATTATTATTCCACTTATTTTTCAGTTCATTTTCACCATCATATGATTTAACATTATTTCTTACTACAATTCATATTTCAATTCTAGTCATATACATCATATTCCTCTTCCATTTCTTTGCTTTTCTCCCTTTTCATTTTCATTTTTACCTTTTTCTTTCCCCTTTTTTCTTTTTGTGCCTTAAAATCCTGATCTCTCCTGTTTTGCCCTATATTTTCCATTGTTCCCCCTTTCTTTTCTCTTTTTTTGTTTCACCACTATTTATCCCACTATTTATCCCAGTATTATCATGTTGTATTTCAAAGTTCTGAACTCTTCTATTTTACCCTATATTTCCTATTATTTTCCATCCTTTTTCTCTCTTTTTTATCTTTTCACTGTAAATCCTAGTGTAATCATTTAAGTTCTTTATATTCTTTCTGTTCCACCCTTCCTTCCTTATTTGTCTCTTTCCATCCTCTTTATTTTTTTCATTGTTAATCCCAATGTATTCTCTAAAAACCTCCTTTTTATTATTGATATCCACATGTTCAGTTACTTTTTCATACTTAATCACATTGTCTTATCTTCTTTATTTTCAGCCTCTGTGTCTTGTTTCTCTGTCTTTATTTCCTTGTCCGCTTGCGTATGCTCCATCTCAGCTTTTGTGTCCTCAGATTTTTATCCTCCATGTAGTATTGTAGTTATTTCTCTTATTTCCATTTTCCATGACAAGTACATCGATTTAATCATTTTTCTAATTTCCTGCGCCATTTTATTCTTTTTGAGTTCTGATTTTAAAAGTTCTGTTGTATTCCTTTTTTCCCCCAAAATCAAGCTGCTTGAAGACAGAGAAATCTTCCCTAAAAGTTCTCATGGCTGTTATCTGTAAAGTTCACAGTTTTCCAAAACAAAGACCAAGTTGCTATATTGCTTTTTACTCCAGAAGGTGTCTCTCTGCAATCCACAATTTCCGATTGTCTAATAAATATCCATTTTGTTTCAATCTACATTAGCAATATTACCTAGCTTCTCTTTTTTTTAGCTTTAAAAATATCAAATCAGTTTTATAGTCCAGTTCAAATTTAAACAGCTCTTTTCACTTCTTTTTTCCTTTTTTCCTTTTGTTTATACAACACTTCTGTTATAGGGCTTATTGTCCATTCTCTTTTGTTTTTCTTAAGATTCAAAGAAGAAAGGAAAAAAAGGATATATTTGCTTCTTTCTAATCATTTAACCAATCTTGGGGTAATTTCTCTCATTTTAAAAATTTTCCAGATTATTTTCCAAACAATTTTGTTCAAAGGTAAATTTTCCATCGGGTTTTTGTCCCTTTAAAATTGTGCTTCAAGATCTTCTTTTCTTCCCCCCATGCTCATTAGCTGCCATTTTATCGCTAGGGGTCTTCAAGTTAAAATTTTTTTTTCCTTATTGTTGTTTCAACTATGGTTGGCTGTCACTCACCCAGCTTCAAAAAAACTCCGTTCCATTTGTCACTCCTGCTCAGTGCTTAGTCAGGGTGCCCCAGTTTCATGACAGCTGCAATGGCTGCTGGCCCCCCGCCGCCGAGTCATAGAGAGTTTCCTCTGACCTTCCAGGAACTTGCCTGTTTCTCTTGGTCTTCCAAGGTGCCTCTCCTTATTCCCCATCCCTACAGGATGGTTCTGGTCCAAAGACCCCTCGGCAGTGGTTCGTCAGTCTCGGTTTTCGCAGAGCTCATCAGAGCCCGCTAATTCCCCGACTGTCTCGCCGCGATACTTCCGGTCGAATCCTTATGATTCTTGATGAACGTATCATTCCTTTATGTACACTGACAGTGTATGCAGCAAGACAAATTCCTTGTGTGTCCAATCACACTCTGCCAATAAAACATTCTATTCTATTCTATTCTATTCTATTCTATTCTATTCTATTCTATTCTATTCTATTCTATTCTATTCTATTCTATTCTATTCTATTCTATTCTATTCTATTCTATTCTAAATGTAGAACTTTACTTTTCTCACCACTGAGTTTCATTTTGTTAGATAGGGCCCAGTGTTCAAGTCTGTCAGAGTTTGTTGCAGAAATGAAATCCAGAAAGCACACACAGGTAACTGATTCAGCAGGATTCATTAACTTCTCTTTATATATAATATAATACATGAAATAAATATACAATACCAAAAACAGGTTTTCCAACATGGTAGCAAGTACAAGAAAAAAACACAGGCAGAGGAGGGAACAGCAGATATGAGTTTCGGTTTCAATTCAGAGAGCAGACTAGTTTCATTCCTTTTTGCATAGACTCAGAGCTACAGAGCCATGCCCAGGCTCCTTCCAGTTTCAGTTTCAAACAGTCCTCATTGGCTGACTTAATTTCTATGCCTATTCATTGGCTGACCTTGTTACCATGTCTCTGCCAGTCATTAATTCTCTGACAAAGTCTGTCAAGAGCCTTCTGTATCTTGAGTCTATCATCTGGAGTATTCGGTATTCCTGCCAGCCTGGCATTTTCTGCAAATTTGATGAGTTCCCCTTCTATCCTCTCATCTAAATCATTTATGAAGATGTTGAAGAGTACTGGGCCTAAGAAGACCCTTGGGCCACACCTCTGCATATTTCCTTCCATGTAGATGCAGTTCCACTAAGGCCTACATGTTGAGGCTACATGTTGGCCAGCTACTTAGAAATCCATTTGGTATTGATGAAAGTAAAGTTTGTCATCACTACCATAATTGCAAATATTGCTAAATGAAAATGAAAACTATCTGTGCCTTCAAGTCACTGTTGACTCCTGGTGACTACTTGGACAAGCCCCTGCAGTTTTTTTGGCAAGATTTCAGAAGTGGTTTATCATTGGCTGTTTCCTAGGGTTGAGTGAGAATGACTGGTTCAAGATCAAATAAATGGCTTTTAGTCTAAGGTAGGACTAGAAATTTCAATCTTCCCGTTTCTAACTCGATGCCTTAACTGTTACATGAAACTGGATCTCCAGGAGTATGTGTACTAAAATGTACTAAACATAATGTTCCTTACTAGAAACAAAATTCTTTACTAGCACTATGGGCAAATATAGCATCAGAATATGCCAGGACATAACTCAGAAAACCCAAGAGGGACACCTTATTATTTATGCTTAAGGGATTTATAGTGGCAGCTAGCAATATATTCCATGAGAGATTTGGCACAGCGTCAGCAAAAGAAGGGTATGAAAAACAAAACACCTCTGTACCCTAAACAGCAATATATCACGTATCAGAGTTTAGATTGTTGACTGTAATTCAAGGTGACTGTTGCCATTCTATGATGTGGCATAGGACAAAAACAAAAAAACCCAACCCTACAACTAAAATCAATAAAGCTCAAAAAAGGCACACTAGCATACATCAAGGTAAAAACCTAGGTCAAATGGATAAAAGTAGGGTAACCCTAACACCAGTTAGTGTGATAAACCAAAACAGAACAACTTCAGAAGATTAAGTAGGACAACAGCAACAACAGAACAGCAACAAAACTATTTCCTAGGAGAGTCTCCTAAAAACAAATGAAGTGCTTTTGCAAGGACCCGGTTTAAAAATGAGATTATAGATGTGGGGGAATAAGCATCACAAGAAAAACAGACTTTTTCCATAAACATCAGATATTAATGCTTAGAAAGTTGTCACTCAGCTTTCAAAACTACTGGATCTGAATTAACCTTCAAATTCAAATACAACAGAGAAGCTGGGCAACAAGATAAGGTTGGTTGCCAAGATACCTTTGCAGAATTATAGTCCAGAGAATTATGAGATATTTCTTCGAGTAGTGAATATTCAGTTCATAGCAACCAGCAAAAAAATGCAGGTGTGGTATCTGGCATGTAAGAACAACTTCCCATTGAGAAGAATGGAAATCCAAGGATGGTTGTTGATAGTGACCTAATTATTCTCATCCAGACAGATAGAGCCTTGTGTGTGCTCAATTCCAACGAAATATTGCCCCCAATGCAGTGGTGGAATTCAGCCGGTTCTATCTGTTTCAGGCGAACAGGTAGCAGCAGCTGTGGGAGGCTCTGCCCACCCGCCAGATGTCATCACGTCCCGTTTTTGATGCTCTGTGCATGCCGGAAGACCCTGCACATGCTCACGTTTGCAAACCAGTAGCAAAGGTAAGTGAATACCATCCCTGCCCCAAAGCATGAAAAACTGGGAATGAGAAAGTGAAATGGAGTGCCTGAACAGTTGTACTTTACACTGCAACCATTTGTTGCAAATCTTTTCTTTTATCCGTTTGAAAGAAAGAAAAAAAATCTTTGATTTTTGAGCCTCTTGCTTCTACAAGGCAAAACAACCCAAGTAAATGTGCTTATTTATGTCACGTTTAAACATATCTTCAATGAATTTCATTCCTCTGTTTGGAAATTGTACGAAAGTGGTGCTATTTTAACTATATTTCAGTCATTTTAAAGCTACCGTGGTGGACTGCACATCTCTTTCATGACAGGTAAAGAGTTGGCAAGGAACTCCCTCTTGTGGTCAAATAGTTTTAATTTAAAAAAAAAAAAGAAATATGCTCAACTGATGGTCTGGATTATTAGAACATGGGTCACTTGAACCCATTAAGATTTACAATACTGATATAAGTGGCTTTACCGAAGCAATTCATTGCAAATTAGGACTGGATTCTGAAACATATGCTCTTAATTTTTGTTAAAAGGCAAGGTTTTTCACTAGCTTCAAGATAATCAAATACAATGTTGTATATGTCATTTCTTTTAACAGGAAAGCGCAGCTTTTGCAACCAGATTCTTACCAACCACAGCTTTATATACAGCAGGATGGAATGACCTGCTTAAATATACTGCTTGAGAAAGATTCTTTGAAGTTCAATTGATTTTCCAGTTCTCCAGGTGTAGATAAAAATATAGAAATGTCTGTAGGGGCATTACCCAAAAAAGTCAAGATGATGATTTGATTTTAAAAAGGGGGTTGCCCACCATTTAATATAGGGGTGGGTTCTACTTCCGTTTACTACCGGTTCGCAACGGGATCACGCGTGCGTGATCGCTTCACTCGCTCGCGTGCCTTGCTTCTGTGCATGCACAGAAGCTTCTGCGCATGTGCAGATCGCTTCTGATGATGTCAGGGTTAGTGGGTGGAGCATCCTGCCCGTTTTACTACCTGTTCTATAGAACCAGTCCGAACCGGGGGCAATCCACCACTGATTTAACATCCCCCTGAATGCTATATCATCCCTTCAA
This sequence comes from Ptyas mucosa, assembly GCA_012654045.1. Taxonomy (NCBI): domain Eukaryota; kingdom Metazoa; phylum Chordata; class Lepidosauria; order Squamata; family Colubridae; genus Ptyas; species Ptyas mucosa. Next base: position 36,849,305 of record WNWU01000002.1, read on the forward strand.
GTTAGGCCAGATCGAGAAACAAATACTGCAGGGTGTCCAGGAGTGCTACTTTATTGTTGTAGAGCAGAGGTGGCTCTGCTATGGCCCCTTTATAACTTGTGTACTTCAATTCCCAGAATTCCTGGGAGTTGCATCTGCCCAGCTGGCTCAGGAATTCTGGGAGTTGAAGTCCACAAATCATGAAAAGGCCATAGTTCCCCACCCCGATTGTAGAGCATAATAACAGAATCTTGAAAACCTGTGTTAAGTTTTTCTCTGTTCCATCTTATACTAAACAAAATCGAGGCAAGGGCATTGTGAGACAGGACAGTTTTTTTCACATTTCTATTTATCTTGGGTTGTGTAATCACTATCAAAGTCCTGTTTAACAGCTTATCTTACCTTCCCTATTAATGGCAATTTCATACATTCGCCCAAGATCAACTCTAAATTTCTTTAGAGTACCAGCAGGGTTCCATAAGCTGAATGAGGAGCAAATTTTCTTGTAAAAGGACAGATTTAGAATGTTTATCATCTAGTTCTCAGTTTCATACAATATACTATTCATACAAGCTCAGGGGCCTTTCAAAATAGACCAGTTACTGATAGTCCAGTTAAGCGGGCTGTTTAATACTTCGAAAACAAGAATATTTATTATAACTGTTGGGATCATATTGGCATCTACAAAAAGCTTCATAAACATTTGGTGGAATTTTATTCAGGACCCCTTGAATAGTCAGGCAAGATGTCTATTTAAAATTAACACTTTTACCCACAATGACATCATCACAAAGAGTCATGTCCCAAGTGCTATGATAATATGAATGCTGCCATATATGACCCCTAAATTTGCAAATCATCTCCAACTTGCTGTACTGGCCATGCATCTTCCCAATTGGTGCTTAAATTGAGTAACTCCCAAATGTATTTATGGCTTCCTTCCAGGTTGTTCTAAAAAACAGAAACTGGGAAACTGGACACTCACAAGCACACATCCATGGAGCAACACAGGATATGTAATATTTGATGTGAAGGAGAGGGGAAAAATCATCTATTTTCTGCACGGGATATACAGAGACTTTTTGGGCAACATCCTCCCCCACCCCCGGGCAGAATTACTCACCAGTGAGAGAGATCTAATTCTGATATTCTTCCAGAGTCACATGATTATCTGTGTTCTATCACTGTTGCAGCAGCAGCAAACATGAGTTCTGCAAGGTACTTCTCTTAGCACCTTAGTCACCATAAGTATCATTCCCACACACACAACATCTTGCATGGACATTTCTGGATCACATTAAATTGCTTTTCCTTCAACTCCCTGAAAGTCTTTACTCTTCCTTACTCTCATAGCATCTGAGTGGATATCTCTTTGCTGCCATTTATAGGTATTCTGGATTTTTGCAGTTGAAGTCTGGTAGCTCTCCTTACATTCCTTCACAAACAGGAAAACAGCAAGAAGGAAGAAAGTAGCCGGTGGATCACCAAGAATCCACTGGTGCTTTACCTGCCACACAGGTTGCTGTTGCTAAAACAATGGTTGACTCAGTTTTAGAGACAAGGGAGGGGACAGTAGTAGCAACCATATCTCTTCTTTCACTTAATTGTGCCTTCCTTCAGTATTGTTTTTTCTTTATCAGTCCTATAGGTTCAATATTTGGGAGACCACTACTGTGCTGAAAAATCCAGATCAGCACTAGATATGGTACCAAAAATAAATAAAAGTCTTGGATAATCATCATCATCAACATCCTATGAAACACAAAACTGGGATACCAAATCTCAAGCCTGCATGGCAAGATAAACCATCTACTATACATGGATGACTTTAAAATGTATGCGAAAAGCCCCACTGAACTTAAATCAATACTCAACAGAGTTTAACTGTTCAGCAGTGACAACAAAATGAATTTTGGACTTGAAAAATGTGTTATATTATCCATGCAGCGAGGAAAAATAAAAAAAATAGAAGGAATAAAACTGGGAAAAGGAAGCATAGTGAAAGCATTAGCAAAGGATGACAGTTACAAATATCTAAGCATATTGGAAGCAGATAACATCTTGAATGGAAAAGTCAAAGAGTCAACACAAAAGGAATACATCAGGAAGGTCCGCAAAATATTAAAATCAAAGCTGAATGCTGGAAACATAATAAAAGCCCCGATGCCGTCTGTGGTATGGAGAACTGCAAAGGTGACGGCAGTTATACCAGCAAGCCGGGAACCCAGCTCTTACACCCGCAGCAAAGTATCCTCGGAGGCATCTGAAGACAAACCTCCAGATCCCCAGGAACGCAAACTCACTGATGGCAGCCCGCGGGGAGCCTCCGCCAATCCCATGATGCGCAGCTCTCCCAATACAAGCACCAAATAGGTAAAAGTTCAAGAAAGCAATTGATTGAGCGACGTTAAAGTCCCAAAAGAAACATAGAGAAAGGGAACTCAGGTCTGAAGTGGGATGGTGGGATGGAGGCAAAGTAGGCGTGACCTGAGCTACAGAGGGACATTATTGGCACTCGGTCAAAAAATATTGTATACCCACAAGACTGGGACACAGCAACGCATGGCCGGGTACAGATAATAATAATAATAATAATAATAATAATAATAATAATAATAATAATAATAATAGCAGCCTTTATTGTCATTGTACATCATGTATACAACGAAATTGGTTTAGCCTCTACTGGTGCAATCCATAACAGAAAATATGAATAGTATAGAGAATAATCCTTATACAAGTAATTGGGGGGGGGGAAACTAGTCATATGTTTCCATATGTACATAGAGTGATTGTGATTCTGTTTAGGAGTCTGACAGCCTCTGGGTAGAACCTGTTTTTAAACCTGTTTGTCCGACTAGCTATACTTCAATGTCTTCTGCCCGATGGTAAAAGTGAAAATAGACACTGGCCAGGGTGCGAATCATCCCTAAGTATCTTCCTTACTCTGCTGAAACAGTGAGACCTGGCAATGTCATCCAGTGGTGTTGGAGGGCAACCGATGATTTCTTGTGCCGAATTGATCACTCTCTGTAGTGCCTTCCTGTCCGCAACTGTTAAACCAGCATACCAGTGTGTTATTTAAGGTTTTCTGGTTTTTTGCTGCTCAAATATGGTTACTTTATCACATGAGTGGGAAGTGGGGGGGGGAGGAATGGGTAACAAGGACAAGCCCCATAGGATCTTGTACAGTATATTTATGCCACAGTGTCCTGGGCTGGCTATGACCTGGAATTTTTGCAACTATTTTCAGTTAACACCATGCAATGCTTGGGCACATATTCAAGAACAGTGGTAAGTGTAGTAATGCAGATCATCTCAGTGTGTATGTTCTTATGGAAAGTTGTCAGGTTCTGCTTTTATTTGTTTTTGCTATCTTTCTGCACACAACTGAAAATTGGCAGGAAGAAATTATATTTCACGGAGAGAAGTTATTCCTAACACCCACATGTTTCAATACACAATATAATATAGGCAGTAGGCTAGATAAATTAAAAAAACCAAAACCAATAACACTTTGGAAGAAGTCAAAGAAGAGCTATTTTCGTATTATTGGTAAGAAAATTCCATGAACTCACCACTTGATCTCCACTCAAAAGCAACTTTATTTTACTTTTTATGTTAATATTCAGTAGCAGCAAGTTAATGAACTTATTGTTCTGGAAAGATAAGATCAAAATTATGCTGCTAAAAAATAAACCTATGGGGTTATCCAACTTCCACTGATTAGATTTAGAAATGAAAACACATTTCTAAACAGAAAATCATAATGATCAATCAAGTTTGTGTCTAGCACAGAAAATAGGTCTTGGATAAAGCACAGGTCTTGTATAAAGTTATTTGTTTGTTTGTTTGTTTAATTTGTTTGCTGCCCATCTCACTGCTTCCACTAAAGAGAAGGACTTTCAAACGTATGTATCAAAAGACAACACAGCAGTTAAATATATGATGACTGAAGGCTCAGAAAAGGCCACGCAGATTACTGAACACCAATTACTGAAAGTTTCTGTACAATTGCTAATGAGAGAAATCTGTTTTCAAGAGTAAACAATCCTTGTCAGGCCAGGGACTCTTAGACTAGGATTAGCATTTTGGGGAGCAGTCCAAAAATTTGGTGACACCAAGACAATTTCATTAAATTAAGTAATATAATTACATCACATGTATTAAAAAAACATAGGGTTTTTCTAACATTGTTATTACAATTGGGGAACAATTTTTAGAGGTGTTTGGGAAGATTCCAAACTCCAAGCTCCAAGCTCCAAACATAGAACATCTGCATGCTACCTTAAAGCTGCAGCCTATATTCTTTATTTATAGTAAGGCAAGTATGCATGAAGAGATAGTTTAAAAATAAACTATCAGAAGACATATGAGTATAACTAGAAAAAGGTGCAACCCTGATTTTGAAGCAAAATGAACTCCTCGGTTATCAAACATCATCATTTCATCAGGTCTTGCAATGAACAAATCCTGATGTGTCTGTTATCTCCATGAATGGGAATACACATACAAATAGGCAAATGTTGTCCTGGCAGCAAAGTCAGACAATGAAGAGGTTGGGGAGGAACATGGACCAGTCCTGGGGCTGGGGAAAGCTCAGATGAGGGCTCTACATCAGAGGCAGAGAGGGAGATAGACAGCAGCGAGGCAGAGGAACAGCTGGAGCCCGTTCCCACTGTTCACATGTGCAGAGCTGCCAGAAGACAGGAACAACTCAGAAATCAGGGAGTAAAGCCACACTTTGGAGATGATTGGCCCCTCCCAAAGGAAACAAAAGAGGAGCGAACAAGGAGGGGGCTTTTGCAGGAAACAATTTGTTCATTTGGTAGTTTCAAGAGTGAACAGTTCTGTTCATAAGAGAGACTATGCCACGTTTTGCCTTACTCTGTGCTTGGAAACAAGTTACGTGGCAGCTTGCCAAGCAAGATAATGTGTGCTGAGAAATATTCCTTTGAAAAACTGTTTGGACAAACCTTGCTGACTGTGAATGAAAGTAATTCACAGTCGTGTAAATAAAAGAGGTTTTGCCGGGACCAATTCCTGCTTCCTGCTTTTTAAGGGAGCCTAGGTCAGAACAGCAGAACTTTGTACACTCCCAGCCACCATCATAACTTCCTTTGTGTGCCGGTGCACACCCACACACACATGGATGTTCCTGTTGTCTGTCATGTCTATAACAGAAAAAGAAAGACACTGTACCAAAAAGAAGACAATATATGCAACTGACGATTGAAATATGGAATCCTTGGTGCTCATTGAGCTTGGTACTCTTTGAGCTTGAGGGCACTGAAGATGTTGCCTAGCTGGATAACAGAACATCTACAAGAAAACAACCAAGTTCAGAGAACACTAAGGGCTCCATAGAAGATACTGTACAAACTTAACTTACATCAGTTCCAAAATTAATGTTAGAAATATCTAACATAATCTCAACCAGCATTCAAAAAATTCTATCTTAATGTGTCTCTCTGTGTGTATATATATACATGCATGTGCACACACACACACACACACACACACACCTAGCTTTGCTAAGTGGATTGTTTTCACAGGATGCTCATTCTCATTGGGCCATGACATTATACCAACTTTACTTAATATCCTCATTGTAGGTTTGTTAACTTCCCAGACCTAAAGTACCATAATAATTATTCATTGCAACACTATATAAACTTTGGGTAAAGTAAGTTCTAGGCTATGAAAGTTCCTGTCACCACCTTGTTATGCTTAAAACATCTGGAATATACAATTAGAAGCAGCTGCTTGGGATTAGCTGGTGATCTTGATCAGAACGTGTTCTGCACAGTTGTTTGTAATGGAAACTTAATACACAATCAAGCACTCATATATAAAGGCTCTCTGTCACTAATGCTAATTAGTGCTAATCAAGCACTCACTAACACTAGGACCTACCCATAAGTAGGTACCCCAATGATATGGAGTTCCTTAAACTGGCCAGCTGCTTGTGTGCTAAGGTTTCTTTACAAACAATCATATCTAGTGCATGGTTGTCAGAGGAGTGTTATTGGGTTACAACCTAAACTTAAATAAATTAAATCACTAAACGGTGTGTCATTGCAATCCCTTTTCTGTATTTATTTTGGTCAATGTAAGATGGGTACATTTTTATAATTTGTCAAAACCAACAAATTTCTCTGCTATTCCAGCATGATATGGTTCAAATTTTTCTTAGTTTTAGGCAGGCAAAACTGCTGTTCGGTATTCAATTATAGCCATTCTTAATCTTATGTAATTTGAAGCTGCTTTAATATCTTTTTAATACACTGAGCTGGATTGCCTTCCTGGAGCTAAGGTTATTTTATACATATTTTTATGGCTATATTTCTGAAAGGGATTTTATACAATTTAGTTCAGATTGCTACCGTATATACTCGAGTATAAGCCGACCCGAATATAAGCCGAGGCCCCCAATTTTACCACAAAAAACTGGGAAAACTTAGTAACTCGAGTATAAGCCGGGGGTGGGAAATGCAGCGGCTACTGGTAAATTTCAAAATAAAAAAAGACTGGTCAACAGTGTGAGGACCTGTCAGAAATCACTTTTTTCAGCCCTCTGGGTAGTCCTTTTGTGCATATGGACTACTCAGAGGGCTGAAAAAGTAATTTTTGACTGGTCCTCGCACTTGTGACCAGTCCTCAAACTTACGACTGTCCTCACATTTTATGTTTTTGCCCTATCTTATTACCATGGTGAAGAGAAGCAGCTGTGAAATGAGTGACATGGTTGTTAAGAATGCTACAATGGGCATAAATGATGACCAGTCATAAGTGCGAATACCGGTCAAAAGTACGAGCACTTGTCAGAAATCACTTTTTTCAGCCCTCTGGGTAGTCCTTTTGTGCATATGGACTACTCAGAGGGCTGAAAAAGTAATTTTTGACTGGTCCTCGCACTTGTGACCAGTCCTCGAACTTACGACTGTCCTCACATTTTACGTTTTTGCCCTATCTTATCACCATTTCTCTCTCCCCCTCTCTTTCTCATTCTTTCTCTCTCCCCCTCTTTCTCTCTCTCTCTCCCCCACACTCTCTCTCATTCTGCCCCCTTTCTCAAAGAGAGAGGTGGTAGGTTTGAGGAGAAAGATTGCTGTACAATAAAAAAGATGAAAGGGAAGAAAACCAACCCCAAACAAATATAAAGCTATCAAGATAAAGAATGAATTGTTAAACTTTAAAGAATAAAAGAGAACAAATATGAATAAATAGCAATAATTAGAAACACACATACAAACATACAATGTATTTTCTTTGAACAGAGTATTTGGCCGGTTCACAAATTTAAACAGTGTTTAGTCATTTCACTTAAATTTACAATTTCTATATTTCCTTTTTGCCATATTTATTCCTCATCTATTTTTAAAAAAAAACAATATTACCCTTCATCCTCATCTCTAATCTTAATCAAATTCAATTTTTCACTTCTATTCTATATTATACCCCTTCCCATTGTCATCTATTTTTATATCCATCCTAACATTGGTTAATTATGTAATATTACAGTTGTTCAATACAAATTCAATATTTTAATATACATCAATTAGTTATATAACTATCTTTTTTGTATATTAATCAATATGAACATGAATATTCCAATTATTTCCATGCAATCCAATTTCTTACAAATCAATTACTGGTAATTATATTTACCAATAATAATAAACCAAATAATTTCCCCCATATATTCTTCCAAACCACAACTTAACCATTTCTGCTTTCAACACAATATACAATTAATAATATCTCAATTATTACAATTCCCTAGTTAAATAGAGCTTTTTTTTCCTTTTGTGTTTTAAAATCTTGACCCTCCTCTTTTGCCCTAAATTTCCCATTGTTTGCAGTTTTCCACCTACCTTTTTTGGTGAGGAAAAAGAAAAAGAAATCTCTCTCTGCTTCATTTTGTCACGTTGCAGCAAAGACCCTGCTTTACTTTCAGTTTTGCATTTCAGCATGGCTTGGGTGTGGGGGAAATCTGCACCTCTTTGCAAATCAGCTGAGAGTCGGGAGGCTGTTCAAAACAACTTATGGTAATTAACCTATACTGAAGCTGAAAGGGCTGTTTTTTCTATTTTTGCAGACAGGGGTCTACTCATTTGTTTTCTTTTAAAAGGGCTTTTTTTTCATGACTCGAATATAAGCCAAGGGGGGCTTTTTCAGCCTGAAAAACATGCTGAAAAACTCGGCTTATATTCGAGTATATATGGTAATTTTAAAAAAATCTGATTATCTTTTATTATTTCTGTTCACTATTTCTTATCCAAACAGCTCATCAGGGGTGTCCATTGGTGGTAGAGTCAGGATAATCTTAATGATGGCCAATGATTATAGATTTCATCTTTTTGGGGGTATAGTAAATTATCTGACTGCAAAACTACCTTAAAGCCATACTTATACAGTTACATATGTTATTGAAAAGTGTCAGAAAACAAGAAAAAGACACTTCTACATTATAGAAGAAGAATCTAACAATGGGATGACTATTTTATATTAGACTTGAAAAAGTAATATATTCAGCTTCAGTTTTTATTTAGCAGCACAGAAATTTACAAGTATCCTTGGTGTATATGTATATGTATATGTATATGTATATGTATATGTATATGTATATATAAAGAAAGAAGCAGACATCCTGCGAGCTCCGGAACTTATAATTTTAAAATGTTAAAATAATTAAAATTTTATTTTACCAAGCTTTCGTCAGCCATCTGCTAGCTTAAAATTTTAAGTTCCGGATCTCACAGGATGTCTGCTTCTTTCTTTACTAATATACCTGGAACTCGTATTTTTAGAATAGTTTGTAATATGTATATGTATGTATGTATGTATGTATGTATGTATATATATATATATATATATATATATATATATATATATATATATATGAATGGTTCAGCTTAATCTGCAAACTATATATACTTATTAGATCTATGGGGAACCTTTCAGAAAGAAGACTCTAAGTTACTTACTGTTAAAATAATACTGACAAACTAAAATAAAAGTAACTGCAAATTAAAAATAGCTGAAAAACTATAAAAACAAGAAAATACAAGCATAAGGATTTAGTATCATTTGTTACTATTATTTACAACTCAGTTTTCAGTTAAGCTACTTTAAATGGATAAAGTTTAATTTGAACTTTATTGTATTGAATTATTGCTAGTCAGATGTTTCATGCATGTGGCATTAAAAACAAATGCATTTAGCATTATGTATTTGAATGCTTTTTAATTATTATTTTCAGAGACTATAATTTATCATAAAGCTTCTTCTGAAGCAACAATTGTTCCGTTCTGGCCACATTCATACTTGCCATTGTTATTTAAAGGTTCCCATGACAGCTACACTCATCAAACAACTTTTGAGGATGGGAGACTGAGAGACAGTAGGGGAAGGAGCAAATCAACAAAAATTGACACTTCTTTTTCCTTAGAAGCTGTGGTTGCACAGTGGTAGAATGCAATATTGCAGGCTAACTCTATCCGCAGCAGATGTTCGATCCTGACTGGCTGAAAGTTGATTTAACCTTCTATCCTTCCAAGGTCAGTAAAACGAGGACCCAAATTGTTGGGGGCAATAGGCTGGCATTTGTAAACTGATAGTGCTGTAAAACAATATGAAGCAGTATATACTTCTAAGTGCTATTGCTATTTCACTTCTACTTGTAATTTTTTTGTAGAAACTATGTATGCAAACATATATCTCACTGTTCTACTAATGTATTTACTGGCTATAGAGTGATCCTAGGCCCATAGTATGAAAATTTCCGTACAAGAAAGGAATTCTAAGTCTCCAAATTCACTGTAGGCTTCTTGTGTAAACATAACTCCCATTTATCCATACTTCTAATTACCTGAATTTTATGGCGGTCCCATAGGCTATTTAGTTATTCTGCTTTTTTAATTTGCAATTGACAGGCACATTATTAAATCATTTGATGAATCTTCTCAATTGTATCTTTCTCCCTTAAGTTCTCTGCCATTCATTTTGTGACAATTACTTTGATTCATTTCCTACTGAAGTGTAACATGACATCATATGAACTCCCCACCTGATTATATTAAATAGTCAGAATTTGTATGCTTCATCGAGCCTTTTAGCTGTTTCATTGGATTTTTTCAGTCATTTCCTTTGGTTCATTTGGCCATTTCATTTGGGAAAATGCCCAGGAGAATGTATCCTGTAAAGCTTTAATCATCATAGAAGACTTTGTGCCCAGATCTAATCTATCCTAAAAGGCAATATTTGGTGGATAGGAAAATCTTCTGAAAATATTTGGTTCACTCTACAGAAGAGCCTTAAATATAGTTTTGATAAATGTATTGGGCTGTGTATGAAAATGACAGATCCAGCTTCAGCACCATATTCTTCTTTGTTCCACATATAGTCTTTTAGATTTTGCTACATAGCAATATAAGTTAGTAAAAAGAAGTCAGATTTGAAGGAAAAAAGGAGAGGCTGCAAAGATTTTGAGTGTGTGTGTGTTCCTTATTATTTGAATACCCAGTGTAAGACATATACTGAACATACCTTTCATTTCTTTTTTTAGAAAAAAATATTTATCAAAAAGGAAAAGCAAATTCCCCAAAACAGGGAATCTAAAAAAAGGGGGAGCAGACTGAGCTTCAATGGAAACAATTCCATAATAAAAGGGGCAACTTGATTCAATCTTCACACCATTTAGATTCAAGGCGTTCTGCACAGCTCAGCTTCAAGGCATCGTTACTTTCATTTCTGTTATTTTTTAAAAGAGGGTCGGGCAGAAGAAGGAGCAGGTTCTATAAGATCAAGGTTTCTGATTGTCAAAAGGGGCTAGAATTCAAGAGAACCTTTCAGATTGCCTTGCTCTGGACCAAGGGATACAGACCCCTCAGGGAACGGGAAGCAATGTTGTCCTGGGCCACCTGCAGGAATAATGCTGGAAGAGGGACACAATTAACAGAATATGCTGACTCTCCTTGCCTCATAATATTTATTATATTAATTGTAGGCAGTTGGGCATGCCGCAGAGATGGAGAACATGTTTACATCATTCAGGGAACTGTTTTGCTATTAGGGAACTAATGTCTCCCAGCTGGTTTATGTAAGAACTGCCACTAGTATTTATTAAGGTCTTGAAGTGACCATACAGATAACCATTGTGTTCCAAGAGGCAAACTGACCATTTTTTCTCGGTGCTCATGGAGATTGACTTTGATTGTAAAAACACCACTATCTTTGCTTCAGCTTTTTAATCCCAGCATTTCTTGTAAAATCCACAGGCCTTTTGTGCTTGTTATTCTAGCAGGGAGCTGAGCAAAAGGCTTCTACAGCTGCTAACAATCAATGCTCTCCTTAGCCCACTAGCGAGTGCACAGATATTGCTGGCATATTATCCACAGGCAGGCTCTCTGTTATTGGGAAAAATCAAACATTTTGAACATATGGCTCCCTATGTCGACCATCTGCTTGTGAATGTTCACACTTCAAAAAAAAAAATCCTTTTATTTTAAGGAAACTGGACATGCTGGCGGAAACTGAATTCTGGATAAAGGCATTGCCTTTATACATCCAGTATGAACATAAGCAACTGTTGGAATGAAGTTATAGTTACAATATATTAATTTATATCCCAACTTTCAGTCAGATGTATTAAAAATGTAGCCTACAGAAAGGTTGTAGCCTACCCGTATCTATTTTGTTTCTTCCAGAACTCCAGGAGATAGGAACAGGACCAAACAGGCAACCTGATTTGGAAGGAGAGGAGTTTTAAACCTTGCAGAGGGTCAAAGCATATATTTCACACCTTATAAAAATTAAGCTTATTTAAATCCAAACTCCCCCCACTAAGACCCCAAACAACCCATGCAAGCCTCGCACAAGTTGTAAGCAGATATGTTATGTACTCTTGCTTTAAATTTGTAAGTTTACAAATGGGTGCACTTTTTCAAAATTGTTTCAAAATTGTCTCTGGAACCATACTGTTATTGTTTATTATTACTGTTATAATTGCTATTTAAACACAGTTTACAACAGGGGTATCAAACTGGTGGCCCGCAGGGCAGATGTGTCACATGCGGGCAATGCCCACCCCAAATCTGTGAAGGGGAAAAATATCATGAAATGTTATGTGATGACAACATGACACTGAGTTTGACACCTGCGGTCTAGAAAATAGTTGCAATTTGATGCTTTTGATTACGGGATTCTTTTCAAGGTTCTATGATAAATATATCATCATAATATATGTGCTGTTTTAAGTAATTCAGATTTTGTAATTGATGAAAAACCAAATGCTTTTTCAGATATTTTGGAATGGCACCAAGTGTCACAGCTATTATTGGCACCACTACAACTTTCTTCTTCTACAATTTTCATCTATTTGAAGTTCTTTATGTTTTTTATTCCTATTTTTAAAATTTTTAGTACTTCTTTTTCATTGATTTTTCTATTATCAGCTACAGTAATGTCATTATTGTGGTGGCGCAATGCTTAGAGTGCAGTACTGTAGGCTACTTCTGCTGATTGTCGGCTGCCTGAAATTTGGCAGTTTGAATTTCACCAGGCTCAAGGTTGACTCATCCTTCCATCCTTCCAAGGTGAGTAAAATGAGGAGCCAAATTTTAGGGGCAATATGCTAATTCTGTAAACTGCTTAAAGAGGGCTGTAAAGCACTGTAAAGTGGTAATATAAGTTTAAGTGCTATTGCTATTGCTATTATTATTATTACAGCTGATCACGCAGTCAGCCATGTTTACATTGGATTTGGGACTTTTATGCACCTACTGAGTCCTTCACAAGGACCTGGGATAGGCAGATGTTGTTGTCTGATGGTGTTAAATGTATTGTCATAGGACAGTGATGGCTAACCTTCTTGCCGTCGCATGCCAAAAGTGGGGGGAGCGCGGAGGGGTCAAGTGCGCGTGGATGGAGCGAATTATGGATGTTGAATTATGGGTGTGGGCATGCATGTGCGTGACCCCTCTGTACTCCCCCCACTTTTGGCATGTAATGGCCCAGTGGGCTCAGTGGGCCTGTTTTTCGCCCTCCCCAGGCTCCAGAAGCTTTGTTGGAGCTTGGGGAGGACGAAAATGGACTTCCCCATGCCCCGGAGGCCGGAAACAGCCTATTTCCCAACTTTGTGGGCCTGGAAGGCCTGAAAATCAGCTGGCTGGCACGTGCATGCATGCTGGAGCTGTGCTAGGGTAACACTCGCGTGCCCACCGATATGGCTCCGCGTGCCACCTGGGCACGCGTGCAATACGTTCTCCATCACAGTCATAAGATGTAAGCTGTTCCAAATAAAAATGCCTTTTGCAATTGACTGATGGTGATTTTGTCAATGCCGATGGTGTTCAAGTGGTGCTCCAGTTGTTTTGGAATTCTACCCAAGATACCTTATACTATTTGTATATCTATGCTTTCTTTTGCCACAATTGTTCCTTCTGCTATTTGTAGAAACTTACATTTTGTGTTTTTCTCCAGTTCTTTCTCTTCTATTTTGCAATCTCTGGGTATTGCAATGTTTACTATCCAGACTCTTTCTCATCAACAATTTTTAAAGTCTGGGGGGTTATAAGGCAGGAGCTTGCTTGTCTAAACTCTAAAGACCCAATGTGCTTTAGCTTCTGCATTTTCTATACTTTGTTTTGTGGTCCCACTAGTCCTTGCTGGCAGGCAAATGGTATTTCTTGCTGGTATTCCAATGTATCATTGTTGCTACTTTGTAATGCCATTGTTTGTAATCTGTGTGATCTTTTTGCAGCAGTTAACTCAGTTTCTTCAGATGTGGTATTTGCTATCTGTAGCTACTGTATCTTTTCAATTCTGGCTTTATATTCATTTGTTCTGAAGACTTGACTTGTGCAGCCAGAACTGGCATCTTCCCCTTTTCAATTTCAATTTTATCCATTGCCAAGTCATGTTGTTATTTGCTTTGCCTACTATTTGTTTTATGTACTGGCCATGTAATACTTTGTCTTACTATAGTAAAATCCATTATTCCAGCTTTGTATCTAATCACTGGATTTGCAACCATCATCTTGTTGGAAGTTCTGCCACTGAATTTGGTGTTCTTTAAGAATACTTTAAGGTATTCTTCACTCTTCTGATGTATTCACTACTAACTGAAGGATGCCCATGTATTTGTAGTGATCTTCTCCATCCAGACTCTTGATGTTATTTCCATAGGGCATCTTGTTTCCTTTAGTTTTTACCATTTTCCCTGTTAATGGTGAGGGTGAATTTGTCCAGTTCAAACTCTATTGCAATATCTTGACTGTATATTTGGACTGTGTTAAGCAGTGATTCCTTTTCAGATTGTGTTTTTCCGTACAGCTTCAAATCATCCATGTAAAGAAGGTAGGATAGCCTGACAGATGATTTTGATGTTTATTAGCTATGGCCTGACTTGTTTAATATCGCTGACAGAGGAATTATTGAAATAGACAAATAGCAGTGGTGACAGTGAACTCACATCCAAGCAATTATTATAGGCAGTATTAGTAATCTCTTTGCAGTGCCCAGCGTCGCCTTTGTTGAGATAGGTGGCTATATAAATTTGATTAATAAATAAATCAAATAATCTGTAAAGAATCTCTTCTTTTGAAAATAAACTTATTCTTGTATCTCTTTGTAAAATTTTATTTGTTCAGATAGCTGACTCCTTAGAGTGACACTAATCTCAGTGGCAGATAATTGGATTCAGGTCAGATGTTTGGAGCTGAAAAAATGAAGCTTAAAAACTGATTGGGCCAACATAAGATCTCAAGATGACTTTGATATGCTATAATCAAAGAATACAATGAGAATTCTACTTTCTGAAAGGAACCATGTATGTTCCTGAAGGGCAGCATTAAAATGTAATTCCTTAGCCAAGTTGGATATGTACTGTATTTGATCAGTTATTATAAAGTCATTGCTTCATTCCATCTGTTATACCTTGACTGGGTTCACATATTATTGTAAGTCATATTTATTTATTTATTTATTTATTTATTAGTTCAATTTATATGCCGCCCTTCTCCGAAGACTCAGGGCAGCTTACAATGTGTTAAGCAATAGCCTTCATACTTTTGTATATACCTGCTTAGTAGGGCTTTCACTCCCCCCCCAAAGCGGTGTTCTTTTTTTATACAAAGTCAGCTTATTGCCCCCACAATCCGGGTCCTCATTTTACATACCTCGAAAGAATGGAAGGCTGAGTCAATCTTGAGCCTGGTGAGATTCAAACTTGCAGTAATTGCAGGCAGCTGGTGCTATTTAATAGCACTTTAGTCTGCTGCGCCACCAAGGCTCTTGTATATTGTATCTTGTGGGAGCCCAATCATTGTATCATAATTATTTATGGATTAAAAGTGTGCCTCATTCAACAAATAAGTGTTAAATAAACTATGAAATTTGCGAGTCAAGTCTTTATTCATATGAGACAAAGATGAGAAAAGACTAGTGGCAACATGAACAATATATTGTGGCAAAAAGTGAAGAGAAGCTAAGCAGAAACTTACAATTTTTTGAAGTGGCAGAATTCTGCAAGAAAAATACTGTAACTGAAATAGACAAAGCTTCACTATATCGGCAAAAGTATTGAAAGGTATGTTTCCTTCCCTATTTCTTCACTCTCCTCCTAGAAGTGTGAAGTAAATGCTTTGGATGAAAATCTTGCCCTCCTCTTATTGGAGAGATTGCTATCATCACCTGCTATTTATCATGATCACCTCTATGCATGCACACCTAGAGAGAGACACATAATTGGAGAGGATAGATTCTTCACTATCCTCTTGTTCTGCAGTTTATTTGGTTTCAGTAGAGAAATTTTGATGGGTTTTCTTTGCAACACAGCATATGTAAATAGAGGGATAAGACATTTTTATGATTTGGCAGAAAAATTATTTGAGGAATAAAATTCTGGTTCTCTGCAAAGTCAAGGAAATATAAAACATCTCTAATATCACAGATACTAACATAAACCCTAATGCTGCCCTTTGAATCTCTCAGAAGTATCTCTTCAAATAGTAGCTGGATGATTAATTCGCTCTCTTTCAGATACAATTAATAGTTTACTTTGGATATATCTCCCCTTTCTTACATATGGCTTTATAAGAGCCAATCTTTTAATTCGTGAGAAGAGTTTAGCAAATTAAATAACTTCCATGGATGTGCCCATGAATATGCTATTTGGTTCCATTTAAAAAAAAAAAAACTTAAAACTTCTGTTACTGAAGCCTGTATGAAAATCTCACTGGCATTATTGTCATGGCCATTGGAATGATGGAAAGCCAATTACATAAAAATATCACATCTCAGTTTTTGACATGCAGAAAGCAAAGGTGTTAATTTTAAAGATCAAATGTGTATCAAATGTTGGCCTCAGCAGAACATGCAATATACTGGAGATTTCTGGAAAATTCAAGGACAGGACCTGTAATCCTGGCACTCTGCAGTCTAGTGCAGTGGTGAAATCCTCCCCGGTTTACCACCGGTTCTCTGCCCGCGCATGCGCAATATGCGTCAAACACGTGCTGCATGTGGAAAAAAAGGAGCTTGGGAAGGTAAGTAAAACAGCGAGGGGGGGCAGCTGTGCTGCGCGATTTAGATTCATTAGAAAGCAGGATTTCCTGCTTTCTAGTGATTTTAAATCATTCATCACAGCTGATCGTCAGAAATACTGGTTTGGACCAACCGTTAGGGTTTTTTTTACTACCGGTTCACCGAACCGGTAGCTTTTATCACTACCAGTTTGCCTGAACTGGTGCAAACCGGTAGGATTTCACCACTGGCCTAGTGGTACCACTGATGCAGTCTCGTGGTTTTCTGACCTTATTCAGAACAGCAATATCATTAGGTCAGGCAGGAGAGGCATGCTGCGTGTCCTGTTTATGAAAGATTGCCATCTGATGTGACATCTTTTTCTCCCACCCTCTGGAACATCAACCCTCCTGAAGTGAGGATAGTTGTAACGCTTATGGTCTTCTAAAAGGCTCTCAAAACATGTTTTTTCATCAAGCCTGGGGTCCCCCTGATAACAGGGAGGCCGCACCTTGGATACATTATATCTAACATTTCCCCTCTCTTGGTCTCGTTTTATCCATATTTATTCTTTTAATCAGTTTTGTGTAATGTTTTAATTTCTTGGCATTATTATATGCCACCCACGGGTCACTTTGTGTGAGATGGGCAGCCATATAAATTTGACAAATAAATAAATAGCCAATAATTGTAATCTTGTTGACCGTAGTGAATAAAAATTAAATGAGAAGAACAGATTGAAGTTTTTGGTAAGAGAAGTTGTGTTGTGTTGTTTATTTGTTTGTTTATTTCATTTGTTTAATGTATTTCCAAGTATAAAGTCTTGTACTGTCTTTTCAATATAAAGAGAGGTTTTTTATATATCTGCTTTATAAACATAGCATATCCAGAGGCTTTTTAAGAAACCTTCTTTCTGGAGTTTTTTTGTACAGCTGCATGCAATTTTAATAGCCCAGCATTGTCTGAAAATTGTTAATCTTTTTCTGTAGGCGTATGAGAAAAGATCTCTTTGGGATCTTTTGGACCTTGTCTAGACCTCCAACTCTAATACATTTTTAATGTTGGCGTCTCTTGGCTGGTAGGCCTGTCAGAAGAAAAAAAAGCATGCTTGTTTATAATAAAGTACATTAAACAAGTTCTAGTTCCAATAAAAAAAATCTTTAGCAATTGGAAGATGCTTGCATTGCTAATTAAGCTTGACAATTATTTTTAATAACATTTTCCATATAAGAAACATATGGCAATATGAAATGTAGAGTTTTAAATGTGCCTAATCATTTCAATGATGCTACAATCTACAGAACATACAATATACATTATGTTACACGTCATACCCTCAGATGCACTTTTGGCATTATTAAAGGGATAGTGAGGTTCATATTTTTAATGTCAAGACATCAGTATGGGAATTAACCAATCTTGTAAGGCTTTTTTCACTACTTTTGCAAAAAATTCTAACTTTTAAGTGTTTTGTTTTGTTTTGCTTATGTTATCATAGAACAACTTCCTTTTTCCAAGGATGAATTAACCACCATCAGAACCCAGTCACATGTACCCTCTCAGGCAGGTTTAGCTAGCCAGGAAATGCATCAATCTAAGGAAGAGCTAGCTAAGTTCACAGTCATAAGTATCATGTCCATTTCCTCAGGCTCAGCAGTTTCAAACTATTCCCAGATAACAGGGCAAGGCTGTGCTCCAGGGATCTCCACTGGCTTCATGATGTCTTGCCTCTAACTGAGAACAAATTTGAGTGACTTTGTCTAACACATGTTCTAAAATTCCTCTGCACAGCCTTGTAGGTGAATTTTGAGGTTCTCCTTCCCCAAAAGAGCTTGGATCACCCAAAACAAGACCAATGGATAGTAATATACAGACACAATGGGGGTGAAATACTATTGCTTTAAAATAGTTAGTCTTGGACCTGTCTTCAGACAGGATAACCTGTCATTTAATGCCTGTTTGCAATTGCAAAATGGATATATTTATGACTAGTTGCCTACTGCCCTGCAAGATCTCCATTTGAAATTTTCTATGCTGACTTCCCCAGCAAGTTGACCACAGATTCTCCTGTGTCAGGGTCTGTGTGACCTTGCACAGATCTATGCATCTATGGCTGGTGTGAAGACCATAAACTCTGGAGTTATATCAGATCTCTGTCTCAGGAATCAAGGAGCTCGGACAGGGAAATTGATATGAAACAGGAAGGCAACGTAATAGCAACAATCCTGAATGATCCTTAAAGCCCAAGTTAATAAAGAGGGTCTTGCATGTCCTAAGGAATTCACACATGCAGCTGTCACTGATCTTACTAGTAGCTGAAAGTTTGTAAAGCTGCAACTGGGCAATGTCACAAAACCGTGACTGGGTGACATAGCAAAATTCAATCGCTGACTTTAACATTGATGACAAAAGCAAAATTGTACTCCACTTTTTCCATAAGTATTCAAGATAGCTTTTATGTAGGGGGAAGAGAAAGGGGGGAGGGAGGGGGAGGGAGGGAGGGAGGGGGAGAGAGAGAGAGAGAGATGAGGATGTCACTCTTCATTTTATGTCACAACAATACAATAACCTTGAAAAGAGATGTCTGATTCAAAATTCACCCAGTAGGTTCCACTGAAACATTGATTTAAAAAAGGTTGCATTGAACCTATGTCTTCTTCCTTTCAGTTCAACTTCTTAACCACTGTACTACATTTACAATGCAAGGTGTAAACATGAGATGTCAAAAGACATCTTACTTTTAGAAAGTTAATATACTTCAACTGTAACTAAATTGGAGCTATACTTCATAAAAACCAGAGTGATAATGGGCAATAATGACAATATCTATAAATTAAAGGTAAATGACTCACACTAAAGTGGTTTGCCATTGCATTCTTCCCATTCCAGTCCATGAACCTGGAATTTCCTGATCATCTCCTATCCAAAAACATATTTGACTCTACTTAGATTCTTTTGCAGAATGCTCCCTCCCTCTTTCTTTTAAAATGACATAAATTTGATACATTTGGTACTGGTCTTTATTTCCAGATCAGGAAAACATTTCTTTTGTCAATTGTTTTGCAGTTTTACTTAAAAAAATCAAGAGCAACTAGATTATCTGCTGGCTACAGCTTGATGCATTTTATTTTGGCTTTTGGTTCATTTACAAATGTGTTTTACAGTTTTTTTATTAGCTTTATTCAATATAAATGCAGAGTTGATATTAAAGTAGTATTAACATTTTTAATGCCTTAGTTTATTTTTTGTATATATTACATTTATGAATTGAATTTCTATACAAACATCATTTTGTCACAATAAAGAAATTATTCAAAACCAATTATTTAATATTTTATTCATTAAAAAACAGGTGTGAAGCCTCCAATTTACCAGATGTTCAATATAGCCTCTAACCAAATATACATAGCTTTTACAAGCATTGCATTAATAGCATTGGAAAACACAATTGAACCTACTTTCACATTCCTTTTTTCTATTATTGTTGTTGACATAATCAGAACTACTCATTTTAGCAGCTGTGGTATACATATACAGTTTCAGTTCACTTAAATATGATTATCTTGGAAAATGGTTCTGCCTCTCATGTTTCCAGATCACACAATAAATGCAATATTTTTGTGGAGTGGTATGAGCAATCCAGTTTTAAATATGGATTTAAATATAGTTCATTAAAATCTATGAAGTATAATTGTTGCCAGTGAGAGTTTCCTTTATATGTTTATAATTGCTTACATAAAGTTTTCTTTATATGGTGAAAATTTCCATTCAGGCTACAGATTCTTTATTCGTCTTTGCTATCAACTCCAATCTTTGAAGAGAGTCACAGAACTCTAAATGGCAGCTAAATGGAGAAAAGCATGTCGTGCTGGCAGTTAATAGACACAGGCTAAAAATTCAATTTAAAACTGAAATTCCACTGCATAGAATAAAATATAAATATAAAAGAGACGTATCCACTAGGACAGTGATGGCTAACCTTTTTGCCATTGCGTGCCAAAAGCGGGGGGAGCACAGGGAGGTCACCCACATGTGCGCCCACACCCATAATTCAATGAGCCCCGCCCTTGGACATGTGTGTGCGCCCCACCCCTTTTAGCACGTGATGGCACAGTGGGCCTGGTAGGCCTGTTTTCCACCCTCCCAAGGCTTCAGAGGCTTTCTAGGATCCTGGGCAGGATGAAAATGGCCTTCCCCACCCCACTGGAGGCCCTCCGGAGGCCGGAAACAGCCCATTTCCCAACTTCCGGTGAGACCGAAAGGCTCAAAAATTAGCTGGCTGGCGCACACATGCGTGCTGGAGCTGAACTACCGCAACACTCACGTGCCCACTGTATGGCTCTGTGTGCCACCTGTGGCACCCGTGCCATAGGTTCGCCATCACGGCACTAGGAGTAAACATAAAAGCTACACTATTTAGTTTTTTCTACCACAGGTTTCCTACACAGAAGCAGCTTCTTTTGCTGTCGTTGGAATTTCTCAAGCACTATAACAAAACTAGAGTTGGAATATTATGTGCCTGTATAACTGTAGCCACTGATAGCAGTATCAAGCTTTTTTCTACAAAGTGCATGCAAAAAGTCTAGGTGAAAAAAACTCCTTCTGTTTTTGCAAGAAATCAAATATGTATTATTATCAAGTCTTTAAAGGCTCAGTGCATATTCAAATAATTGTAAAAGAGCTGTCTAAACAAAAAAAATGATAATCTGGTGTTGCAATACGACTGACCATTAATTTCTGCAGATGGTATGTTTTATTAATTACTGATCTGCTTTCTTCCAATTCTCACATTTTGATATTATTTCTCTGAAGAAGATACTGAATGCTTTTGGAAATAGATCAGTCCCAAGAAAAAATAATAATGTAAAGAATTGTTGTTGTTTTTTTAAAGAATACATGCTTGCTATTATACAGAACAAAATCAATTCTAATCTGTCTTGAAATTCAGGTGCAATAAATCATTTATGTAGCATATACAGTAAAAGTGATAATAAAAATATACTGTTAATTAATCCAGTGGTCGTAGATAAGAACATGCAATGGATATAAATGAAAATTCAATAGTTTGTTTGTTACTAAAATTAATACCCTAGACAAAATGAAATCTTGCAAAATAAATATACAACTCTATATCTGATAAGCATCTGATGTTTTAAAACATTATCTGTAAATTAATAATAATGCTCTATATTGTGTTGTAGAGTTAATAATTTAAGATGTAACCTTTATGTCTTTAATTTTTGTTTTTAATGTTAGTTGGACAGATTGCAGATGCAGATTTATGTTCTCAGAAGTTTGTGATAATCCTTTTCTTTTTCTATATCATCAATACATTTTATTATGCCCATAACAAACATTTAATGCAGGGTTGTTGTTTTTTTCTATAGCACCTTAAAGTGCTATTTCCTCTTCAGTTAAAATGACTTTTTTAAAAAAAGTCTAGAAATGGTGACTGGTCACTTTCTAATTTTACACTTATAAATAATGCTTATCAGTAAGCATCTGTTCATACAATAATTAATATTGATACTACTTATTAGTATTGATTTCTTATTATTGAAACCATTATCTATATTTAATATGTGCCATCCAACTGGTGTAAATTCTTATTGATCACATAAATAGATTTTCTCTATGATGATCTATATCTTACTTGGTCCTTCAGTTCTTTTGATGGTGTACTATTATCACTGCAACTGAGTTCCTCCAAGTATACTATTCTTATTTAATTCATATTCAGTTGCTTCTGTTTATCTGTTTTCTTTTTCCATTTTGCCATTTCCGTGATACACCTTATCCTTTTATGACTATATTTATTTGATATTTTTTTATGTTAAGGGTAACTCACCTTTGGAAATTATCAAAAATACAACAGATACAAACACACAGATAGTAGAGAAGTGGCAGGTCAACCCTATCACTGTAAAATAACATTGATTTTGAAGTTTCTGCAATGGTTGTTAGTAAACTTCTGAGCTTAATACAAAGTGCTGATCATTATCTTTAATCCCTAATGACACAGAATCTGATTACAATAGACAATGCCTTCCTAAACAGAAGCTGCACTGAGCATTGCCAAAGAATCTGCTGAGATCTCTGCCTTTTCTGTGATAGCTGGGGTTTGGCAAGGGGACCAGCCTTCTGCTTCTGCTGCTCCTTCCCCTGGCTTTTTGCAACCAAGTTAAAGTGACTTTATTACATAGTGTTTTGGCCCAAACTCAACAGGAGATATCATTGTGGTTTTCATTTTTTCAATAGGAATTTTCTTAGATTAGATGTTTGTTTTAATTTATTGTGTCCTCTTCCTGTGGATCTCAATGCCATCTCCATGGCATGGACTTTCTCATGCTGTATTTACAATGCATACTTATGCTGCTCCTGTGTATGTATATCTGTATGTGTGTGCATGTATAGATATAGATGATACAGATGTAGATGATATTATATAAATATAGATTAGATATAGATATGCATATACACATATACATACACATCAAAGTGAGAGTCTAGATAGATAGAAAACTCCACAGCAAAACAGGTAGAAGTACTTGAGCTACAGAAGCAAGAAAAGAGCCTGGTGGCGCAGTGGACTAAGTGCTGTTAAAGTAGCACTTAAATTGCCAGCTGCCTGCAATTACTGCAAGTTCTAATCTCACCAGGCTGAAGGTTGACTCAGCCTTCCATCCTTTCTAAGGTAGGTAAAATGAGGATCCAGATTGTGGGGGCAATAAGATGACTTTGTATAAATATACAAAGGTATAAAGGCTATTGCTTAACGCATTATAAGCCGCCCTGAGTCTCCGGAGAAGGGAGGCATATAAATCAATTTTTTTTAAAAAAATGTAATAGGAAAATGTGCCTAGAGTTCACTTTCATGGTGGGTGAAGGATGAATGCAACATAACATTGTCCATTCCTGCCATTCAAAACTGGTTGCTGATCAAGGGTGGCAATGGGGCAACATTTTCTTCATGTACCATATATACTCGAATATAAGCCGAGTTTTTCAGCCCGTTTTTCAGGCTGAAAAACGCCCCCTCGGCTTATATTCGGGTCACGAAAAAAAATGCCTAGCAAGGGGTCTTGCTGCAGCCCCCTGGAAGCAAAAACAGGCTGGGGGGGGCTTAAAGGGAGAAAGAAATAAAGAAATCCTCACCGGAGATTCCATGTGCACTGAGCTTGAGTTGCGAGCTGATTGTAATTGGCTGCTAGCTAGCCTTCTTGTAATTGGCTGCTAGCTAGTGGGTTCTCCCAGCTTGGCTGTCTCAGGAATTCTGGGAGTTGAAGTCCACAGGTTGTAAAAGGGCCACATTTGCCCAGCCCTGATATCTCTTAACAGAGGCTTCAACTTGCCTGAAATTAGATCAAGCCAGTGACTGGGTGGGCATGGCTAGCTGGTCATGTGATATATGTGTCTAGGGACTAATCAGAGGGCTGAAAAAAGTCATTTCTGACAGGTCCTCACACTTCTGACTGGTCCTCACACTTATGACCATCCTCACATTTATGCCCATGCAGCATTCTTAAAACCATGTCACTCATTTCACAACTGCTTCTCTTCACCATGGTGACAAGATAGGGCAAAAATGTAAAATGTGAGGGCAGTCGTAAGTTCGAGGACTGGTCACAAGTGCGAAGACCAGTCAAAAATTACTTTTTCAGCCCTCTGAGTAGTCCATATGCACAAAAGGACTACCCAGAGGGCTGAAAAAAGTGATTTCTGACAGGTCCTCGCACTTTTGACCAGTCTTTTTTTATTTTGAAATTTACCAGTAGCCGCTGCATTTCCCACCCCTGGCTTATACTCGAGTCAATGAGTTTTCCCAGTTTTGGGGGTGAAATTGGGGGGGGTCGGCTTATATTCGGGTCGGCTTATACTTGAGTATATACGATATTTGCTTTGCAGTTGGAGTCTCACTGATTCTCTCCACATAATCACTCTACATCAAAGTACTTCTTTCATACTGGTCAATCACATTTGTATTGAACCAACATTTATCCCATTCATTCTTGATAAATCTTCTTGTTTTACCACACAAGCACATTTCTTAAAAACTGTATTCATGCTCCATTCAACTTTATTTTCTTTTCAACTCTCATTTCTCTTGTCACATCCAACTGTCATTTGGAATATTTGCATATATTTACATTTCTCTATCCATTGTCCCATTTTTAGTAAATTTTCTATGAAGTTACACAAATTTCACTACTTGCTCTAGTTTTCTGCTATTTATATTTAACTTGCAATTTTCACTCCAGATTCCCTGTCAATTATGGTGATACATTAATTTTCATATCCATGTTTCTTATTGTATCATGCATGCTGTCTAATATTCATTATAAATCATTCAGGTTTTGAGTCAACAACAGAACTTCTTCTGTATTAAATAAATACATCTACATTTATATTCTCAACCAATGCACATTAGCATCACCACAAGTATTCCTTATACATTTATGTATAAATACATTAAATAACCAAGGGGACATCATACATCCTTCTTACTTTTGCTCAAAGTTAAACCATTCACTAAGCGTACAATTTATTCTATACACAGTTTATCTCCATCATACACTGCTATTATCACACTCAGCAATCAACTTTCAACTCCCTATTCATTCAAAATATTCCATAATCCTAGTTTATTCATTTTACCACATGCTTTCTTTAAATCAATTTTTCTTACAGTCATTCATTTCTCTATAGCCTGCTAAAGATAAAAAACATGTCTAGTCTGCAAACCCTGTGCAGTACTCTTTTTAACTGCTAATACTCATCTCATACTCTCTCAATTAGAATTCCGCAAAATATGACTTCCGGTGGGACTGCGACATTGCCGGACGCTTCTTTTTGAAGCGCCAGCCCAGGGCTTCGTAGAACTGCAAGAACAGCGACTATCGGCTGTCTTGCGGTTTGAAAACTTTCCCCCTGGTATGAGGGGGGAAAGTGAGTAGACGGGTGGGGTAGAGCTCCCTGAAAGTGCCAGATTTCACCCATAATCTGGCGCTTGAAGATGAGAGCTCCCCGCTAAGCCTGTCAGTACTCCGGACCCTGGATGCCTCTGCTTTGCAGAGCTAGATGTCGTTACCATCCCAGCACAACTTTAAATAGATACTCTTTGAATCAAGCTGGCGGAGCACAAGCAGTATGAATCAAACAGCAAGTATTTTTTTTTCCTTTTAACTCCAAAGATTTACTTTCTTTAAAAGATTCTTCCTAAGCTGAAAGTGAAAGCAAGATGGCGTTTGAGTTTTAACGGGGCATGAAGAAGTGAAAGCTAAAAGTAATTATTGACAAGCCCCTGTTTGAAACGTAAAACTCCTTTTTGAAAAGTGGATGTAACAAGAAAGGAATAATAATAATTGAAGCAGCAATACAAATTACAAATTGTAAAGGATCCCTTTTTTCTTCTTCTTGAAACTCTTTTTTCCTTTTTCTTCCCCTTTTTTTTCTGTCCTTCTGGAAGGGAAGGAAGAAGGGGGACAAGATGGCTGGGCTTTTTGAAAGCAAAGGAGGGTTATTTAACCCTCAATGGTCTGATTTTGAGGAAGCTTTGAGTTCAATTACCTCTGCTTTATTGAAAAGAATTGATACTATATTTCAAGCTTCTCAAGCTGGAAACAATGAAATACATGGAAATACTGAGTTGCAATCTAGCAGTGGGGGATTGAATGAAGAGTTGGGAGATGCAAAAAAACAACAACAGATTATAGCAGATTTTACTGAGGAGAGAAAGATGAATGCTGTGCAAAATAAGGAGCAAGAAGTGTTGGAAGCTGATGAAATTTTGGTTCCACGAATTTTTTTTTATAAAACTCAATCTGCACTTAAAGAGTTGTTTCCAGAAGAAGCTACATTTCTGCAAAAATTTTATAATATGCAATCCCAAAAACCGCAAAATTCTACTGGAGCTAAAAAAGGCAGAGGGATCAAAGTTAAGAAGAAATTTCGTAAAAAGGAAAAGAAGAAAGACTGGAGAAATGGAAAATAACCCTGCTTGATGAGATGATGGTCCTTAAAAAGTATTGTTTAACTGTTTAAAGATTTTGAATTTTTTGGAAAAAGAAAAAAAAACAGACAGCAGTTT
Source organism: Ptyas mucosa (assembly GCA_012654045.1). Taxonomy (NCBI): domain Eukaryota; kingdom Metazoa; phylum Chordata; class Lepidosauria; order Squamata; family Colubridae; genus Ptyas; species Ptyas mucosa. The sequence continues at coordinate 36,875,898 of WNWU01000002.1, forward strand.
AATGCCAGTTAACTAAGCGATGAGCGACGATGAGGAGGCAACCTACAGCTGTATTGGAATATTTGAGAAGAATAAACAGATCACAGCAATGCTGGTGTATTGGGTTGTGAAATATGCCCTGACTTGAATGATTTGGATTATTTTATTAAGGACTGCAACAAATTTGGACTTAATTGCAATCGCAGAAGTTCTATTGAATATAGCAAATTGAAGTTTCCTGCTTGATGGTAATGAATATAAGGCAAAAGGACTATGGACCTAGGGCAATTGCAGTTGATCTGGTGGTTTCCCTAATATGTCTGACGAATTTATTAATCTAATTTTTGACTGGATTTGATGGATATCATTTCAAATATAATTACAATTACAAAGTCACTCAGTGGGCTTTTTTTTTTATATACAGAAGCAATTTTTATTTAGGTGGGTAGACGCAAATGAAGATATCTTATATGCTGTTGGAAGATGTGAAGACAAGAAGATTAGCAATTGGTTCAATCTAGTATGAAGAATTTAAATGATTGATAAAGTTCTTAAATGATGTTCTTAGTTGATTTGTTAATATGTATTGATATAAGAGGTTTGATTATTAATTAAAAAATTATTGTTAATATTATTTCTTATTAAGTGTTTTAATTATAATTGGACCTTGATGGTTTAAAAGTGAAGGACGGAAGAGTTTATATAGTAATTTTTTTAAAAATCGGGGGTTTTTTGAGTGAGTTTCCTTTTGTTGTTGTTGTTGTTGTTGTTGTTGTTTTGTTTTAAATGAAAGAAGTTATAAAATATTTTGTTAAATTGTATAGATCTAATAATTTGTTAAGTAACAATTAGCCAAATTGAGTAATGATAGGTTTGATTAGATAATACTTAATTGTTTTAATTGCTGTAATTATAAATGGAGATAATTTTGTTGAATTAGATGGAATAAGGAGAAAAAAGACTTGCTTTCCTTTTATCTATTTGTTTAATGATCATGATTATAATAAGTGTGAAATGGAGTTTAATTTAGAGAATTTAAGCTGTATTTTATTTTGTACTTGCTCTGGGAAGTCGGGGGGGTGGTTGAGGAGGGGGGGAGAAAATGTATGTAAAACTTTTAAAACTTTTTCAATTAAAAAAAAAAAAGAATTCCGCAAAATATTTTCCCAACCCTTCCCTTAGCATTTTGCATTCATGATTGCTACCTTCCGCTTTATTTACTTACCAAAAACACCCATACCCTGCTAATTTATCAAATTCCAATTTATCAGCTTATACAACATTGTAAATATCTAGACACTTAAGCTTTAAACACTTGTTACATAATCAAACTTTCAGTTTCCAAAATGTCAACACAGTGGGAGACATCTTGACCTCAACAGGCCAGCAGCTCGAGACAGCTGGGGGCATCAAGAAATCTGGTTTCTAGGTTTCCAATTTCTTCTAACCTTCCAAAGAGGGAAACTCAAAATAGTTTTGCTGTACTGAATATACATTTTGGTAAAGACAATATCAAAATAAGACAATATCAAAATAATCTTGAACTCAAGTTATTTAGGGTTTAACCCAACGAAACTTTTAAAGTGGTCTTCAAAGGCAACCCTATGTAAGCTGTGTTGCAAAGACAGGTTGGGAGGCCAGTCAATCATCCAGTAAATTAAAATACCCACTCTATCTTGCTATGATTCAGTCTTGTCCATTCAATCCCTTACTGCTTTCACTCTGTTACGTCACCTGCCTAACCCAAGATCAAGATATATAATCAGTATCATCAACATATTGACATTTAGCTCTTCACCCACTTCCAACACAAATGTTATGTTCATCAAAATTGCTTTGCATCTTCTCTACCTTCCTTAGTCTCCTTGTTCCCTGATCACATTCTTTACAACTATCTGTTTCTCCATATACAATTGTACAGAAAACTTTCCTCATCTTCATTTTTGCAGCAATCATTTTTTTCACAGAACATTTTTTTTTCATCCAGAGGTTTTTTCATTCAATTAAACTTCTTTTTTCCTACTGCTCTTAGCAGAATTTCATACACTTCTATGGCACCTGTAGCATTATTTTTTCACTCTGCCCCAAGTAGCTTTTATATATTCTTTCCTTATGTAGACTTTTCATTCATTCTGTTGGGGATATTCCAATATTTTTCATATAACACTTGTGTTTTCTTTTTCTTACTTCCAATCTCAGTTCATTCACTTATTTCCTATTCTGTAATACATTTACTCCTAAGATCCTTTCTTGACACACTCTCTCATTCTGTATCCTTTCCTCATTGTATCTTTCATTTTTTCAATTTTTCATCATGAGCAATGAATGATGCTTTTAGATGTATATTAATTTCATTGTCACATGTATATGTGAATAGATTTAGGCTTAAAACACATAACAAACAAACAAACAAACAGTTTTTTAAAGCAGATATTCATTTGTCATAATTTTCATTCATTCTGAGGTCTCCAAATGAGCTTAATGACTACATCTGTTCTCTCCAGTCTCATTTTCATCAGTCCTTTCAATTCATCTAGCTGAATATTCTTTTCTCTGGAATACATTGATCCAATAATCTTTCCCCCCCCACATTTCTGGTTCCTCCATTATCACTATGCAATATCACTAAGGGATAGATTTCTATTTTCATGCACATCCACCACCCAGATGACATCAGTGCATATTTACTGAGACACATGTTAGCCTTTCATTCATAATTAAACTTATACCATTACATCTCATTCTGAGCTGCTAACTACACACATAGACAGCATCTGCTACAAATTCTAGGCACTTATTGCAGCTGTAAATCTTTAGCTGTAGTAACAAAGCACATTGCAGACTTAAAGCATCCTGCTGTAAGTCATAAAAAGCAGGGAGAAAAGAGAGACAAATCAAAGACTCTGAAAGGATCCAATTCAACACAACACATGCACAGTTTCAGGAAGTAATGTTCTTTGTCACAAAAAGCTAGTCAAGCTGTCATTTTACCAGTTTCACTGATTTGCTGGGTCAAGTTTATTTCTTTCAAGTGGGTGGCTTGTCCTTCTTTGTAATGTGTTATATATTGCCAGCATTGGCACTTTGCCTAACTCAAGATCTGATCTGTTGTTTCAGCCTGCACCTGTATCTTCCTGAGTTCCTCTTCCACCAATTCATTCTGTTTTGTTTATCCCTGTGGTGTAGCCTGAGACTCCATCTGCACAAAGTCTTCAGCTTCTAAATCCGAACACCCACACTGATCCCAAACAACATGTAATTCCACTCAGACTACCTTCATTCAGATCAATTACAACTTCCCCCTTTGGTTTTTGGTTTACAGAGTCACAGCTTACTTACTATTACTGTTTTCATTTAGTAATTCATGTTCTTTACTAGTTATTACTCTTACATTCAAAGTTACAGTCTTCCATATGATTCTCTAGATATTAATCTCTGCTGCCCACTAACAGACAAGGCTTTAATGTAATGCATTTTAGTATCTGGAGAAGCTGCAGCCTAAGTGTCACTGTTCCAAGTCTCCAAAACCAAGAAACAGAAATAAAAGGATCGTTTAACTGCTTTTAATTCTTGCAGGCCTGGAAACATTGGCACATAGCAACCAAAACAAAGGCTGCAATAACCATTGCTGGTTTCCTGCCAATTTAACCCCGCCCCCCATGCGCACCTGCTCCACCCACATGGCTGTTGTACTTATCGAGAAGCCTGGACTATTTCTGTTGGGCCTAGTTCTTTCTTCTGCTGCTGGCCTGCTCTCGATTGTCGGCCGGCTGCTTCTTCATCGTTAACCTCCCATGCCGTGACTCTTCTGTTTTTCATTATCCCTGTAGGCCTTTCCCCCCCGCCCCACCTCCCCGAATGGCAACCCTGAGACGGTCTGCTGGAGGCTCGACGTTTCAAGGGTTGGCACTAAGTTTAAGTCATAGCTGTGCCATGTGCAGAATTTTCTTACAGTTCCATTCAGATCTGGTACCTGTAAGTCAATATTCCATGTGCAACCAAAGCTTGTTTTTTACTCCAACCCTGTTTATGGATTTTCTCCCCCCCCCTTTTAAATGTCTCAGTGCTTAATTTATTTCTGTATCTCTCCCTCCCTCCTTCCCTCCCTCCCTCCCTCCCTCTCTCTATGTATGTATGTATGTATGTATGTATGTATGTATGTATGTATGTATGCATTTCTCTCTAGCCAGGTTCTACCTACGTAAGCCAAGATGTTATGCAGCCCTGGTTCTGTGAAATCTCATTCACAAATTTCTGGGCTTTTTTCTTGCTAGCAGACAGCTAACTCTGTGTTGTTCTTTGGGAGACTCAGATAGATCCATTTCTGCCTTATAAGGCTTCGTCGGTGAGCCACACCCTCATCTCATGTATCCTCCCTGTAAAGATACAATGTTTCTTTTTCTTTCTTTTTCGTAGGTTTTATGTGCATTTCTCTCTAGCCAGGTTCTACCTACGTAAACCAAGATGTTATGCAGCCCCGGTTCTGTGAAATCTCATGTACTGTATAAGAATATAGTGTATTATGTAATATGATGGGGGTTTTCCTATATAATGTACAATATAGTTTGGATAATATATAATTACAATAGTAATATAGTTATATGGTTTGCATAAGCATATTCAAAGACCATGCTAATGGCTGGTTGATTTGATATTGTTTGCATATATTACCTATGCAGTGCCTTTAAAGTAATGTTTAAAATGTTATTTTTAGAAGATCATTAATTGAAAAGTCAAGCATTGAAATGATATTGAAATGTTCAATTTCATCAACATGATTAAATGTTTGAATAAGCTCCTCAATCTAGGCCGTATATTGTCCTATTGTCAAATCTTGTCTTTTGATATAAAGCTGATCCAAAGAATAAAAATTGACAAATTTCATTATGTCAACTTCTAGAATATGACACACAAGCATACTTCAAAAGCACACAATCCACATCCTTGCAGCAGTCCAGATCCCTTGGGCAATGAAATGGTACACCACTGGATTTTTAAAAAGTGTTTCACTGAAATATTCCAAATGGACATTTTTTTTCTGTTTCCATTTCTAAAAAAGCTTTCCATTTAGGGAGCAGAGCTATGGTGAAGATGAAAACTGGTGAAGCAGGGAAATTTATGGCTTAGCACACTGACAATTTTATTGTAGGTATGCATACATGCATGCATGCATGCATATATGTATAAAATCCTTCTGTTTTAACACCGGGGGCAAGCTTTTAAAAGGAAGATACAAAGTTTGAAATGTGTATGCAAAAGTCAACCCTCCATCTCCCACTCTATTAATTAGCACTATCTCATTATAAATCTTATTGCTGTTTTATATTAACTTCTCCTTTAAATGTGTTTTGTTTCATAGAAGATTTCAGGAAGGAAGGTAGTTTTGTTATTGTTCCAGTATTCTCCTCTTTCTCTCCTCATTAGGTGAATAATATATGTTCTGTTCTCAAAATATATAAAGAGGAAAGATCTGCATATATTTTGCAAATATTTTGACATGAATCATTGTGTTTCAATATGATCTTACTGATTCTTATTTTGGTAAAATATGAGGTTCTAGAAAGTTTCTTTCTGAGTTTTTTTGTGATCATATTGATATTGATAGGGTCTAATGCATTATTATTTGAATCAAAGTCCTGGAACAAAAAGTTTTCAAACATGTTTTAAACATTTCTGTTTTATCTTTAAGTGCCAGATGTTGAAGATTCAAAAGCACACTTATTTCAAATCTTTCTTTCTTTTGCCCCCTGACTCATGTTATCACTCATCTCTCTTGTACTGGGTTTGGCCTATGGAATGAATGACGTTTTTTTTTTTAAACTATCTTGCCCTACCATGAAAATTTAAACCAACTGCATCTGTCTTTGTGTGTGCATGTGTCTCTGTGTTTGTGTGTGTAAACCAGAAAATTCTAAAGACCATAATAAAAACCTCTGCAAAAATATAGCATATACAAAGTCATGATATGTCTCCCACATGTCTCTCATTGTGCTGTCAATTAATTTCCAAAGTATTTGGGCATTGGTATAGAGAATTGTAGCTCTAGTAGAAAATGATTTTATTTATTTATATATATATATATATATATATATATATATATATATATATATATATATATAATCAGGGTGCTTGCTGGTCTGTCTGCCTGAAAAAAGCCTAGAAGCTAGTGGATTGTGATTTCACTGAACTAGGGCTGCATAAAAATCTTTGTTTACATAGGAAGAACCTGGCTAAAGAGAAACACACACACACACACACACACACACACACACACACACACACATATTTGTTCAACTTGTATGCCGCCTTTCTCCGAAGACTCAAGGCGGCTATATGTGGAAATTGGGATCGTAGAAAACACCCAGGAGCATAGAAGAATCCAAGGCAGATGCATAAACAAACATCTTGAATGTATTTAATCATGTAACAAAACATTAACTATTTACAAAGGCTTTCTTAATGTTCATTTTAGTATGGGGGCACACAGCATGTGTGACCACCCTGATCAAAGATCATCTCTCACTGAGAACAAACGTAAGAAGAGAGCTTGGTGGAAAGGTTAGAGGGGGTTTTATACTCAGTGCAAGCCCCTCCTTTCCACAAAGGGGTGGAGACCCTTTCTGCCTCCACTAGTGTCTGAATGACACATGTGCCAATGGCTTGCAAATACTTGACACTATATATATATATATATATCTCAAAGTTAAAGAATAATAAAAATATCTAAAAAGTTGTAAGGCTAAAATTAAATACCATCAAATAACTATTATATGTTTAATCTTTTTTAAAAAATTGGCTGGAATGTAAAAATTATACAATGTCTCTAAATGAAGCAGATGAAGAAGTGAGCATGGGGCCGTTCATTAAGAAATGGTCTCTTGACTACCAAGGATCAATTTACCTTTTAAAGTTAACATTCCAGTCCATCACCACGGCTGAAAAATCTTTGAATGGGACAACCTGTCGCAGCCAACTTGCCATGGCCAACTCACCTCAGGACAACTCACTGTGGGACAATTCAACAATTCAATTTAGTAATTTAAAATAATTAAAAATATTTAAATTTTTGACATTCAAATTTAACTTTTTCCCTTCTTTGGCATCCTTTTTTTAATGATTCCATTCAACTATTTCTTCAATATTAGTGTAACGTTTGTCCTGTGGTGAGTTGGCTTGCAGCAAGTTGGCCACAGTTAATTGGCTGCGGTGAGCTGTCATACAGCCGAAAAACCTTTGATACTTCTTGTTGAACTGTTTCCAACCTGGCAGTTACAACATCTTTATAACTTTAACCTCTTGTATTGAATTGACTTATTTTCCTCTCAGATCCTTATTCCTTTTTCTTGTTATTTACACCGTTTTGATCAGACGGTCTGAAAGGTGAGATTCCTTAGCTGTTTAATGTAAACTAAGTGCTAGTGCTTAAAAGGTATTGAGTGATAATTACATTAACAAGAAAAACACAGTAGTTGCCCTCTGAACTCTGAACACCCAAATGAAATTTATATTAGGTTTTATTTATTAATTTAAATGTTTTCTAGGACACTGCTGAAACTTAGAATTCTTTATTTTTTAATATATTTACAATATTTATGCATCTGACCTGTTTTGGATTTGAGCTGGAACTCTTCCAGCTTAAGTGATAACAAAAAAATAAAACAGGTAAACTTATAAAAAAGAGTGGGTAGCTCAGGGAAAGAGAAATAGTAATATTTTAAAAATCTGCCTGGTTTTGAGCCTGTGAGTCTCTGCATGTGAAGCAAATAACTATAAACTACTGATAGACTCTTCTAATAACAACTGCAGTCAAGATTAGAGAGTGAAACCTGGGAAAAATATAAGAAAGGAATGTTTATTTTAAAGCTGTTTCCTGCAGGTATATAGATGTTAATGCTTAACTTTGTAAACAAGCCATACATGTGTGTAGTAAGAAATACGCAGGAAAATGATTGGCAATTGGCATGGAGAATTGAGATGGCACAGTGGTGGTGGTAGAAGCATTTTTCTATAGGCAGCCCCAATAGCTGGTTAGCCTGGATTAAATACCTGGATTGAAGCCTCTGCTGAAGTATCCCAGTCTCAAGAGAATTATTTTAAACTGGTTCAGAATCCAACAGCATCAGTACAAGAAAGGATCATTTTATGACCACATTATGGTTATGCTCTTTAACTAGGCTCACACATTCCATGAAGTCACAATTTGCTTTTGTTTACGTTATGACTTTTATGAACTCAGCCCTTGAATTTTGAAATCCATGATTTATGGCACAGCCAATAAATTACAAAATCTAACACCATGGTTGAATGAATCATGGTTTAGTACAATATGTGAACTAGTCAAAACTTGTAATTCCAAAGCTTTGATGGTCAAATAGACAATCTCTGAAAGTGATCAAAAAGTGAAATTAATGAACTTAGTGTCCTTAAAAGGCTCCACTGCAGTTGTGAGCTTGATGACTGATCCCTTCATCTCCTAATGCTCAATCCTCAAATCCAATCTCCTCGTGAGGAACAGCTGTTCAGATGTGGGCCATCTCCCATCTGTCCTCATGAGGCCATCTGTCCTCATTTCCAGCGTCCTAGAGATATGTTTAGCTTGCCATACTTCCACTGGAAATCTTACATTCATGACTGTTAAGACATTTCCATCCTTTCTCTTGTTCATCATAAAATAGTGGTTTTAAGTAATCATGTCTGGCATGAAAGTATGGCTATTGCTTATTGTGTGAGTTTTGGTTGCTGTATGAGAAGTAGCAAAGCTACTGAACTCAAACTAAGCCATTTTTAGAAACCTAAATATGCATTAGTTTTCTATTTATGGTTAAGAATTCACCATCTTAAGAATATGCAGCTGTGAAATCCTACTCTAAAATATCTAGTGTCTCAACTTTCATAAATATTTCAGATAATACATAAACAAAACAGCAAAAAACAATGGTGCAACCTTCTTGGATGGTATATGCATTCCAAATATATTGGTATAGAGAATTGTGTGCATTGGGGAGAAAGACTAAAGCTTGGCATTTTAAATAAGCTGGGCCATATAATCAACCACGACGAATTTAGTTTGTTTTCTTTATATACTGTCAAGAGTATCCTGCTGGGTGTTTCACTATAATGAACTCCACCTGGATAGTCTGTAAATCTAAAGTGGAAGTCTGATTCAAAGCTGTTCCTTGTTATTTCACCACATCTTTGGCTGAGGAAGCTCTAATTTGATCATTAAGTGACTATCGCATCAAGCCAAGAGAGAAATGGCCTCCTTAGAGTACCACATCAGATTTTTATGGGCTGAGTGCAACATCAACAATTTTGCTAAAGACTTTTGTCCCTTTCTATTATGAAACAAGATATAATTTTTACTTCCACTAAAAAAAAAGTTTGGACCAAGTGACAAGAAAGCCTTTATTTTGTAGGATTAGCTAATGCTGGAATTATAAATACTGTTAGGCCCACTGAACTGTCAGAGCTGAGATTCAGTGTTGCCAGGTTCAAGGTGCTATTCATTGCAAGCTGGTTGGAGAGTGAATTTGTCATTGAGGCTATATTTTAGATTGATTCTGTCTCTATTTCCTAGCCTCAGAAAGAATCTTCTTGATATATTTTACTTTTAATATATAGAGAGTACTTAACTACTACATACATATGAACTATACTATGAGTCAAAGGATGCCTCATCCGTTTAGCCAGAGCAAAATTAATAGTTAATAGGTCTATATTTGAATTTATTACCTTCAAATGTGTTATTCCCTTAATACTTTCGCTGATCTCATGCTAGTCGGCTAAAATACAATTGTATCAATGTAGTTCAAAAACTGCAAATAAATGATGTCGAAAGAGGTCCTGAATTAACTATTAAAATTCTAATGTATCTGTAACAAGTGCAGGCAGTCTATTATTCAGTTTCCATTATTTCTTTTCTATGAGAAGCCTCATTTCCTATCCACCATGCATGCTAGAATAGATATTTGCAAGTATATCTAATGCAGAACCAAAGTAGGAACATCAATTAGAAAAATGTACTTGATTGTATTCTCCCATAGCATCCAGCTTTTGTAGCTATCAGATACACTGCTATTTTAAGGTCATGTAAGATAAAAGCTCTTTGTGTCTGATGATAATGGACAAAAATAAGACAAGAGCGTGGCTTGATTATTTATGGAATAAATATTCAATATTTCAAGCTGCATTTTGTGTTTGTAGTATTGATTTATGGTTTTTTTTTTCTGAATGTTAGATTTGCAAATAGGAAAGCAGTGAGTATAAGGACATGCTTAAAGGATATTTACCATCAAGACTATGTCTTATCATAAATCATATATCACTTGATGATACATCTATAACCATTTAGTTAACATGACACCACAGGGTACTTATTTCATGATTTATAATGAATGGAAAAGGATAATCCCTGAAGGGGAATATTTACTGAGAATGGAAAATGGAAGCTTAGGAGGAAAATGTCTGACATTTACTGACACTAAGATTGCTGGTGTTGTAACATGTAGTACAGAATATTAGGGTAAAATGTTAAAGCCGCTGTCTGGAAGAAAAACAATGCAATTATAAGAGTGGGCCATTTCATATGATCATGTGTACCAGCCAGTTTGTTGTTGTTAAAACCAACAGATAAAGCATGAACTACAAAGAATAGAAACTTTCCTAAAATGCTATTAAAGTGATTAAATTATTCAAAGATCTTTGAAATTATACATTGTCAGCGTTCTGGAAAACCCCAACTCCAATTAAAAATTCTGGGACAGGCATCTTCTCAAAGTTCCCATTTATTAGAGTAGGTATCCTAGCACATCTGGGAAAACCCGAATCTGAGAGTTCCGGGTTTTCCCTTAGAAAATCAAAATCCCAAATCCAGTCCTGCACCCCTCAGTCCATCACATAGCCCAATCACCATCCATCCCAACTTGATCCACCACTTCAACCACTCCTTCTCCAGATGCAGGAACACCATGACCTTGACCGAAAAGAAGAATGCTATTATATCTAACTACAATCCCTCTACTAAATCCCCTCTCCTACTTTCCCAAGCACAAGAAGGTGGCAGTGTGGAATATGGCTTCCAAAGCTGACAACATAGGGTGGGTAAATATGTAAATAAAATTAGATGTTTGATTCTTAAAATTAAATATAATGCATAGAAAAGTGTCACCTTGAAAGATTTTAAACTGAAATCTATTTGGCAAAGGGCCAATGAGCAAAAAGAAAGTGTTCTCACTTTCTTCTTTCTGTATTAAGCTTATTTCTATACAATTATACATATCTATATATGTGTGTGTGTACCTATCCATAAAATTCACATACACATTTATCTATAATAACGTATATATTTCTAGTCTAACACTACACATTTGTCTCGGCTATCCTCCTTTTATTTAATCATTCGTAGAATTTTGTCCAGATTTTATAGTACGATGTTTCGCTTTTATCCTGCGCAGTTGAAAAATTTTAGTAATATTTCCTCTTCAGTTGGAGTATCTTTCTCTTTCCACTTCTGAGCAAAAGATATCTGTGCCATGTAAGTATATGCAGTAGTAGATACTTTATGTCTTTCTTGTATTTACCCTCTGTCATTCCCAAGAGGAAAAGTTCCGGTTTGACTTCTATATTTATTAACAAAATTTCTTCCAACCAACTCTTTATTAGATTTCAATATTTTTTTGCCTTTGGGCATTCCCACCACATATGGTAGAAATTCCCCGGGGCCACCTCACATTTCCAACATGCCAAAGAATTTCCCTTATTAATTTGTGTTAATCTTGGGGGGGAAGGTGCCACCTATAAAACATCTTATATAAATTTTCCTTATATGAAGTTGCTAATTTGATTTTTAAATTTTTTCCCCAAAGAAACGATGTTAATTTGAGTAAATATTTTGGTCATAATATTGATTTGGACACTTCAACACATTTTCAATCCCAACTTCCTGACTGATGGGTGCTTACTTTAGGTTTTTTTCTCCTTGCTTTCTATGTTTATGCTTACCTTTAATTCTATTCTGGAGTTAGTTATTTTTTCTCTCTCTTTGTTTCATGCTGCATACCATCCAGAATTCTTCCCGATTGGGAAGGACCATAAATATGCTAAAATAAAGAAATGAATGGTGGTATTTCCTGCAGGTCCTCCCATTCTGAGAGTCTTCAGTGGAACTTCACTAAGTTCTTGCACTTAGGTCTTCAGTGGAACATTCTTTGCAGCTCCTGCTATTGATATATCTAGCATCAAAAGTAAATTCTGCTTTTATAATAAAGATCGTACTGTGGAAAAAATGTCTTTAATGCTGAGGCAGGTCAAGAGCAGGAACCTTCCCCATTAATTCAAGCCTTTTAGAGGCTTAAAGGTTTTTTTTTTTGAAGTTTCTTTCGGTAGTTTTAATATCAGTTTTAGAGGTATTAAATGATTTTATTACATATGTATTTTTATAAACTGGCAGAAGCATTGGAAGTGCTAGCATATGCATTCATTATACAAACAAACGAACATTAGCAACTTCCATCAAATTTCTCCTGGATCCAGCATTGGTACCAAATAACTATGAAACCATATTGCCATGGGGACTGGCGCTTTTATGAGCTCCAGCTGATCAATCAGTTACTTACCTGTTTAAAGTACAAAGTATGATAAACTTCAGGCTGGGTTATTAGAATATTTCATGATGCAGCCACTGAAAATTATAGCTGGCTCAGAATATTATGCCATAAGACACAAGTTGTTTTTATAGGCATTACAATATAGAATAGAATTCTTTATTGGCCAAATGTGATTGAACACAGGAGGAATTTGTCTTGGTACATACTCTCTCAGTGTACGTATCATCCCCGTGTTGAAGTAGTTTCTTTGTTAACCTAATTCCAGATGATCACTTTAGTGTATACAACTCTACTTAGCTTATAGTTAGGTTTAACTAATCTGAAGAACCATTTATTCATCTATAGTGTGTTCCACATAGCCTGTGCCGATCCCACCATGGATGCAAGCTACCCCAACAGCTAAGTTTGCTGTTCTTTGGTGAGGCCTCTAATATGGAAGAAATTTTCTTTAGAGTTAACCTCAACTCTTTTCCTTATTACACTTATCTTTTTAACACTTTTTAAAAATTGATTCCTACAAGAAGGAAACAAAAATTATTGTGACTACTTAGAATATCTCTTACTGAAATCAGTGTACATCAAATAATGATGCATTGGATTAGGGATCTACTCTCTGATGTGGTTCTGAAAAGCAGGATAAAATATATTCAAATACCATAACATTTAGGACATGATTCAGCAATATATGTAGAGAGTCCCATATACAAATCCAAAATTCAATTTTGGATGATAAGGATGTCCCAATCACAATATCTATTCTCCTTTGAGTTATTTGTTAGTGTTGATTAAGTGGGTAGAGTTTTCACAACATTCTAGCTTCAAATCTGTCTTATAATTATGGCGAGAGTACAAAATAATCTTATCTGATGCAAGTTATCTTTCTATATTTTTCTCTTACTGCAGTAACATAATATTCATGTGTATCTGCTGCTGATCTTTTCAACATTTGCAGAAAGTAATTGCTGAAAATGAGTTCCAGTAGGACAAGGAATATTCTAGAAGACCTTTATTTTTTAGGTAAGTCAAATAGAGAACTTGCCAAGTAAAGAGTAAAAATCATGTGCTCTTTCTTCCTTGACCTAGGTGTTTTTTTGTTTTTGGAAGCAATCTCTTTCAACCTGAACTTTAATTTTTAAAAGTTAAGATCAAAGAAGTTTGTTAAAATGATGTTGCCCCCCAAAACCCCATGCTTTCATAAGTGTGACTATAGTGACATACTTGTAAAGCAGCAGGTATATACCCATAAACAGTTAACAGCTTCTTTAAGTGATTCTAAAATAGGATTTCATATAGTGATACACAGAGAGTTGCTGTTCATATGCTGTAGTTCAAATGGTACCTGTTTATGCTTTATTGTCTAAAATCACCCCATGAAGTTGCAGTGTGTGATCATTGTCTATAGAAGTGTGGTTTGGCACATTATGGATGTGATGAACTCTAACGGCATGAACTGATGACTATCTGAAAATTCATTAATTCTGGTCCATAAAATACTCTGGACACCATTGGCATCACAATTCCGGAACCCAAACTCAGCACGTTTAGTAACCTTTGAAGTCATTATTTGGATACTCAGAAGATTCTGATTAAACATAAAGAGCTATTAAATACCACTGGGATGCAGCCCTTTTGTTGGTCTTGGGAACAAGTTTATTTCTCATTTAATTAAATGGCAGGATACCTATGGACTTCATGAAGTGGTATATCATGCCCCAGAGGAGTAATTTTCTAACTCACAAAACCAACAAAATCATTTTTGCAGAAAGATTGCATATAAGGATTTGCAAACCTTGTCCTTTTCTTATTTCCAATTGCCTCAATGCTTGACTCTAATATATGTCTACAAGACTAGTTTTCAAGTCTTCATACTGCAGATCCAAAATGTCCTCTCCGCAATAGTTTTAATACCAAATAACATTCTACTAAAAATGTTACTGATATACATATAGGAGAATTCTTTGCACTGTAATCATTAGGCACATGCATAACATTGGGTTGAATCTCCATTCTCAAGATGAATTATTTCCATGCCTTACTGATGTTAAATGGGATAGTGGTAAAGTCTATGGAGAGTCTCAGTCATCCAGGTCATGGTTGTCCAGTTGCCTCTTGCTTTTTCCAAGAGGCAACTGGACTTTCCGATTTGATAAACCAAAAAGTCCAGATGCCTCTTGGAAGAAACATATTTGGGATTGCTATAAAGGGAACAAATCTGAACCAGAACCATTATGACATTTCAAGTAACATGTCAAGGCACTGAAAAGGGAAAAGAGAAGAAGCAAACATTGTGTTTAGAAAGCAATTTATTCACTTTTTCTCTATAAAATGTCAGTACTGTGAAAAAAAAAGAATGGAAATCACTGTTGATAGGCTATCTTCTAATCACAGGAAAATATTTATTAGGACTCTCCAATAAAACTAGTCGGTGAAAGGTTATTTTCTTATTCTTATTTCAAATGCCTGCAATTCAGTCTTAAATCATTTAATAAATCAGTATGTTAAGATCTTAATTCCCAATATTGCATCCAGTTCTGTAATTTTATCATTTTCTGATGAAATAGCACCTGTACAACAACCACAGTTTCCACAGAAAGTGCCCATCAAAATGCAAATTGAATCAAACAACTGCTCCTCCCCACGGTCAAAGACTCACTTTGTTACTTTATCTATTTAACATTTAATATGTTAAATATTATTTTAAGTAAGTCAATAAAACCAGCAATTAAAACAATAACTTACAACATTTAAAGTATATGTTAAACAGTATAAAAATATTCAGCACAAAATTAGCAGTAACAAAGAAAAAGCAGCAATCGGTTAAACTCACAGTGATACTCATATTAAAAGAATTTGAAAAATAAAACTGTTTCTGCTACATATATGCTGAAATAACAATACAGAAAGTGCAAGTTATACATTACTGGGGAACAACCATGGAAAACATTGGAACCCCACAATGTAAACACCACAGTTAACCAGAAATCTCCAGCATGACCCTCTTGAAATAGTCATATGTATATGAGCTTAATCACTTGGATGTATCCTTGACTTATGACCACAATGGGGACTGAAATTTCCACTGCTATGACCAATAAAATGTGACTTATGATTGCATCTCTTAGCAACAACAATCCCAGAACTCCCTATAAAGTAAATTATTGCAATTCCTTTTGAATTGTAAGTCACCCAGAGACATTGACTGAGATGGGTGGCTATAGAAATTGAATAAATAAATTCTACCAACAAGAATGCACAATCCAAATCATTCTGGGCTTGACCTTTGCCATCCACAAGCCCTGGTTCTTTCAGGGTATGGACAGGATTCCTTTTAAATGACCCTAACTGCCTATTCCCCTCACCTCTACTATTATGATCACCCTGTCCGTCTTAAAGAGCAGCATGCCACTCCAAAACCATGTAGCTCCAGGGTTGTTTGCCATATTATGACTCAGGGACTTCTTGGAATGTTATGATTCTGGGGCTCCATGAAGACCATAAACTGCAGTGTAGCATGAAGCCACAGTCATACTCGGAAGCCTAGCTACACAAGCATGACCCATCAGCACAAGGAAAAGCTGCTATATCCCAGGAAATCCTAGTAGTAAAACCACCATGCCCCAAGAAATTCCAACAGCATGGCACAAAATCGTAGCATTCCAAGATGTGCCCGGCCCAGTCCCAGCCACAGTCACTCTTGCCATCCTGTGGTCTGCTTCCCCAGATGACATTTGCTGTCTTCTTGCTCCCACTGCTGACAAGGTATGCTGACCCTGGTCCATCACATGGCAGTTGCTGACTACATCAGGCCATCTTCTCCAGGTCTTGCAAGGAAATTGCTGTTTGTGACCTGGGGAGGAAAGCCTCAAGTGGTCATCAGATGTCTTTGTGAAGGCCCAGGCTGGGCATGCTTGGTCAACAGCAGGAGTAAGACGATGGTGAAGGCTGGTATGGATCACAGAGTGCAAAGGACCAAAAAGGCATAGGTGGGAGGAAGATACGTGGGAAGAGTTAAAGTGTTGAAGCACCCCTGTGGTCTTAAGTATAGGAGAGTACCCAAGTACCCAACTTTAGTCATGTGTCTGTGGAGGCAGTGAAATGACTTCAGGGATGCTCATAAGTTCCTTTGTTCAGCACCACCATAATTTCAAATGATTACTGAATGAATGGTTGTAAGTTGAGAACTACGTGTAAAATTTTTCTACCTAGTCCAAGATGGAGCAATCTCTTCAAAAAGATATGACAATATTGAAAACTGCAGAGAAATGCAGAAAAATCAAGAAGATAGCACTATTTGTATATGTTTTCTGACAGCTTTGAAATAATAAATCGGGACTAAACATTTGTTGAAGTAGAGCTAGAAAATCATTGGAATGGTTTCACTACACTTCTTGCAGTGGGCTTCTCTGAGAGTCTCCTATTTAACAGTATTTTCAGGGAGGTACAAATGGGGAAAGACTGATAAAAGAGAACTGTGGCATCCTGCCAATGTCATAAGCATTCTTAAAAAAACAGAGCTTGCACTGCAATGCCATGCCATGCAGCACAGCCTGCATGGCTATGGATGTAACTGTGGATGTCACAGTTCCAACTAGATATAATAAGCCACAAGTGGGAAAGGGCTAGCAACCTATGGTCATCTGAAGCCACCCAAGAACCTTGTCATTATTAACCTGAAACCTAGGAAATCTGAACATAAGCCTGGACACATCTACAACTGGAACTGTACATTCTAAATCATCCTGTGGAATATTCTCCTGTTGGAGGTAAGATCTGCCCCCACACTCCTGCCTTCCAGAAGAACCTAAAAAATTGGCTCTCCACTTGGCCTGGGCCCCCAACAGGAACCTGCTACTTTGGGGATGGCAGACCAGATAGAAAAGATCTCCACCTCCAAGCTGCCCATCATCTTGGATTTTAGTTTTTCTATTCAATCTTTTCTATTCAATTTTTATAATTTTAATTGCTTTCTAGTATTTTTTAAAATCTTTTATTATATTATTAGCCACCCAGATGGACAGTGTAGAAATTTAATAAATAAATGAATAAAAATTATTGGCTTTACCTTCAGGTCTCTAGTCAAGATATCATAAAGAGTGGGTTCTATAAGAACTGTAACTGGATTAGAGATCAGAAACTGCTTTAAAAAATCTACTGGGTGATACTGAAAGGGTACATGGTGAAACAAAAATACTTTTTTGCCTTCAAGTAGGCATGATAATGAGCATAAGTGTTTGATCAGATTTAGTTTTACTCCATGTCCCTTTTAATTATTTATTGGCTGCTATATTGCTCTCCATTACAAATATATAACAAGGGACTGATTTCCAGAAGATATCTAGAAGCTATTGTGTAAATGGCCTTAGATATTTCTCTAAGTCCATCAGAAACCCAGATCATTGATGAGATTGACAACTATACTAACTGGGAGGAAAAAAATCTCCAGTTGTCTGAACCACTCAGTTTACAGAGACAGACTATTGTAATAGATTCCCTCAATCTTTGCAGAGGATTGTAAGCTTAAATGTCCCCATTGTATACTTAAGTCTCAACAGGAATTTATCTGAGAAGAAGGTAGTAATTCTTCCCATTTAGATCTCCATCCCTCTATACCGTAGAAAAATCCAAATTCAGTGTGATTTCTCATAATTGGTGACAATTTGTGGCCAATCAAGGGAGTTATGATGAAGTCCTGAGCAGATCCAAACATAGCACATAATGTAATCTCCCAGAACACCAATTCTAAGACCACTTTTTTAACTTTAGTAGGAAGGCTGTTAGGCGATCCATCCTAAGCACTCAACACAGATGCAAACACTCAAGATAGTTACTTGAATAAAACACCATCTCTCCAAAGTTAAAGTTTATTCTTAGAAAATGAACATGTATACCTTCAACCATGAGTTTAAAATCCCAAACTAACTTCTTTTCTTTCTTTCCCCCATCTTTCTGAATTCTTACCAAGAAGAAAAATAAACTTTGAAGAAACAAGTTAGTAAAAGTTGAGAGATATATCTGAGAATATCATAGATAGCCACCCCCACCCCCAAAAAACCAACTGTGTCACTGATCAAATCAATCTAGAGTTCTCAGTTGAGGCACAATGACCAGGTTCAAATTTTCATTTGTGGACACATTATGCAAAGTCAAGTTCTTTTGAGGTCCATGCTTGAAAAATTTCTAGGAGGAAAGAAAAGAGGACAACAAGATAAATGGATTTAATTATAACAGGAATACGTGTACTGTTGGAGGACCTGACATATTAGGTTGGGATGGATCATCCAGGAAATCATCTATCTGAGTGGGTGGTATGTGGAGGCTAATGACTTGATGGGACATAATTAGTATGATTACTCCCCATGTATTTAGGTTTTTTTAAAAACACATAGAAACATTGACAGCTGTGATTGAAGGTCTAAACTTCTAAAGCCTCTGGTTATGTACACTTATATTAAGAATTACAAAATGCACTCTGCTTATAATTCTCACTGAGGAAGTACAAATTCTTCCACATGATTGCAAGAAATTAATATATAATCCCAATATAAAGTCCATCCTGCATCCAAAGAAGGTTGTGCTGCAAGTATCCCACTTTGGTTAATATTGTCTACACTTGGGAACACAGGAGCACAACATTCTTGCTTCAAGTGATCAAGGGCTGCAAGCGAATTTCAGGCATATCAGTCAAAAATCCAGGAAGAAGACTGCATGTTTTCATTACTGTGCTACTGAGTTTTCTGGGGAGACAAGTAAAAAAAAAGACAGCTTGCACTTAGCAATGGCAACAAGATTCTTCTGAAAGTCAATATCACCATCAGCTACCCAGGAAGACTCAACAGTTTATCACAAGAAGACTATTTTGCAGTTTATAATATACAAGGCTAAAGTGGCAATAAAAATCCTACAGTGATGTATCCACGTTAAAGGAAAGAAAAATGGTATTAAAGATAGTGAAACAGAAAACATATATTACTTTATTAAGAGCTCACATCAATAGCTCCTATCTGACATCCATCTAGAATTCATTGTGTGTCTCTCTCTAGTGCTCACCACAACAACCTTTCAACAACTTCCCCAACAAAAATTGAGGAGAATCTGAACTAAGATTGAAGTGAAAACTCTATGCACCCAGTGTCCTTGCTTTTAATGTCTATATGTGGGGAAGATCAGCAATACATATTGATATCCCATATTTACTTGATAGCAATCTTATTGAAATTACACTTTGGGAACACTTTATTTTTTAAAGTATGAGTTAGGTTTTCTCATACACTGTTTCTTACACTGACAAAAAATATTGCTGGGGGAGAACTCCCATTTCTGATTTTCAGAACCTAATCTTCAGTGGTGCCTTTTCTATATAATCTTTGCATTGATAATTATAATTTTCTGTAATTTTTTTCCAATCCTCTATTAAGTATGTTTGAATTTGGTGGCCCTCACTACATCTTGTGAATGTTAAACTGTACCCTGGACAAGGGAGTACATCCTCTCATCTACTCTGATAATTTTAGCATGTACTGTTATTAAAAGTTCTATTATTATTATGAAAGATAAAATGAACCTTTCTGCTAACAACATTCTCGATACCGGAAACAGATGCAATTAAGTTTTCATAATATACACATTTGGGATTTCATTTCTCTAGTTTTAGCTCCTCCGCCCAGCAGAGAAACATTGATTATATAGTAGTGTATATATACTTTATGCAGCATTATTTATTAAATTAATACCATAACAACATGACACATGATATATTCTTAGAGGTGAAAACTTAAAGTAAAAAACAGCACCTAGATTTTTTTTTTAAATTGCTTTTCTGAACACCAAGGCAACATTTTTTCAAGGCAATCAGGCAATCAGACAAATGTTTAGGGACAACATTGCAGAAGAAAAAAACTATATGATTCTATCAGTCAAAAATCCACACATTCTTGGTATAGTCAAATACAGCTGACATCACTTCTGTGCATTTCTTTTTGTCCTGAAATGGAAGTATTTTTATTTACATAAAATTCAGTGCTATCAGTTCGTCCAATCCAGGCCAAACCGGTAGCAACCCACCACTGTTCTGATCATTAAGAGGCTGCTAAATATGATCCACTGATGGACTTTGGAAAACGTATTGGATCAGTTAATTTGTAATTGCAGGAGGGCTTCTTGCAGAGATAACTCTGCTTTACAAATATTTTTTTATATCAGAATATAAACAGGTGAAATGCTCCCGGATCGGACTGGACTGCCCAATTTTTCCCTGTGATTTGACGATCTGGTAGTGATCGCCAGCTGGGTGTCATTACTTCCTGGTTTTAACTAGGAAGTAATGTTTTTTTACCTTCTGCGCATGCGCAGAAGGTGTGTGCACACACGCGATGTATGCGTGTGCGAGTGAAGCAAGCATGCACATGCGGCGCATGCACTTCCAAACCAGTAAGGAAAGTAAGTAGATTTCATCCCTGAATAAAAAGACAGCATAGAGCATTGTAATCAGGTTGATAACAAATCTAATGTATAGTTTCCTGGTTGATAATCAATATCACAGCAACAGCCAACAATAACAATGTACTCTATCTCCAATATGATAGATATGTACTGGGCTATTTGCTCTCTGTAATGATGACTATTACAGCTGCAATGATATATAATGGGTTTAGGGAGAGCTTTATGTCAACTGCAAACTGCTGCTTTTTAAATTAAATATCTGCATGCTTCAGTCTCTGATGAAATGACTCACTAAATCCTTTAAAATTGTATTGACTTCTTATTTGCAAATTCATCTAATCCTGCGTATTATTTAAAGAAGCATATCATATGAACACTATCTTACCAAGATTTATTTCACTAGTCTGTCAATGTTAAATCTATCCTCACCTCAGCAATTCCTGGATGTTTTATATGCATCAAAAAATAATTACAGCAACATACTAATATTGCTAATGCATTTAATGTGACACACTTAGGAACAGTGTTACTACTATTACTCCAATCTTGTTATCTTAGGTGCAAAAAAAAGGAGATACATTTCTACAGAAAAGTATACAAGATATATTGAATCAAGAGATGAATTTTAAATAAATCCCTTAAGAGGTCTCAGGCATAATGAACTTAATGAAAATTAACACAGTGTGAAACAGAGCAGAAATGAATTCATGGACAGCATAAATCAATGCTCATACCGAAAGTCCAGAAAAGCTTGTATTATAATTTTAAAAACAATTATACTAAGAGGTCTTAATAATGAAAAAAGCAATAAAGCTATTATAGCTATCCTCTGGAGTTTTCCACTCCACCTTGTTATGGAATTGTTAAAGAAAAATACAAACATTGCTTTCTGGGCCAGATGACCCAGAGATGTGTTATTAAAGCAGAAATGCAAATTCAATGCACCCAAGGAATCTTTAAGAATACATACCGCCATTACTCGAGCTGCTGCAATTCATTCATCAGCACAGAAAATAGCAAGTCCTCTTCTATCTCTGGTGGCTTTTAAAAGCAACTGCTAACATGCAATTTGTAGCTAGTTAACCTGATTGTTTTCTCATTTGGGGAATGGATTTTTTGTGACAAGCTCTCTGGATTAATTAGAAACACAATTTTCCCACTTACCTCTGACTTTGACTGGTTTCTTTCAGTAAACATTATGCAATGTCACAATTTATAAGCCACTTTGAGAATTGCTCCATGCCCCATTTGTTTCCCATAGATAATGAGGACAGTTTTATTTCTTTAAAATAAATCTTTTATACTTATAGGACACATAACATTTCTCTTTGTGTGTATTTCCACCTTGATCTTTCCAATGATGCTATCTACAGTTTGTGCCAATTATAGTTTCTTTTGAACTACATATGCAGTTCATGTAGCTCCATAAACAACATTTTTAAGAACTGGTCAAATGGTATTATGAGTTTATTCAACATAAATCCTACATCCCTCCAAAAGTAAGTACTCAGCTGCAGGCATTACACATACGGGCACACACATCATTTCTGAAACATCCTTTTTTAGATACAGTATTCTACAAATAGGCAATGTGGAAGAAGATAGGCATAATTCCTATCATCTCTCCTTTTAGTATTGATGGGAAATGTCCATGGGAAGCACGCAATCATATTGCTTTAAATAAGACTACAATTTTACATGAGATAAGAACTCTTGATTGGACAATACTCCTGATCTTAAGGGCTGTAAACACATTCCATTATAGTGAGATCCAGATCCCTAACACCCTGCACAGATTTCCTTTTGAATTTTACTTTTTCATAATTAGAACAAAATACTTCTCACTTGTTCCACGAGTTATATATTTAGAAATGCTCAAGAGTCAAACACTCAAGGTAATTTGAAATCATATCAGTGCCTTGCAAGTAGGGGATTATTCTGCTGAGCGTTTTGGTTACATCCTGTGCTTTAAGCTTGTATTTATCTTGAATGTTGAATCTTTCAGTAGCTTCTTCCTGTCCTGTGCTACAATATTCTCATTCAGATAGTGAAATGTGATATTGTTTTCAGGAAATTCAAAAGAGTGCTAAGCAGAGAGCATCAAAGCTAATCTCAGAAAGGGCAGATACAAGGTTTTTCATAATGAGAACCCTATCCAAGTATACAAGAATAAAAATAACTGGTCAGAGAGCAGCACCACTCAGAACCATGTAGGGTTTCTAATAGGTAAATTAAATAAGACTCAACAGGGTGCTATTGTGGCACAAAAGGGCAATGTCATTTTACAGCAAATTAACAGGACAAGAGCATAGTTTCTTTGCATTGTAGGAGATAATAAGGGTTGCTTTACTCAACCCTTAGAGACATTGTTTTCTGCAATTATCAACACTCCCATTTAAGAAGTATTAAAGCATAATACTTTAAGTATTAAAGCACCTTACCTTTAAGAGATAAGGTGCAGAGAATACAAAGATTCCAGAGAACAAGAAATGTAAAAATGATGACAGAAAGATCAATCTCATCAATTGTTGTTATGTGGTTATATGCTGTGGTTTCTGTTGTTATCTTCCTAATGTTGTTCATGATAAATGAAATAGGCCCCTAAATAAGCATTGGGAAACAAACAAAAAAGTGGGGAATAAGGTCACTGGGTAAAACCTTAAGGAAAGAAACATAAAGATAATTTTTTATATATAGAAATACTCACACCATTTCCCTATCCTATCACAATCTGGATTTCTAGCAACCTTGAAGCTACCTCTCCGAGTACAGGAATCTGCTTCTAATCTCTACTTTGGAATTTTCTAAATAGTTATGTATAGAGGAGGTGTTGGTCTTTATTAGTTTAAATATTTTTGCCTGTGTTTGCATGTTTGTCTCCTGTACTTTTTCTTTCCTTTCAACAGTGTTTTTCCATCTCCTTTCCACTAGGTTGAACTAATTTACACTTATAAATCCTCAGGCAATTCTATCTATTAAGACATCTTATTGAGATGGCACAAAAGAAGGAACAAAGCATCTAGGTTACTACTATTGATTTCTGTAATAACGTTATGACAGCTAATAGCTGTATCTCTTGTAACTCTTAAGTTTATTTCTAGTTGTATTGACTACAATGGCTGAGCAAACAGAAGTAACTTGCTTGACTTACAGTGCTGACAGAAGCTTGTTTATGAATAGCCTGAGGTCACTCAGAAAGTTCTGATAAATATAAGGAATAAATGCTAGTTGCTCTTGAAAACAATTAATTTTGTCTACTTTTCCACTACGTCCAATCACTTTAATCCCTTAAATACTACTGATGTTCTTGAGTCTTGACAGATCCCTATCATGTTGTGTCATCTATAAATGTTGTCACCTTGTTGCCCCAATTCCTTTCAGATCATTTTTACACATTAGTGCTTTGCCTCTGGCATTCATTTGTTACTTCCTGGTGCACTGAAATGTAACTGCTTATCCCCCACCCCCTCCTTTGTCTTCAGTCTCTTACCCAACCTTTCTGACCCCTGGGAGTTCTGTACATTTGCCCTTGTGAGTAATATGTCATCATAGTAGCTTTTTGCTGAAGCCTTGCCAAAGTATTCTTTTTGAATTCCAATTACAGAATGTGCATTTTTCTTTTGTCCTTAACATTTTTCATTGTAAGAAACTGATATCACATACCTAGTTTCCAAATCCATAGATAAGTCACTGCTTTTATTACTAGAGGGTCCTATAATTGTAAGGGCAGTAGTGCAGTCCTGTGCATAAAACACACACACACACACACACACACACACACACACAGAGAGAGAGAGAGAGAGAGAGAGAGAGAGAGAGAGAGAGAGATCCCTGAGTAATATACCTTTGCAAGCAACATGAATGAACAGAAGTGTTATCAGAACTGCATTAATCCCTAAAAAGTTTATTGCCACTATCATTAATTTTCATAGATAGATAGATAGATAGATAGATAGATAGATAGATAGATAGATAGAT
>WNWU01000002.1:36905908-36932781 GCA_012654045.1 Ptyas mucosa
CCATTATTTTAAACAAGGGAAGTACAATACCCCTTTATAACCAGGAAGGATTTTTAAATCACATTAAAAATATTAAATAAAACAAGATATTTATCACAATTATGTTTGTCTAGTTGCGTCAACATGCTTAATCTAGATCAGTTGAATATCTAGTCCTATGAGAAAGTAATACTATATATGCAGATAGTCTTAAATTATAATTTCAGGCAATTAAATTCAGGCTATAAAGATCTAAAGCTCACTTTACCCTATTCAGAAACTAATGAGCAAGCTATTGATCATATATACACAGTCACTTATTCCACTTATTGTTGTATTCCCTTTACATATAAACTTGATATACAAAAATATAAATAAACATAACGAATGTCTTCCATGTAGATTTTCTAACTAGATATTGGAATAACAAGTGAATATTTTAGATGTTACCTTAATACAAGATTTCATACTGAATTTTATACCTCTAAATGCATTATTTAAAAGTCCTCAAGGCTATTACCTCCCATTATCACTGGTGTATTCTATTTGATAATTAAAGGGAAAACATACATGTGTCAAAACCCAAACAATAACCTGGCTAAATGCAAATGAAGATCTTAATAAGATAAGATAGGATCCAGTTCCATTTTTTTCTGTGCAAGATTTATGCAACTATCTTAATAAATAGCAGAGCTTGGATGATCTTGGGTGGGCTCAATAGTTAAACAGAATTGGACCTAGTTAATAATTATTTGGGGGAGCATTTAAGAAGGCACTAGGAAATGAAGTGAAGAAGTCACCTTAGGAAAATACCATGATAAATCATTTCAGCACACTTCCAAGGAGATTAGGTAGATATGTCCATAGTCCCACCAGGAGTCATGTTTTTGTTGAACAAGACATTACCTTATCTAATGGAGTTATTGAAGACTTCTATTTGGGACAGTTTCCATTATTTCATAAAGTGTATGATTTTCTTAATGAATTGTACCCTTAGTCCTTTGGAAGTCTGAAATATAAAGCTTTCTGATCCTTCACTCAGATCATGTTGAACAATGGCATCTCAATTCAAGTTACTGAAATTTGGGTAAGTCTTTTGGGTTTGCACACAGCCTGCTCCACCCCTCTTTTATAACTAAACAATCTAATAAATATTCATTTAACTATAATTTCTGGTTTTGGAGTAAGACACAATATAAGGATTTGACATTAGTTTCATACTTTGCCTCATTTCAATGCTGTAACCCTAATTTTCATTTTAATCAATATGGGAAAGAATAGTTAAATTAGAAGTTTTCTGTTTAATTGTAGTTTACATGAATAGAAGAACAGAATGATTATAAGAAAATGTACTTATAGGTATGAGCCGATTAAGCCAAAAATGACAATTTACAGTAGTTCCCTTTTAAGATTGTTCCCATTTTTTAAAAGAAATGTGACCATGACTCTTGACTATTCAGTATAATTTATTCCTCAAAAGCATGCATTTATATGGCTTAATACTGTTCTTTATATATTTAGTTTCATGTCATTGTGACATTACCAAGTTATTTCTCCTCCACAGCAGAAACAACTATATCTAGTAAAACTTCCCAAGGTCGTTGGCCTGTGTCTTTCTTTCCTTGCACCCAAGTATCATTTTTCTTAGCTTCTTGTCAGCTCATGTGATATCCTTCACATCCAGCTTTTATTAGCAGGAAATACTGCTATAGCTTTAGTGTCATGTGTACTATAAAGACAGGATTTCCAGGAGATTTGACAACTCTTATATTTTCTGAAGTATTCTCAATGTAACAGAGAAACAGTTTATTACTGTTAAGTAGTGGCTGTCTCACCAACTTGAATAATGAAGTCCTTGAGGTCAATATTTTATACAATGATCCATTTAAGAAAGCATTCCTCTATCACCAAGCACTAAAACAATGGATGTCATAACATAGATCTATCTATTATCAATCTTAAATCTCACTATAATCAATCCAATTCTTTGGTTGCAGAAGTATCATCTGTTACCGTGCTAAAGCCAAGAATTTTCTATTTCCAAAATTGTTTAGAAAAGAAGACAATACAATTATTTCCCGAGGCCAGTTCTGCTGCACATGAGCAAAGAAGATTTAAGCTTGCCTGAAGAGGGCTTTTGTCTGGAAGTGATTTACATATATTCCATGAAAGCTGTATTTTCACAAACTGCAGCAACACTGGTTTGGAGACATTACAAAATCTACCTAGTGCTGTGTATTTATATGGTTATAACAAGGGACAAAAAGAAAAAAAAATACTTGGCTGGTGAGTAAAAGAAATGAAAACATCATGGGTTTCTGAAGCATCTTTCATTTTCTTCACTTGTCATAAAAATGCAATAAAACGAGATGGGTCACCAGTCACTGCTGCCACCCAATTCTCAGAGGCTTCCAGCACATTTACAAATTGCCAGTATTTTGACAGAAATAAAGCAAATTAGGAAGCATGCTTATTTTTTTTTATTTTTTTCCCTATGGAAGTTTATGCTTTGTGTATACTAAATCCCAATTTTGGGACGTATTCTATGTTGTCTTGTTACAGTTGGACATATTTTCATCTTTCCTCTTCCCTTCATTTTGATGAGAGCTAATCATTTTAAGTCCCATCAGGGGGTGCTATAGTACTATTGCTTAATGCTTTTTGTGGCCAGGACTGCCCTTGAAATTAACTTTGGGGAAGTTAGGATTCAACAGTTGTAACATTGTCCTCAAGTGTGTTGTCCTTTCTTTTTGAGGCTGAACTGGTGTAACCCAAAAAGGTATCATAACATTGAGAAATAATAAAGTCTGCTGCAAGTTGCAAAAGGCTTGCAAGAAGGTCAAGGCAGTTAACTTGAACATTAAGTTGTGCAGGTCTGTAACTGAAAGGAGTCAGAAGCAGAACAGAAGAAACTCTTACAGTGCAGGGCACTTGGAATAGTAGAGATTACAGAAGAGGTAAAGAACTTCTTGATAGAAACAATGGAACCATCAAGAAATTGGAACTGGAGTTATGGAGAGTAGTGGGGTAGTCTGTCTTAAAAAGTAGAAAGAAAATATTTTTTTAGTCTGGGAAGGTACAAAAAGTTGTAGAACTATCAATGAAATATTCATATATAGATAATGTCCATATTGTTTATGGATTGTGAATCTATTGCTGTTTGTTCTTGATTGATTTACTTCAGTCTCTCTTTTATAGGCATATCACATGTGTCTATAAAAAATGTGTCTCAACTATAGCTTTGATTTTCCAAAAATAATCTCCATGGCCAATTTTTCTATAGGTTGAATTATAGATATAAATTCTAATTTTGTGGTCCTAAAAAGCAGCAAGGAATGCATTTGAATTTTCAATTGTTCTCTATAGAGAACACTAAAAACATTCACATTCTCTTCCCCAGAAGACAAAATACAAAACATTCGAAACGAGTAGAGCAGTTTTGTCCCAAGTTCGGAATATTTTTTTCCCTCATATATACATTCCCTAGGGTAGGTCTCCCTCATATATTCTTTCAATGCAAAAATAGAGTTTATGCCACATTTAACATCTTTATTTTAATCTTGAAGAAAAGAAGAATGAAGTTTATGAAGAATCATGAAATAAGTAAAAATAAGGCTTAGAGAAAGGAAGCCCAAGGGCTCTATTTAAAGGATGCAAAACTCTTTTTATTAATTGAATAGGAAAATGCATCTACTCATGGGACTACTTGGATGATTTTTCAAGAGCAATTGTTTTACTTATTATGATGGGTAGTGCCCAAAATTTCAGAAATATCACATTTTTACCTTCATAAGAATTTTCAGCCAAATCTATTATCCTAAACATTAATTGCAAGTAAATTTTGCATTCCATTCTGATCTGAAAATTGATCTCAACAGCACAAGAAGAAAAGAATGAGATTTGAATTACAGACATGTAAAAGTTATGTCACATGCCTTTAAAGTGGAAATCATTAAAGGTAAGTATGGGAAAAGAAATGGACTATAAATGCTCTATAAGTGATCAGTAGCAATTGTATTCACATATGTGATTCATTAGACTAATTTAAATATAATAGAATAACAGAGTTGGAAAGGACCTCGGAGGTCTTCTACTCCAATCCGCTGCTAAAGCAGAAAACCCTATACCATTTTAGACAATTGGTGTCCATTCTCTTCTTAAAAATCTCTAGGGATGGAGCACCCACAACTACTGGTGGCAAGCTGTTCACAAGTTAATTGTTATCATTGTCAGGAATTTTTTCCTTAGTTCTAGGTTGGTTGTCTCTGATTAGTTTCCATACATTGCTTCTTGTCCTGTCTTCGGGTACTCTGGAGAATAGGTTGATTCCCTCTTCTTCTGGCATCCCTAGTCCTTCTTTTCACTAGACATACCCAATTTCTGCAACCAATCCTCATATGTTTTAGCCTCACAATCATCTTTGTTGCTCTTCTCTGCATTCTTTTTAGAATATCAAAATCTTTTTTATATCATGGTGACCAAAACTGGATGCAATATTTCAAGTGTGGTCTTACCAAGGCATTATAAAGTGGTATTAACATTACACATGATCTTGATTCTATCCCTCTGTTAATACAGCCTAGGACTGTGTTGGTTTATTTGGCAGCTGCAGCACACTGCTGGCTCATATTTAAGTGGTTGTCCACTAGGACTCTTAGATCACTCCTGAAATCACTGCTATTGAGTCAGGTACCACCTAAGCTATACCTGTGCATTTGTTTTTTATTGCCTAAGTGTAAAATCTTACTTTTTTCACCACTGAATTTCTTTTTTGTTAGATAGGGCCCAGAGTTTTAGTCTGTCAAGATCCTTCTGTAACTTGAGCCTATCTTCTGGAGTATTAGCTATTCCTGCCAGCTTGGTGTATCTGCAAATTTGATGAGTTCCCCTTCTATCCCCTTGTCTAAATCCTTTATTTAATTTAATTTAATTTCAGATTTATAAACCGCCTTTCTCCCTGAGGACTCAGGGCGGTGTACAGCCAAAATTAAAAAACAAAGAATACAAACATTTATGAAGATGTTGAAGAGTACTGGGTCTAAGACAGAACCATGGATGTCCCGCTGCATACTCCCTTCCATGTAGATGTACTCTACTGTCAAAACCTTTTTAACTCTGGTTTACTGAAGTTACCATTTTTAAAAAAATACCTCATTGGTTTCCTGCATTTAGGGAGTGATCAGGCAAGTTCAATACCATTTCCCATAATTCCAGATATATGAAACAACTTTTAGAGATCTCAGATTTGTGGTTGAGAAATTTTAGAAGCTGAAATCCACATATGTTGAGCAGAAGACTACTTCATCCAAGTTTTGACACCCAAGGCTGTTTGAGCACAAGGAGAAGATATGATTATGTAAAGAGGTACATTAACAATAAGTTGTGGAATGTGCTTGAACTTGCTACTTGTCTTCCTATGCATATTCTGCTAAAAACCGTTTGACTGGGGATATTAACAAATATAGCAGGATAATAAATATTATAATTATATATTCCCAGGGCCAGAAAGTAATTGAGAGTTGTGCACGATGGAAGTAGAGTGATGAGAACTTCCGTTTCCGGTCCCGCGGGCGACAGACACTGATCGGGCTAGCTCTGGCCCCAGTGTCTGATCCCCCCCATCTGGAGGCCCTTTGGGCCAAACACTCCATTTTTGGGGGCATTTGCCGTTTGAGGGCGGCTCGCCAGGGGTCCCCTGCCTCACATCCAGGGGCCGGGAGGCCGATGCTGGCGCGCCCGAGGCTCCAGAGGGGGTGGGAGGTGATCGGTGGCCTGTTCTGAGGCCACGGAGGCACCACAGCGCCTGAGGGGACCGGCGTTTATTTACAAAGCACAGCGGACCGAGCTGATTCACCGGTGACTTGAGCAGGCATCCTGGAGGTGAGAGGGGGGGTTGGAGTTCCCCCCCCCCTTGTAGCTGGAAAGGTGCCGTGGCTGACAAGTAGGGGGAAAGAAATGGAAGGAAACCCCTTACTTTGATGACTTTTCTTCTGAGGATGGCTTTATCAGAATTTGTTGGAGAGGTCTGGTGGCCTCTCTTCACGGTGGTGGGCTATGGCGGCGGTCCGACTTCCTGCTTCTTTATTTATGATTGAAGACAACATTCTCCTCTAAGGCTTCCTGTTTGACCTACTCTATACTCCGGACTCGTTGCTCCTGTGAGCGCCCACTGGTGGATATTTGAAAAATTACACTGACTGTCAATCCCTCTTTCTTCTCTGGAGGTTTGTCTTTTGATTTCTCATCTTCTATTACTGCAAGATGGCTAAGGGTCATAAATCAGCAGCAGCTGACATGGAAAAATTTTTGGAAAGACTGGCGAAATTGGATCAGAAGTTGGACAAGTTGGATGATTTGCAAAAAGGATTATCTGAAATTAAATCTGAAATGACACTTATGAAAAAAGATTTAAATGATGTTCAACAGCTGGCAGAGCAAAATAAGAAGAAGATGGGGGGTCTGGAGGGGGAGGTAAGGGCACTCCAGAGGGTGGAAGAAGGGAGAGGAAACACAATGCTAACTTTACAATTGGATAAGATGTCTTATTTTCTCAGGTTTCAAAACGTGGAACAACTTGACCAAGAAAATTTGAGAGAAGTGATGGTTAAAATGTTGGGTGAATTTCTAGAAAGAGATTTGGAGTCCATTGGAAGGGAAGTGGATTTGGTGTATAGAGTAAACTCACAATTTGCAATTTTACATAGTTTACCAAGAGAGGTTCATATTAAATTTGTAAGAAGGGAACTGAGAGATGAGATATTGAGAAAACAAAGACTGGGGGCGCTGGTGTACAGGGGCAAGGAGGTCACCATCCTGAAGCAGATTCCCAGACAGGTACGAGAATCAAGGAGAAAATATTATTTTTTATCAAATAAGCTGTACCTTAAGGGAGTAGGTTTTAGGTGGTTGATTCCGGAGGGTTTGATGATTTTTTGGGAGGATAGTAAGAAGAAAATTAATAACGTAGCGGAAGCTAAGGCTTTTTTTGACCAACATAAATCCTTCCTAGATGGAGAAGATACAGGAGCCGAAGAGGGGGAAGTATTAGATGATCAAGGAGCGGGGCGGACGGAGCTGTGGCGGCCCCGGGGGAGGGGGGAGGCCAGACCATGGTTTTAAGAGCTAGAACCAGGAAATGAAGAAAGGAGGGGAATTCATTATTTAATGTCTTTTACTTGACATCTTTTTTTTTCTCTCTCTTTTTACTGTATTTTGTATAACACTTTGGCTATTTGCTTTTTTCTGTTTATATAACTTTTATACAACCTGGTTATTTGTTTTGATTTAACATAATAATGTCTGTTGTGTGAGAACTTAAAAAAGAGAATAATAATTGAAATATCTTTTTACAAAGATATTGAAAATTCAACATATTGTAAACTATAATACTGTATATTTTTAACCAATAAAAACTTTTTACAAAAAAAAAAAAAAAGAAGTAGAGTGATGTTTGCAACTGATAACAATGGGACTTGCTCTTATCCCAGATTGGCAGTAATCACTTGAGGCCCTCAAGCATGTAAGGATGGCTTTCTCCTGCAATGTTTGCTAACTGAATGTTAACTTAATACCTGAAAATTGTTGAATGAAATGTTCTTTCCTTATTTAATGATAATCATCATTTAATGCTTGAAACAAGCATTAAAGTTGCAGTAATCTTGTCTTATTTGTGTCAGGTCATTGAAATCTAATCTTGCTTCTGCCAAGTACTTATTAGTTGCACTTAGATAATTACTCAGCTTCTGCAACTACCCATCTGTGATGTATCAATAACGCATGAGTTTTCATTTTATTAAAATAATAAATATCATTTTATCAAACTTAATTCAGAGCAAGATGTTTAAATTATGCATTTGTGTAATATTTGTGATCAGGAAAAAATGTAGCTAACCAAGTGATGGCTGAAGACAGCCAGTCATAATATAAAATAGACTTTCCCCCAGCAATGCTTCTAGATGTGTTGGACTATAAATCCCAGAAT
Source organism: Ptyas mucosa (assembly GCA_012654045.1). NCBI lineage: Eukaryota > Metazoa > Chordata > Lepidosauria > Squamata > Colubridae > Ptyas > Ptyas mucosa. The sequence goes on from WNWU01000002.1 coordinate 36,913,869, forward strand.
TCTATGCTGGCTACAATTTTAACAGATGCCAAAGTCATAACTCTGGGAAAGTTGGCGAAGAATATATTGATGATAATTAAAGCAGGAAGAAGTACTTGATTGCAATAACTGAATTAAGGGTTCATCAGAAATCAACCTTGAATCATACTCTATTAGTTAATTAAATTCAGCTTGTTTAAAATTTAATCCAATTTATTTGCAATATAACAAATTTAATTAATAAATTCATTGGAACATCTTGTCTATGAACTGCAAACTTTAGAAGTTCTTTTAAAATGCGCTTTGTAATGAGTACCAAGGGCATATGATAAATGATGCAATTGGTTTTAAATTGCTCTGCCAGGAAAAAAATAACTGGCCTGTACTCTGAGACTACAGACTGTAGGAAGAAGTCACCAAGCACTGATTTAAAGGAGTCCCCAAAAGTTGCCTATGTGGTTTGCTTTGTCTTCATTTCCATGTGTGACTCTTGGATTTATAAACTTATAACCTATTTATAAACTTGCAAGCTTATATCACATTTTCTAATCATTTAAGACATTGTGAATTTTTTGAAAAGTGAGATAAATATTTGAGGACACACAGAGAAAATGGGATTTGAAATTCTGGAGATCTTTATCAAAGAAATCTATACCAGCAAGCTAGAATTATGCATATGCTTATGTTTCTTGCAAAAACTTCTATAGATGTAAATCTCTGTATTTTCAGGACAATTATTTAGACTTTAGACATGGTTTTTCCCAGATCTTTAAACTTTTTCACATTTATCAAATTGCCTGTCATTGATTTTGCTTATGTGTAGATGTTACTTTTAAAACAATGTGTTATAGAACGATCCTGATCTGGAGAGATAAGTGATAATATGCATGCAGAGTAGGGAGTATGTGTCTTCTCTTGGTTATTTTGGCCACTCACATTTGAGGTTGGTATGGCTATCTACTGTATGTGCATGAACATGAATACATTTTATGAATTCTTTTCAGCAATGGAAGTAGTATCTAACAGTTCCTCTTGATCTCCATTATTTACATATAAATTATGGTACTTTTAAACTTTTGTTATAAGATTACCCTGATAATGGACCTGTTTTATTACTAATAAGCAGGTTAAAAAATTTTATTAAAATACAATTAAAATTGTATTTTAGCTGTTTTAGCTCCAGACAATATAAACAGGATTATATAGTGTAATCCAAATTAGATTATAATGTACTCAGAGGTGGGTTCCAGCAGGTTCTGACCAGTTCTGGAGAACCGGTAGCGGAAATATTGAATAGTTTGGAGAACCGGTAGTAAAAATTCTGACTGGCCCTGCCGCCATCTATTCTCTGCCTCCTAAATCCCAGCTGATTGGGAGGAAATGGGGATTTTGGAATAACCTTCCCCTGGATTGGGGAGGGAATGGAGATTTTACAGTATCTTCCCCTGCCACACCAAGCCACGCTCACCAAGCCATGCCATGCCCACCAAGCCACACCCACAGAACCAGTAGAAAAAAAAATTGAAACCCACCAACGAATGTACTGAATATTGAATAAATAGAAGCCAGTATGATTTATTACAGATCTGTAAATCAAATGCATTTACTAACAATTTGATAATCAATCAAAATACTTTTTTCTTCTTTCTTTCTTTCTTTCTTTCTTTCTTTCTTTCTTTCTTTCTTTCTTTCTTTCTTTCTTTCTTTCTTTCTTTCTTTCAACAGGACTTGAATCCCAGGATTATTATTTTTGATCTTTATATTATATATACTTGATGTTCTTTAGATAAATATTATGACTGTAATATCCGTCTTTGCTTAGGATTTTCTTGATATCTTTTGAAATGTTAACAGAAGATGATAAGTGGGTAGAACTAACTCTCATTCAGGAAATCAATTAGCTATGATGGAACACTTTGGCAATATGAAGAATCATATGAATTTAATGAACTGTAGTTAATGTGCATTATTGATTAACCAAAAATCTTTCTTCTTCAACAACATTATTCTCATCAGACATGTGTCTTTGTTGATTTGATTTGTTCCTATAATGCAGTTAGGAAATGTAATTAATATAAATAATAACAACAGTAATCTATTTTGGGATAGGGTAGTGGGTGCTAATATAATTTGTAATTTATCATTTTCATTCATTATTAAAAATAATCCCAAGCTTCCTACAAATTTACAAGCTGGTGGAATTAGTTGGCTTATTTTCTTACCACTCAGTGGTAATGAAAAAAATGTCTATAATTTCTCAGTGACAAATAAATAAATAAATAAATAAATAAATAAATAAATAACTGTGACAGGCAGACTTCCACTTTAGTAGAAGTAGAAGTCCACTAGAGTTCATAACTTGAGGTTCCTAATCGCTACAAAATTATTTTTAGCATAATAAAAAATAAAATTATTATCAAACATATTGCAAATCTCACCATTATGTTTCATTAATTGAAATATATTAATTGCATTAATTGAAAAGGTAGTTGAATTATATTAGATTGTCCCCATCCAAAACCGGTCCAAAATATTTTATTTTCAAGTCAATGCTAATGAAATTATTTTGCCATTTTGACAGTCACTGAAGTTATTTTGCCATTTTGACAGTCACTGAATAACTATCCTCTGTTTCCTTTTTACACCTCTCAAAATCTGGTAGAGATGACTGCCTTTTAAGAAAGACTGGTGTAGTAATTACAGAATATGCAGTGATGCTTTTAAAAAAGCAGGACATTTTAAAAAGTAAGGTGGTTAAAGCTGTTTAGCAGCAATTTATAGATCAAAATCTATATATTACTAAAATTCTCATGTTTGTAACATTTCATGAGGTAAAACAGAGCATCATATGCTGGGGTGAAACCCAGCAGGTTCTGACAGGTTCTGGAGAACTGGTAGCAGAAATTTTGAGTAGTTCAGAGAACCGGCAAATGCTATTTCTGGCTGGCCCCAGAATGGGGTGGGAATGGATATTTTGTAATATCCTTCCCCCAGGAGTGCGGAGGGAATGGGTATTTTGTAGTATCCTTCCTCTGGAGTAGGGTGGGAACAGAGATTTTTTTAAAAAAAAATTGATTTATATGCCGCCCTTCTCCAGAGACTCAGGGTGGCTTACAGTGCATTAAGCAATAGCCTTCATACTTTTGTATATATTTATACAAAGTCAGCTTATTGCCCCCACAATCTGGGTCCTCATTTTACCTACCTTTGAAAGGGTGGAAGGCTGAGTCAACCTTGAGCCTGGTGAGATTTGAACTTGCAGTAATTGCAGGCAGATGATGTTAATAACAGTGCTTTAGTCTGCTGCACCACCAGGGCTCATTATTTTGCAGTATCCTTCCCCTGCCACGTCCACCCAAGCCACACCATGCCCACCAAGCCACACCCACAGAACCTGTAGTAAAAAAAATTGAATTTCACCACTGATCATACGGCAAGAATATTTGAACCAAGGCACCTCAGATGACCTAATAGATAGAATGTGTCCAAAATCTGTAACCCCTCACTCCTGTGTGACTAAAATTTGGCAAACTTTAAATTTTATGACATACAAATTTCATTAAGCATTTATGATATACAATAGGTCATAAAACATTTCCTGTGGTCAACTTCTGATAATTGACAATTAATCCTGGGCTGCTTTCAAGGCAGATATATCTCTGAATATCCTCCTGAATTTTTAAGTATTCTTTGTAATGTCAGTGATAGACTGATAGAGTTAGAGAAAGGACAAGCAGTCTGGATGAAATTTCTTTAAGGTATGCATATCCAGGTGTGACACAATACATTTTTCTTTCTGAGGTAATGGAGAAAATGACAACAATTTTATTCATACAAAACATGTAAATTATATTTGGTGTTGTACTGATGGTTAAAAGACATCCCCTACCAAATCTGGGTCAGCACAGGGGCACGGAATACAATTAGTTGAATACACTCAGTCTTGGCCTTCAAATTAGAACTGACAAGAAATTATAAATATAAACTGAAAGAAAAGCTAACAAAATAATATGTAAATGAAGTGTTATTGGGCACTATTTGATGGTCAAGATAATGTATCTGTAATGGATGAACAACGCTACAAGAGGGGGTAAACATAGGTTGATTGATGCTGAAGAATAATGCAGATCAGCCTGCAGCAAATTGACCCACTGATTCTTAAGTAATGTCCAACATGGTATAAATTAATCATGATAAAAAGATGGTTGCCTTTACTGGCCAGTGGGAATAGCCACTGTATTTAACAGGAGATATGTATTTTCATTTTTGCCACAAAAATTCTGAAATTATACTGGGGAATAGGTTAGGAAATAGATGACCTAGTGATTTAAAAAAAAACCCCAAAAAACTGGTTTCTTGAGAAAGACACAATGGAGTCATAGTAATCAGACCTCTATGAGTTAGAATAATTTTTTTCCCATTTCTTTTCAGCGGATAAGCAAATAAAGATATCAGCCTGTGTGAAAGATCATATAGTAATATCTCATGAGCAAATTATTAAATTATTGCTATTATGACTAGATGTAGGATGGAAAATTGCCCTATACAGTTTTCTACCAATTTTTATTCAAATTGTTGAAAGAGAATTTGCTTTACATTTTCAAAGGAGGGTAGACTTTTGAAGAAACTCTATAGGAGAAGTGGTTTGACCCTGCACTTAATTATTTATGAAGTAGACAAAAGCTATGTGCAAATACCTTGTCTTTCATTGTCGAGCTATTTCTCTAGCAGTTTGCAGTCTTCTTGCCTTGTCACAGGAAGACAACATGAGGGATCTTTTCCCATTGAACTTTTTGAATAGCAAGGCTATTTAATCCTATCTTGATAAAATATTGGAAAATTTCATTTTCTCCCAGAGAAACTGTCCAACCAATTTATCTGCTCCCAGATTTGTTAGAGAATTTCAGAAGGTCATTTAGGACCAGCTCTTCCACTGAACCAATATCTAAATCTTGATCTTATTCTATTTAAATAGAAGTGAATTCCATAATTAATTATTATCCGTTTCATAATCCATTATTCATTTTGTATACATTATCTAACATTTGGAACCAGTGTTCCAAAGAGTGTTACCAACTGACTTCATACATAAATATATATTAACTGCTGTTATTATTATGCATAAGAAAATGATAACACATAGGTTTAATTAGTAGTCTAGAAACTTTGTATTACTGTCTTAAATGAAAAAGAAGCAGAAAAATGAATAGCATCAATGAAATAATCTGGGACATTTTTGACAAGTTCCTGTTCTGTTAACTAAAATAGAGAGATACAATGTCTATCTGAGACTGAGGAGAAAAATGATAGATATAGATAGAAAGCAAGCAGCAAGTCAGCGTTAAATAAGTGGCTCTTGTTTTCATTACTGAATGAATAAGAGTAGTATATTCAGAAAGACCTACACATTTTAAATCAAGTTTTTGAACTTGGTAGAAAGCTATTTTACTAGAGTTCAAATTGTCCTAAGCCAGGGTAATTTATGATGTCACAAGTTGCTATATAGCAACATCTAGAGACCCTGTGTTAGAATAATAATCAATTTGTTGTTTTTAAAATTTAGTAAATTCTAAACATTTGTCTTTCATTTTTTTAAATTGCATAGCGCTCAAGATCCTCCATCTTATCTCATCATTATGAGTTGATAAATTATAATAGATCTATCAATTTTGCAAGCTCAATTTCTTTAGTATTCCTATCCAAGCACTTTTCATAACTTACACATAAAAAGTCTAACACCCTGTTAAAATGCCAGGTTTTTAAAATGTAAAAAAAAAATAGGCCAAGTTAAATCACTTCAGAATTATTTCCATCTTTAGTATAACATATAAGCTGTACAATTCAATTGAAAAACTGAAATATTTTAGGAGGAAAAATAGCAATAAAAACATATAATAATGTGGTTGCATACAGATGCACACCTTTAAACTAATACTTTGTTGAAACACCTTTTGATTTTATGACAGCATTCAGTCTTTAGGGATGGGAGCCTATCAGCATGGCACAATCTTGCCTTGGGAATCTTTGCCCACTCATCCTTGCAAAAGCGCTCCAAATCTGTCAGATTGCGAGGGCATCTCCTGTGCACAGCCCTCTTCAAGTCAATCCACAGATTTCTCAATTGGAATAGGCTCTAGCTGGGCCATTCCAAAAGTTTGATCTTCTTCTGGTGAAGTCATTCTTTTGTTGATTTGGAGATATGCTTTGGGTCATTGTCATGTTGAAAGGTGAAATTCCTTTTTATCTTCAGCCTTTTAGAAGAAGCCTGAACATTTTGTGCTTAGAGTTGACTAATATTTGGAGCTATTCATAATTCCCTCCACCTTGACTAAAGTTCCAGTTTCAGTTGAAGAAAAGCAGTCCCAAAGCATAATGCTGCTATCGCCAAGCTTCACTGTGGGTATGGTGTACTTTTGGTGATGCACAGTGCTGTGTCATCAGACAACAAAACATTTTCCCATGTGCTTTTGTCAAACTTGATGTAGGTTTTTGCAAAATGTAGCCAGGCTTGGATGTTTTTCTTTGTAAGAAAAGGCTTCTGTCTTGTCACTCTACTCAATTGCCTAGACATATGAAGAAGATGGGAGATTGTTGTCACATGTAGTTCACAACCAATACTTTCCAGAAATTCTTACAATTCCTTTAATGTTGTTGAAGGCCTCTTAGCAACTTCTTGGACCAATTTCCATCCTGTTTTTTCATAACTTTTGGTAGAACATCCAATTCTTGGTAATGTCACTATTGTGCCATAGTTTCTCCACTTGTTCGCTGTGTTTCATGGTATATCCAATGCATTGGAATTATTTTTTTATATCCTCATTCTGATTGATATCTTCCAACAATAAAATTGTTTTGTAGACCATGGTTTTTGCTGTAAGAAGCAATTGAGTAAATGTCAGAAAAATCCTACTAGAATATAGTATGTGGGCTTGATTAGAGTCACTTTAATTGATGACAGATATGTACTAACTACTATGTAACATCAGGTTGAATGTGATTGGTTACTTCTGAACATGGCACTTTTCTACTTATAAGAGAGTGTGAACTCTAAAAGATTTCAGTTTGTTTTTCAATTGAATTGTACAGCTTATATGTTATAATAAAGGTGGAAAGAATTCTGAAGCAATTTATCTTGGTCTGATTTGTTTACATCTGAAAAACCTGTCATTTTAATAGAGATTTGTAGACTTTCTATATCCACTATGGGTACAACTAAGCTAGAAATATGGAGTCTAAAATTGCACCCTCTCACACTTGACTAATCCCATTTATAAAAGGTGTTTATGGAAACCAAAACCTTATTTGCATAAACTGCCTGCTAATGTAAATGAAATACATAGTTGCTTACCTCACTTGACTGCAATAACAAATGGACTGAAAATATATTGAGTTTCAACTAGTTGAAAGGGAGAAAAAAAATCTAAAGTTTCCATTTAGCTATGAATGATATGTTAAGTAGATATAGATTCCAAATCAATGAACAAACTAAGTATTTAGGGTAAATTTGTCAAAAATGCAACTGATTGCTAGAAAAACATGGAAAGCGTGGGCAGAAAATAATCAAAGCCACACCTGCTCCACTCAATGAAAATGAATACTTATTCTGCTGAAGCAATGTCTTTTGGATTAAGTCTTCTTTACTATCTTAGTTTTCTAAGTTTGTCTGTGATCACACAATTGCAAAATCCTTGGATGTGTTGAGTACAAAATAACATTTAATTTAAAATGACTCAGTACACACAACTGCTCTTAAAAAAGAAATGTGACAGACGTTCTTTGGTTCAGTCTCTGTCAAGCTGTGTATCAACTATGGAGTCCTAAATCTTAACATCCAATTAATGTCAGAAATATTATTGGCTCAAGACCAAATTACATAGAACATCTCTGATTGGCTTTTCCAGCTTTACATTTTGATTTTGGTTTTATATTGATTTTTTTTTTAGTAATGGAGAAAATATTGGGCTTTTTCCCCTATTCTATTTTTCTAACTAAAATCAGCTTTTCTCATCTGTTCCTCCTTCCCCTAGCTGTGACACTGCATAACTGTGACTTTGCAAACAGCTTGCAAAGAGTATCCTTGATCAGAAAACACTCCAAAAATGCTAGCAATCTCACTTAGGCCTCATTCTGTAAAGGAAAAAAAAAATCTTAATCAAATATATATTTTCCCTCCTCTTCTCTCTTAAGCTGCCCTTAATGTAATTTATTATACACACATTATAATAAGGCATTCTCTCCTGGTACTTACAGGAACTAAACTGATCATAGAGAAATCTGAATTGGTGCAGAAACATAAAACCATGAAAAATGATACAGATAGAATTGGAAGAACCACTTCCACACAGCAATACCGCCATCCCTGCTGATCTTGGAATGCTCAAAACAGACAGAAAACAAACCACACCGTGCTATTGCCAGTTAACTAATGGGAGAGTGCACAATTTGTCATTGCTCAATACTCACTTTTTCTACATTGGAAGCAGAATGGATGAGCAAAATGCATAATCAGCTGGAGTAGTTTATGAACCAGCTGCTGCACAAATCCAGAACAATTCAAAATTATTGGTAATATATTCAAGATGCATTGTACATGCTCCCACACATTAAAAAAAAACCTTTCAAAAGATTTGCACAATCTTAGAAAATGGTGGCTACCGATTTGGTCCATGTCTTGGTTTCTAGAATAGTAAGAGACATATAACTTTTTTATTGTTTTTGTTTTAATGAAAACTGGGGATTGTAACTCATTCAGAAAGGTTAAATCCCCACTTCTGTTCCTTCTGGATGCCCATGAAAAATGGTAAACATTTACCCATTGAAATCCAAGCAGCCCATCGAAAACAGGAAAGAAAATATCTACAGTATCATACATGGGGGAGTGCATGTTTGGTCACATGTTACTTATCCCTTTACCAAAACCATATTTCACAGAACATAAATGTCCACCTTAATACTGTATTAGGAAAAATGTTAGTGTACATAAAGCTGAAAATGAATTATAGCCCAAACAAAATGAGCATTTTTAATGCACTGCTATAAACAAGATAGTTTTTATGTAGGTAACTGCTTACAAAGCAATGACCTTACTGTGTTAATTATAAAAATGCACTTTTTGAAGTTCAGACTTCAAATAATACTTATGTAGTCAACAAAACACTGTGAGTTAGCTATTTTACTTTAAGCCACTTTAGAGTTACAATTCTTAGATTTTTCTTCTTGTCTGAATCGATATCTGTAAATAATAAATGAAATCCCAACATATACAATATTTTTGTAAGGATTTTTATTGTCTTTTTACTTTGTAAGCTGCTCAGAGTCAGTGAGATGGGCATCATATGAATTTAGTCAGTCAGTCAATCAACAAACAGGTTGAATTAAGCACCAACCAGGAATGAGTTAACTCTGCAATTGGTCATTGATTCAATAATGCAGGCAAGTGCCACAGAATAGAACATCTTTAACAAACTATAATAGGAAATTAATAGTGTTCAAATCAGGATATCCTGAAGCTCACATAATCACTTAGGTGAGAATATAACTCTAAAGTGAAATATATCAAAAATTTTAAAAATAAAGAATAAAAGAAAGTCAGAGTATTAGATATAATAACGATATTTATATTTATATAATATAACTTTATTTTGGTTTCTAAAAATTCAGGCAATAAAGGTAACATTTATATTATCAAAGGTGTTCCTGAAAGAACTTTTTCAGTAAGCCACACTGCAGTAACATTTATATCACATTATATGTCAACATATTGCAAGCAATAACATAATAACATTAAAAAAATATAACTTTCTTCCAGTGATTTAACTTTAATATGGGAGGGTCCTATTAGACGTATGGTAATAATACCAGGTAAGTTCTAACTTCCTTTTATATCTATGTGTGAGGAAAATATGCATTCAGCATTGCTTCTTTTTGAGTTAATGGTACAGAAGTTACAGAAGAAGACATTTATCTGTAAATACATAGTAAGTATTTACCCTGTTGTAAACCACTAAATATGTTGTATTTCTTAGTTTTTACATCTGGAAACCTAAACCTAGTGGAGAATAACATCCACCATGCATAACAGAATTTATTTCTGAATAAGCATTTACAGATTTTTCCGTACCATCAGTGATTAGACAGAAAATATTCCTTTCTAACCACCTAGTGGGGTTTCTCTACCAGTATACTTGTGACTACTGTTAGGAAACAATAATCTGACCTCATCTGCTCAAGCAGGGTACCTGAATGGTGATGTGAAAAATAAATCAAAGATAAATTACTTATTTATATTTACATTCCTTTCTATGCTGTATGACCCAGTGGCACACGTAACTAATAAGCATCCTTAGAGACAAGTATTGCATCCACACAAATGTAAAGAAATAAAATGTCAGAAAACTTCTGATCAGCATAGCCCCAAAGTCTATCTATCAATTATTCATTTACCCCATTTTTATATGAGCCAAAGAACCTTTTGGACAGACAAGGGCCCAGCAAAAAAAAAAGTGAAAATGTTTGATATCACAGATTGAATAGCATTTGAAGGGAGACAGGAAAGAATCAGCAAAACAGCTAAGCCTTACAAAATATGGTACCTCCATTGCATTATACATACAGAAGGCAAATTAAGTCTTATCCCTGAAATGAATTGTTTTAAGCTCTCTAACAGTCTGCAAATCCCATCTTTTATTTACAATAAGAAACTGCCTTTGTTAGCAACTTCAAAATACTACATATAATATGTATGACACTCAATGTTGAATACCAGAATGTAAATAGGGCTTAATTTTTTTAAAAATGAAAATATGGTTACTGCAAGCTCAGACTTACCTCCCAATCAGCAAGAATCCCATATGGAGGGAGGGAGGGAGTGAGTGAAGGAGAGAGAGGGGAGGGGAGAGGGAGAGAGGGAGAGACTTATTACATTCCTCAAAATCTTCTTGTCTTAAGCAATGTCCAGGAAAGTCCTCACTCAGCTAAGCACCAGATGCAAAAAATAAAAGAAAAATGCAAAGAATCAAATCCTCTATTATTCTTGTGCTTTTCCTCTGATTGTTTTTCACAGCAACTTGTGCCATACCCAAAATGGCACCTCTCCTTCAATGCAGAGAAGTCTGGGTTTATATACCAAGCATGTGTATCTGAGAAAAGCCACAAAACACTAGTTCCTTATCATGTGCTTGTTAGCTTGTCCAATCTATGGCAATCACTTTGGTCCCAGGGGTTGAAAGATACAAGATGCAGGGGAAAAAAGGGGAAGCAAAAGCTGAAGAAAGATCAATACTGCACTGTGAAACAAGAAGTGTGGGCTATTTACTTTTCATTGATCTGATGATGCAGGAGAAACACCTCAGACTGGTATTAAATTGAGGGAATGCATCTTCGGGGGGAATGGGTGTGTGTGTTTCACCTCACGATCAAGTGCGCCAAATAGAAATTAGAACAAACGAAAACTAATTACAGGCATACAATAAAACTATTAATCTACATTACAAAACCTCACAGAAACATAATTAAATATCAGGTTCACAATAAAGCTAATACTGCCAGTTTTATTGACTTAAGTTGCATTTGGACATAACACGAGGGGAAATTTTGTGAAGTACTGACAGGAATGTACAGAAAATCAAGCATTTGAGTCAATCTAGGATTGAAATAGCTCAGCTAATAATTAGATTTTACCTTACAATTTAGTCTTGTGAAGATTTCAAATATACCTTTTCACAAAGACATCTCCAACTATTGTTACTTAGTAGATGAGTTATTTACTAGGGGTCATGTAGCATATTACTTTAAGGCATCATTCTGTATTTTTTTTGACAGACTAAAATAAATTAACATTATTTCAAGTCTCTTTTAGAGCAAAGAAGTAGCAATAAAAACTACAACATCTTCCTCTTTCATTGAATGGATACACACCATGATAGAAGTGAGAGTCAGTAATATTTAGAAAAATAATTCTTTATATATCTTATTCTCTAATGCACACGTTGCTTTTTGAGATAGTTTTGTTCTTAAATATTGAGAATCAAATCATCATCATCATCATCATTATTATTATTATTAATTATTAAATTTCTTCTCCTTTCGGACTCAGGGCAGTGAACAGCCAACTAAAAACACAGTATACAAAAGTTAAAAGTAATTAAAATGATATAAATAAATTTGGCCCAGTTTTAAGTTAAAATCAATAACAAAAACTTTAAAAACTGGCATGGGGTCAGGCCAGCCCAGCTAACTGAAAGAAATGGCTTTTAAGGGCCCGACGAAAAGTCCGGAGGTCTGGGATCACTCGTATCTCTGGGGGGAGGACGTTCCAGAGGGTAGGCGCCACCACAGAGAAGGCTCTCCCCCTGGGGGTCGCCAGCCGACATTGTATGGCCGATGGCACCCTGAGCAGGCCCTCTCTGTGGGAGCAAACTGGCTGGTGGGAGGCAATTGGTGGCAGAAGGTGGTCCCATAAGTACCCCGGCCCTAAGCCATGGAGTGTTTTAAAGGTGGTCACCAACACCTTGAAGCACACCCGGAAGTCCACCAGAAGCCAATGCAGCTCGCGCAGGAGGGGTGTCACATGGGAGCACCCTGTCGCTCCCATAATCCCCCACGTGGCTGCATTCTGTACCAGTTGGAGCCTCTGGGTGCACCCCAAGGGGAGCCCCATGTAGAGAGCATTACAGTAGTTCAGACGAGAAGTGATGAGCGCTTGAGTGACTGTGCGTAAGGAGTCCCAATCTAGAAAGGGGCACAACTAGCGTATCAGGCGAACCTGATAGAAAGCCCTCCTGGCCACGGCTCTTCTAAAGAGAGCCGTGAGTCCAGGAGGACACCCAAGTTGTGCACCCTTTCCGTGGGGGCCAGTGATTCGCCCCCAATAACCAGCGATGGCACCAGCTGGCTATACCAGGACGCCGGCAGCCACAGCCACAGCCCTCGGTCTTGGAGGGGTTGAGTCAAAGCCTGTTTCTCCCCATCCAGACCCGCACAGCTTCCAGGCACTGGTACATCACTTCCAAGGCATCGTTGGGATGGTCTGGGGTGGAGATGTACAGCTGGGTGTCATCAGCGTACTGATGGAACTCCACCCCAAAACCACGGATGATCTCACCCAGCGGCTTCACATAAATGTTGAACAGGAGGGGCAAGAGGACCGACCCTTGTGGCACCCCACAAACAAGGTGCCTCGATGTCGATCACTGCCCCCCTGTCAACACAGATTGCGACCGGTCAGAGAAATAGGAGGAAAACCACTGCAAAATGGTGCCTCCCACCCGCAATCCCTCCAGCCGGTGCAACATGATACCATGGTCGATGGTATCAAAAGCCGCTGAGAGATCTAACAGGACCAGGATAGAGGACTGACCCCTACCCCGAGCCCTCCAGAGATCATCCACCAACGCGACCAATGCCGTTTCCGTGCTGTACCCAGGCCTGAAACTGGACTGGAGCGGATCCGGATAGACAGCTTCATCCAGGTATTGGGGAATCTGCCGCGCCACCACACTCTCAACAACCTTCGCGATAAAACGAAGGTTGGAGACTGGACAATAGTTGGCCAAAACAGCCATATCCAAAGAGGGCTTCTTGAGGAGGGGCCTCACCACTGCCTCTTTCAAGGCGGCCAGCAGGACACCCTCACTCAGAGAAGCGTTAACAATCCTCTGGAGCCAGCCTCGTGTAAACTCCCGGGAGGCCAGCACCAACCAGGAGGGACACAGGTCCAATAAACATGTGGTTGCGTTCAGCCGTCCCAAGATCCTGTCCACGTCCTCGGGAGCCACAGGGTCAAACTCCTCCCAGATAATGTTCTCAGGACCTGCCTCAGTCATCTTGTCTGAACTAACCCAGTCAGTGGCCAAGTCTTCCCGAATCTGAGTGATTTTATCATGCAGATACTGTACAAAGTCCTCAGCTCGATCCTGCAAGGGGTCATTCCGCACTCCCAGATGAAGGAGGGAGTGGGTCACCCTGAACAGGGCGGCTGGGTGGTTATCTGATGACGTGATAAGAGCAGCAAAATAATCCGATTTCGCCGCTTTTATCGCCACTAGGTAAGCCTTAATATGAAATCTTACCAATGTCAGGTCAGATTCAGACCGGCTGGCCCTCCAACTGCTCTCTAGGCATCTTTTCCGGCGCTTCATCTCCCTCAGCTCCTCAGAGAACCAAGGAGCTAAGTGAGTTCGGTGCCGGGTCAGAGGCTACAAAGGCACGACTCGGTCCAAAGCCCCGGCGGCTGCATTATTCCAGGCAGCCACTAGGTCTTCAGCCGAGTCGTGAGCCAGAGTCTCAGGAAATGGCCCAAGCTCCATCTGGAACCTGTCAGGATCCATCAGGCACCTGGGGCGGAACCACCTGATCGGTTCCACCTCCCTGCGACGGGGTGTAGCGGACAGAAAGTCAAGACGGAGGAGTGAGTGGTCTGACCATGACAAGGGTTCAGTAACTATATCCCCTATGTCAAGACCACTCAACCACTGACCAGAGATAAAAACTAAGTCCAGAGTGTGTCCACCTATGTGAGTAGGGCCATGAATTACTTGAGTCAGGTCCATGGCCATCATGGAAGCCATGAACTCCCGAGCTACCTCAGACGTTTCACCAATAGATGGCAGGTTAAAATCCCCCATGACCAGAAGTCTGGGGGTGTCAACCGCCACTTCGGCTATAATGTTGAGGAGCTCAGGCAGGGTTGTTGCCACGTGGCAGGGAGCCAGGTACGTAACCAACAAACCCATCTGCATCCCACGGCCCCACTTCACAAAAAGGGACTCACATCCAGCTATCTGAGGTACAGTGGCCTCCCTCGGATCGAGACCTTCCTTTATGATAACCGCTACCCCCGCCGCCCCTACCCTGCGCTCTCGGCTGATGAAGTGCACAGAAGCCTGGTGGGTACATATCCACGAGGGGAGCCCCCCTTCACAGCCCAACCAGGTCTCCCTAATACCTGCCAGGTCTGCTCCCCCCTCTTGAATAAGATCGCAAATGAGGGGGGCCTTATTTAATATGGACCTGGCATGGCATAGCAACAGCCAAAAACTCGGGCCCTGAGACTCTGAACAACCTGGGGAACGGGGCGAGCCAAGGGGGCCGGGGCATGCCACCGCTCGAAGGTAGTGAGTGCGTGCCCCCCTCACACGATGCAGCCCCCTGCTCCCACCATATCTGCCCCTCCCACTCAGCGTGTTGATAGTAAAACCCTCGGCAGAGTAAGTTTTGATACCTCCCTTGCCCCCAGAATCCAGACCTCTGGTGGCCCAACTAACAGCCAGACAAGACCCCTCCTCCCATGAGTTATCCCCCAAACGCACACAACCCTCCCACCCCCTAAAACCCCTTAAAAATCTCTCTAAAAATTTCCCTAAAAAACCCCTCAGTCCCTTTTTTGCAGCATGCCAAATCATAATGACATATTTATTTTTCTAATGATTTATTCAACATATAATTTCTTTGAACATTTTATTTTATGAAATGAAGTAACCTACTCCAAAGATATTATGTTTTTCTATGTTTGAAGAAGGAATAGATAGTGCTGGATAACCTTGACTAGTTGTACTATATCAAAGGAAAAAAATAAAGATGGGTTTCTTCAATCCTGTAGACCAATCTGCACCTGTCAACAATCAATCATCTTGTACAACTATTTAAAGTGGTAGATAAAAAAATCTTTTTACCATAAGTCTTTTAAAAAGGAGGGGGGAAATGACAATTTGAGCCTAGTCATTTTTGCCTCAGGTAAGAATTTGGATTGATTTGTTGTGTGATTTGTTTGTTATCCATGAGGTTCTCAGGAGTCTTCCAGAACTCCAAAGTTCAAAACTCATCTGATCTTTGTAGGTATAGGCACATCATGGCATCTTTTCCAAGATTTCATTGTTAGTCTACCACATGCTAGTTTATGGCATATTTGTTGCCTGCTGGTTCCTTTATTGTTGATAGTTGATCTTAAAAGGCAAGAAAAAAATCCATCACTTCAGTATCATTGTCAGTTCATTCATTGCCATTGAGAAAAGAACTGGTTGAAAATAACTGTACTTATTGTCATTAATCTGGTCTTCCTTATTCTTAATTGTTGATCCATTTTTTTCACTGTACTATTTTAATATTTCAATATCATTTGCATGTTTAACTATCAGTGATATCAGGATGATGATGATGATGATGATGATGATGAGTTCAGTCAAGTCTGACTCTTGGAATTTCTGTGGGCCAGATCTCTCCACATTTTCTGATCTTGCTCTATTTCTTTGAGTTTATATATGATCTGGTTGGTGTCAGCTTTGATATTGTCCAGCTACTATGTTCTTTGACAGCCTGGTTTCCTTTTACTGCCGACTCTTCCAAATGTAATTGCTTTCTCCAGTGAATTCCCCTGCATGACGTGGCCAAAGTAAGTGAGATGCAGTTTCGTAATTTTGCCTTCTAAGTAACATGCCCAGTGTTATGTGCTCCAGTACTTGCTTGTTAGTTATATTTGCTGTCCAAGCAATGCACAGGAGCCTTCCCCAGCACCACAACTCAAATGAATAGATTTTCTTCCTGTTTTGCTTTTTTAAGGTCCAACTTGCACAATCATAGGTAGCTATGGGGAACATAATAGAGTGAACTAACCTACATTTGGTTACTAGACTGATGTCCTTGCTTTTTCATATTCGGCTCATGTTCATCATTGCTGTGTGACCCATGCAATCTGACATTTTATTTCTGTGCTGCATTCACTGCTTTGAGCTATCTACATTCCAAGAAAGTGAATTTTTTCACACATTCTGTTTCTTCACCATCAATTACTATTTTGATGTTTCTCTTTCTTGAAGTGGTCATGAGCTTGGTCTTTTTGATGTTAAGGACGATAACAAAATTCTTATTTTCTTATTCCAGGCCTCCTTTGATTTCTGAGAGGAGAGTGGTATCATTAGCATATTGAAGGTAGTTGATGTTTTTTCCACCAATCTTTACCCCGATTTTTGATGCTTCAAGATCTAGCTTCTTCATGATCATTTTGGAATACAGGTTGAATAAGAAAGGGGGCAGAATGCATCTTTGTCACACTCCTTTTTCTATCTTAAACCAATCAGTGTCTCCATATGGTGTTTACACAGTGGTTTCCTGATTTGTGTACAGCATTTGCACCAACTTGACCAAAAGTACTAACACCTCCCAGATCTTGTGGAGCTCTCCATAGCTTCTCATGATTAATACAATCAAAAGCTTTCTTGCAGACAATGAAGTACATGTAAATGATTTTTTGATATTCACAAGTTTTTTCCATGATCCAATGGAGATTTACAATAAGATCGCAAGTGCTTCCCTTTGGAAGCTGGCTTGGGCATCTGGTAATTCCCTTTTGATGGTTAGTGCTAGATTGCTTAGATTGCTATATAATTTTAATCAGAACCTTGCTGATGTGACGAATGAGAGCAATTGTGAGATAATTGGAGCAATCTTTAAAGTCACCCTTTTTCAGTAGTGGAATGAACTCTAAGTGTTTCCAAGTGTAGCCTCGTGTTGGTTTCCCAGATTTTCTGGCACATGACTCTACTGACTCTGCAGGGATAGAGTCAACATCTGGAGTCTTGTAGTTTGGCAGTTGGTTCATCATCCATATGATCTCTTCTTCAAGGATGGCCGATTCCAATTCTACTTCTTTTTCCTTATCCTGAGGCTGAGCCTCTCAGTATAACACAAATTATTGATGATTTCTCCTCCAAATTAAAAAAAAAAACATTTATCTTCTTCTAATACAGGTTTCCTTAATAAATATTCATTGTATAAATTGAATAAATAAGAGAATATATAACATTTTTCATTCCTTTGATAACCTGAAGCCAATAATTTTCTAAGCTCCTTTTATAGCTTGATATAAGTGATACGAACAAAAATGTTTCTATATTCAAGAAAGAATATAACAACTTTTTAAAATTATTATTAACAACTTTTATATAACAACTGTTTTGTATTAAGAGCCATGGTGGCAAAGTGGTTAGAATGCAATATTATAGGCTAATTCTTCCAACTGCCAAAATCTGATTCTCACCGGCTCAATGTTGACTCAACCTTCCATCCTTCCAAGGTCAGTCAAATGGGGACATTGGTTGTTGGGGGCAATATGCTGAGTTTGTAAACTGCTTAGAAAGGGCTATAAAGCAATGTGAAGCAGGAATCTGTGGCAAGGCTACCACAGGCTGTGTATCTCCACCACTGCTATGGATCCCGCCACCAAATCCACCACCAAGGAATCTGAGGCAGACTATAGACCCCCCCCCCCGCTAAATCCACCCCCAGCAAAGTTTAGGAGGCTGGTGAAGTTGAGGCAGAATCTCACCACCAATTCCCTCTGCTGAGGAATCTGAGGCAAGGCTACCACAGGCTACGGATCCCCGTCATTGCTATGGATCCCTGCCACGAAATCCACCACCGAGGGATCTTAGGCAGGCTACAGATCCCTGCTGCCGAATCCACCCCCAGTGAAGTTGAGAAAGCCAGCAAAGTTGAGGCAGAATCCCACCACCGATTCCCTCCACTGAGGAATCTGAGTCAAGGCTACCACAGGCTATGGATCCCAGCTGCCACCACTGAATCTGAAGCAAAGCTACCACCTGTTCTCCTACCGAAGTTTTTTTTTGCTGAGGAAAAACCTTCTTCCAAAGGCAAAACCTCATAACTTTCTTCTGCCAAAAATCAGTCTGCCAGAGAAGATAAAGGTCAGTATGCCAGTGATGTAGAAGATGGCGGTGCCCATCTTAAGTGAGGCTTAAAACTTCACCAGAAACTGAGGCTTGAAAAACTTCACTAGGAACATCTACCTTTTTCCGGCTAGAAAAGGAGCCTCCAGTCCTGTAACATAGATTAATTGATTGATCAACTGATAAATGATTGATTGATAATAGATAGATAGATAGATAGATAGATAGATAGATAGATAGATAGATAGATAGAT
>WNWU01000002.1:36932791-37016625 GCA_012654045.1 Ptyas mucosa
GATAGATAGATAGATAGATAGATAGATAGATAGATAGATAGATAGATGATTAATTGATTAACTGATTATTTGGGCATTGATTGATTGATTAATTTAAGAAGTTAATTACTTTAACAGTGGATTCCAGCAAATAAAAGGTGCTCAGCTAAACAACTACAAATAATTTTTAAAATCACCAACTGCACCAGCACCTCCATACCAAACCTACCATGCCAGGCAAACATTCCACTGCCAAACCTCCAGACAAAAAGAAAGAGATCTCTACCAATAACCCACATGATTCCTGCACATGCTTTATATGTACAGAATCTTTCAGAGGATGAGAGTACCATGAAATGCTCCCTATATGACAATTACACTCACCACAAGTGTTTAGGATTAACCAAAAAAATAGCCCAATTCCTACAAGCATCCTTACTTGCATTTCCACATTTCTGCACATCGTGCAGTCCCAAAGTGGACAAATTTATTGTCCTGCTCGAAAGGGTTGACATCATAGAAACACGATTAACATCCCTAGACACCATAGAAGCAAGATTAGCATCCCTTGAAAAAAAAAGATACAACACAGAAAAGCGAACATCCAACAGCTCTAAATCCTATCCCAATCCAACAACCACAACCACAACCACAGATAACCACCAACCCTACAAATAACATCTCCAACCTCATCAAAGACGCCATCGAATGTGAACAGAAGCATCCCAAAGCTATCTTATTTGGCCTAGAGGACACTAATGAAACTGATGACATCACAAAGGTTCGCAACATCATCAGTGACTTTCAGGCATCAACCATCTCTCCTGATGAAATCATCGACATTTCCCAAGACAGCCCTGAGTTCAAGAACAGCGACGGCTCGGTGGCTCTATGACTTGCAGAGTCATTTGCAAGAATGAATCCGGCAAACACAAATTCATTTATACAATAAACTCACTCACCAAAAGCAACATCAACCATAAGAAACTTCATTCACAGCCCAATCTATCCATACTGCAATGTGGTCGCTCCCGTGAGCTCCACTCAGAGCTCAAAAGACACCAGGACCAAGGAGAGACTGACTTATACATTGTCTACTGCACTGACTGTATCAAAAGTAAAACCAACTGCCCATATCCCAACAACCACCACCCTCAACAACCAATACTAAGTATGCACGCCCCTAACTTCCTCCAGATCCACCACTACAGACCTTAAATTGAAGCTACTTAACGCAAGAAACCTCGCAAACAAAATGCTTGAATTCTTCCTCTTACTAAATACAACTATATTCGACATTATATTTGTCTGCAAGACATGGTTGAATGCATCCTTCCCAGACTCCGTTACCACAGTAAGTGACTATCTTGGATGTGATACATCTAAAATGATCCCCCATTTAATTGAATAAGCAAAAAATTACAAGACAATGAATGAAGGTTAAATCTAAAGAAATGCCACAGAACCAAAAGAACTTCAAAACAATTTCAAATTCAGAGTTAAATGTTGTTTATGGGATCGTAGATAATCTCATATACAATTCAGAATAATTTTTTGACACCTATGGCATCATATTGTAACATTACACAAGTTTGACTTAATTTCATTTCATTGATGAATGAAGCGAAGTCATTTCCTGCATCAATAGAAAAGTCTAAATACTTAATACTATCTGACTCTTATTGAATGAATCAATGCATCATTATCTGCAACTCCATAAATGGTGATTCTGGAAAAGGAGTTAGTGCAAAAACAAAGCCTCAGAATTCAACAGGTCAGAGTCCTATGATAGCAAGATATCTAAAACTGTGGTATATATATACTTGAAGTACCTACCTCTCTGAAATCAAAGATATTTAAGTGTGACCTTTCACAGCCCAGCTCAGGGTGTTCTATAGGTCAGAATTCATGCTTGTAACCATACTTGTGTAGATGATGATGATGATGATGATGATGATGATGATGATGATGCATACAGTTTTTAAATATTTAGGTCAGTTATAAGTTTTACACCTGATTTTTATACACAATAACAACTAATTCACAAAACTGGGCGAAGTTTCAACTTCCTGATCAGAAATCTTTGCTACTTTTTCACAAGTACTAAGCTTTTCTGGTTTGATTTGATGCTGCCATCTTTTGTTTTCTTCTTATTTTTGTAAGTGTTCTTGTGCTATTATCACTGTATGGGCATATTTTTTCTTTGCCAAGAGTAATTGTTTATTGCAGCATAGAAACATGCTTAATTAATTAAGAGAGAGTGGATTTTTCCATCTCCGGAGGAAAGAGAGCTAAGTATGTCATTCTTAACAGATTGGAATATTCTGGGCCAGCTTCTGATTTTCAAGAAACAAACTTTTCAGGAGCCACTACTACTTCTGAAAAGGTATTCTCAGGACAGATGAAGGACCTGATACATCTTTAAAAGAAACAAGATGGTGATGTTCAAATTCTAAAACTTGTTACTGAAACCTTGCTTAGCAACTCAGAATCAGTCAACTTAAATTTTGAAGAAAAAGAAGCATCAGCATTATTTTACTCAATTTAACATGCATTGAAATTTTATCTGTTTGCAAAATAGAACACTCAGAACCATTTCTCAATCAGCTACGATGCTCTTTTGAATTCACCATATGCTGCAGGAAAATTAAGGGTTATGAGTATAAAGCCTTAGCAACTGCAATAAAGTATTGCTTCTGTTATTTCTGTATAAGGAAGTGGACTCAAAATATTCTACTGGCTATATAATGCTACCTCAAAGTGTAGAAAACAAGAGGTTGTGAATTTTTGAAGTACTTTTATTTCCTCTTCCCATCTTCTTAAATAACTTAAAGAAGAAACAAAATGTCAGTTCTTGAACTGTTTTTTTTCAAATAGGAAAAAAAACAAAGGAGCTAAAATAGTAGAAAATAAATAAGTAAACAAGAAATATCAAATATCAAAACAATTAGATAACCAAGTAGAATCTATTTTCTCCCCAAAGTTGATTTCAAAATGTAAGTGAATGTAAGCAGTGGTGGGATTCAAATAATTTAACAACTGGTTCTCTACCCTAATGACCAGCTGGGTAGGTATGGTGTGGTGGTCATGTGACCATGTGGGCATGGCCAACTTAACGTCACTCACATCAATGGGCACTTCGCCTTAGCTGTTACAATGTAATAAGGGTTAACCAGAGAAGGAGTTTTTGTAAGCAGGGCAATAAAGATTACACTAGAAACAACACCAGAATGTTTCCTTCCTGCCTTCCTTATTAGGATTAGCCCTGTAAAGTGGAAAAAAACAAAATAAGATTTCTTCCAACAACCGGTTCTTCGAACTGCTTAGAAAATAGGTGTGAACTGGCTGAATCCCACCACTGAATGTAAGGTAAAACATTCAGATTATTAATGAGAGTTTGTCTTGTGCATAGTACCTGGCAATAATGATCACACCAGCCTAATAAAATAAAACAAATTCAAAGAAATGTATTAAATAGTAAGAGCCAACATGCACAATAGCCTTCAAGGAGATATTTCAATTTTTTTCATACAGGCTAAACCATACCCTATATGATTTTTATATAGAATTGTTCTCCAATTTACAGTATGGCAGCACTATTTTGCTTATTGTTACAATATTTGAATTTTTATTCTGATTCGCTAAATGGTTTCAAATGCTGTGTTTACCCAAGATATTATTGTTGAATGGCACATGTTACACCCATATTATAGAGGTGGTGATGGTGGATGGAGGAGGAGGAGGAGGAGGAGAAAGGGAGAGAAAGTGTATAGTTAGTTTAGATAGACTTTTAGTCTGATCCATCATGGCTCCTATTATTATTCTTATGTTATTAGTCAAGTGCTGGAGCTAAAATAAGATCAAGTATGCAAATCTTAATTCAGAAGGTTATTGGTTTCATAATAATGAGTTATAATTGACAGGGTAAGAATAAGATAAGGAAAGACCTAAACTTAAGAAGAGAAGAAATACAGTGTTTGATATATAACTGGGTGAAGGCCCCCATCTGCAATTCTTTGTGTCAATTTCAATACACCCCCTAGGACTTCCTGCAGCAGCCAAATTATAGCTTTCATGAAAATGATAAATGAGAATCGTTGTTCCCTATATAGCTGTCATGCAGAAACAACTGGAATCCTTATGGCTATCATTTCTATAGTCATCATGCCCTGAAAAGCAAATTCAGTTATGTGATGAACTCTGAATGGCAAATATAATACCTGATGGAAAATCAGCTTATTACTGAAAACAAAGCTTTAAAAAAAGACTTTTTCATACCATTCTTTGTAATTTGAAAAAAGGATACTGGCTAAAGAAAAGGAAAAAAAAGGACTACTTACGTACCAAATATAATACTGTCAGTCCATATTGTATACATTTTTGGAATTAAAAGTGACTAATCATAATTTTGGTTAGCTAGACAATCCCAACAAAAAAATAGAAAGCATTACCAATTTTTATTTCTACATTTCTTCCCATCCTGTTTGTTCTTGGTCCCATCCTGTATCAATTAATGAACTGTAAGTTTTATGCTTTAAACTTTTTTTAAAAAAACAATTTTTTATATCTTGTACCAGATTTATTTAATAAAGAGTATTTATACTCAGTATAAAGAGGTTCATATAATATAATATAATAATAATATAATATAATATAATATAATATAATATAATATAATATAATAATATATTATTTGGCTGACAAGTGAAGGTAAACTTTATTAAATGCCACCATATCAAAAAGAAAATATAAGAATTCAACTTCAAATTTTGAAGAAATAAGCATTCTATTCGGAGACAGAATATTACATATTATATATCGGATAAATTATCTTTCTGTCTATCCTATGTGAGGTCTTTAAATCTAATTGGATTCACTAATTTTAGTTGGTACAATATTATTGGTTTTTATTATCTCAAATTCTTCCTGCTATATGAATACATTAAAAAAATAAGTTCTTTTCAACAATAGAATTGGAAATATCAATCATCTGAGATACATTACAAAGAAATCCAAAGTGGGATGTGGCATGTGCGGCCGTGATGAACTACAATACACACAAAACATTATCAACCTTTTCAGAATCTTTTTTTTAAAAGTATTTTTAGAACCATGAGGAAAAGAGTTCCATGGCTCCTTCTAACATGGTTGTGAAAGGATTCTGAAAATTATTGTCATTGATTTGTGAGTTCTAACATACATAGATTTCATAAGTACTTAATCCATTGGCCAATACAAAACAGATACTTATGTGATCAAAATAACATGTTAAAGTGTTCAATTAATATTATGGTCCCAAAGGAACTATAGCCATTTTTCCTAACAAATTCCCTGCCTAATTGATTTTAGCCTGGATTCACCCTAAAACTTTAAAATATAAAATGTGTTGCTACAATGGTTTACTAAAATTACTTAGAATAAATAAACTCAGACTGCTTCCATGCATACTTAACTGTTTTCAAGTTCACGAAGAGGATATTGGTGATGTCCTCAAAAAAACAAATTAAAACACTTTTACAGGACATCCCTATCAGGGGTGGGTTCTACTTACCTTTACTACCGGTTCGCAACAGGATTGTGCGCACGCGCTCGCTTTGCTCACCCATGCACCTTGCTTCTGCACATGCACAAAAGCTTCTGTGCATGCAGAGTTCACTTCTGATGATGTCAGGGTCAGTGGGCGGAGCCTCCCACCGGTTTTACTACCGTTTCTATAGAACCGGTCCAAACCGGGGGCAACCCACTACTGATCCCTATACATCAGAAGTTAAACATTCAATTTGCTGCTTTTCCTGTAGCCAACCCTATCAGTCATATACATTCTAATCTTCATGAATATGTTTATAAATTGGAGGAATCAGAGATGTTCAATTAAAATTTCAAAGCAAACATCGTAGTTTGGCCAGCATTTTAATTTGGTATGAATGCATTTTAAAAGAAATAAGATGTCTCTTGAAAACTATTTGAGATGAGAGAGAGAGAGAAAAAATTGAAAGAAACACTTGCAGAGGAGTAGCTATATTCATTTGTTGCAGTACGAAAAAAAATAAAACCCTTTTGACATCTTAAAAACCTAAACATTCATTACAGCATAGAATAATCCATGTATGGTTATACAGCAGTAACTCTGTTAATGTATAACTGTCATAAGAATACTTCTTGTTCTGAAGAAAAAATAGAATTCTGAAAGAAAGTATCTAAGTTAACAGCCGTAATGCTATGACCCTCCATAGCAGGGGTGGGTTCTAACCAGCTTTACTACTGGTTCTCTTTGTGCACGCGCTTCGTGCGCGATCGCCTCTTCAGCATAATGCAGGGGCGGAAGGGCCCAGCTCCTGAAGAAAGAGAACCAGTTCGGTGAGGTAATAACATCACCACTACCAGCTCGGCCAAACTGGGCTGAACCGGGAGCAACCCACCACTGCTCCATAAGCAGATCAGTTGTCAACTCGTAAAGCATTCCTGGCCTGCTCTCGAGTTGCCATAGGCAGGAGGGGGGGAGGTACTTATAAATTTAATAAGTAGTCTTATTAAACCATATTTGGAATAATTAATTTCCAAGATTAGTTAAATTGGAGATTATCATGCAGTATGTTATTGTTTATCAGTACATTATGTTATCTTATATGGTTAGAGAGTGTAGGAAGTAAGAAATAGTGAGAGAATAAATCAAGAAATTGTTTACTGCTAATGATTTGTAGATAAGTATATAAAGCAGTCATTGAAACAGCAATCTTTATAGATATACTCAAAAAAAGGTCTAGATTTTATCTTACCAATTAAAAATATTAAGACTTTTCATAGCTTGACCTTGGCTGAATAATATTTCTAGGATAATTTTCTGTTCAAATATAGTATTTTGTCACATTTGGAGTTGTTCTATTTATTATACTGACTGATCCATAAATAAACAACAACACCAAAAGCCAAACTTGTAAGTCAAGGACTACCTGTAATTAGCAAAGCTTATTGGCCTATCCTGCAGCTATAGATACCAACACTGTGATGGTTACTAAACTCAGAAACATGCACAGCATAATATGTATATTTCTCATTGGTCTGATACATGTTCTACCACAGTGATGGCTAACCTTTTTGCCGTCGTGGGCCAAAAGCGGAGAGAGCGTGAGGGGTCATGGGTGCGTGTGCCCACATTCATAATTCAATGCGCCCCGCGCCCCGTGCACCCCCGCACATGCGCACATGACCCCCCGCACTTCCCCCTGCTTTTGGCATGTGATGGCACGGTGGGCCCGGTAGGCCCGTTTTTCCCCCTCCCCAGGCTCCAGAAGCTTTCTAGGAGCCTGGAGAGGGCAAAAACAGCCTTCCCCATCCCCTTGGAGGCATTCCAGAGGCTGGAAACAGCTAGTTTCCCGATTTCTGGTGGGACAGGAAGGCCTGAAAATCAGTTGGCCGGTTCACACATGTATACTGGAGCTGAGCTAGGGCAACACTCGCGTGCCCACCAATATGGCTCCGCGTGCCACCTGTGGCACCCGTGCCATAGGTTCGCCATCATGGTTCTACCATATATAGTTAAACATGATTTTTGCACATGCAAAAGCACTTTCTTCCTAATAGAGCCTGGTGGCGCAGCAGACTAAAGCAATGTTATTAACATTCAGCTGCCTGCAATTACTGCAAGTTCAAATTTCATTAGGCTCGAGGTTGACTCAGCCTTCCATCCTTTCTAAAGTAGGTAAAATGAGGACCCAGATTGTGGGGGCAATAAGCTGACTTTGTATAAATATACAAAAGTATGAAGGCTATTGCTTAACGCATTGTAAGCCACCCTGAGTCTCCGGAGAAGGGCAGCATATAAATCAAATTTTTTAAAAAAATAGTCTTATTAGAAGCATTGCATGATTCTAGAATATCCTGGCACAAATTCTAATGTATTACCTTGGCTGTGTATTGAAACCCACATGCTGGAAAGGAAGAAGTTGCAAACAAGCAGCACGCTTAACTCTTAACTCTGAAAATAATGGTCATTGGTTCACCAGTGGACACATACCTGTGCAGCAGTTGTTAGGCAAGCTATTTGTAGACCTGGACAGACAAAGAATAAACATGGAAGATTCTTCATAGTCTAAAGCAGCAGGCAAGGATGGAAGGTTAGGGAACAAACAGATCATTCAAAAGAAATCTAGGAGCAAGAGAGAAAAGAATATGGGGCAAACAGTTCTAAATTGTTAGGTGGATATATTTAATCACTATCATATTGTACTGTTAAGGAAAAAACAAAAGCTAAGGAGCTTTTGTTTGACACAGAAATGGTAAAAAGTTTTATTCTGTCAAGGAAAGAAATAGCTCTAAAATTCTCAATTAATTTATGATTACTAGTATTTCATTTTCTTTTAAAAACGTTCTCATCTTTTTTTGTCATGATTAAAGACCTTTTATGAATTAAATATATACTTCCGAACAATTACCAGATTCATTGTTAACCTAAGACCATCAGACAATGTGTCTTTTCTAATAGCCATGCCAGGGATAATAAAGGAGTTATGAAGAGTTAGCAAGCAGACATAGAGCTATATAAGAATTTAGTGAAAAGAAGAAATACAATTATCATGGACCAGGATAAATTTTTTGTGTGGTAGTAACTGAATGAAAAAGACATCTCTGTCCTGAATTCATTGTTATAGACAAAATATGTACAATAAATTTGTTTCAGTTGTACTTTATTACGGAGATGATAGTCTGAAGAAAACATTTCATGTTTACTGCAATTTCTCAAATCACATCTGATGTTAGACATGAGCAGCGATCATTGTTTTAAATGTGTTAATTTTAACTAGGATTTATTATATTTTAATTATAGGATACCATTGTGTATAAGGTGAGTTTTGCACTCTTGTTATATCCTGTAAAGTTAGTCTTTAACTTATGACTGATCGCTTAACAATCTGCTTGAAGTTTCACAGGCCTGGAATGGGTGCTTTATAGACTCTAAAGCATTTCTGTCTGTCATAAAATGTCATGCCAGATACACCCACAGTCACAGAACCTTATTTTGGGTACTTGCAACTGCTTGCTTTTAGACTGCTGCATCCCATGGTCACCTGAACACAATTTACAATATTTCTGCTAGTTTCCAGCAAAAATATCTATTCAGAAGAATAGTGTCAAGAATGAAACTTCGGCAGCTATGTGCCTCTTCATTTCAACTTGCCATTAGGTTAAGTGGGGGAGGTGTTACTTTCTAATGGGTTAGATGGAGAAATGAAACTCCTACGATTCTGCTGAAGGCTGGGGGAACCTGGAACCTTTTCAAGGACATCACAACAGGTGTGGAGTTGAAGCAGACGGTTCCCGCAACAAAGAGAACTTGTTTACATGGACTGCATGAGATGTTGGGGGTTTGGCTGGTAAAAGTATTGTTTTATTCTATGGACTGGTGTTTGGAAATCTCGGAGTTAGTTTTGCCATGCTGTGTATTCAATAAACAGTAGGATTTTCAAAAACAGGATGATCCTGGAGTTTTATTTGGATAAAAGCTAGCTGTTGAGTTAGATGTTGATAAACAGGTTTGCAGTTATGACTGCAGTGTTCATTTAATGAACACAGGGATTCACTTAAGGACCACTGCAAAACTATTATAAAATTGTATTATTGTTTATTGTTTATTGGTTCAATTTATATGCCGCCCTTGTCCGGAGACTCAGGGTGACTTACAATGTGTTAAGCAATAGCCTTCATACTTTTGTATATACCTGCTTAGTAGGGCTTTCGCCCCCCTCTAAGCGGTGTTCTTTTTTATACAAAGTCGGCTTATTGCCCCCACAATCCGGGTCCTCATTTTACCTAGCTCGAAAGGATGGAAGGCTGAGTCAACCTTGAGCCTGGTGAGATTCGAACTTGCAGTAATTGCAGGCAGCTGGTGCTACTTAACAGCACTTTAGTCTGCTGAGCCACCAAGGCTCTTCCTGTACCTTGTCAGATGCGTCAATTTAGGAAAAATTACAACCAGAAATCCTCTCCCAATTATAGTTGTATAGTTGAGGACTACCTGTGCTGTGACCAGAAATGAAGAATAGAAGTATCACAAATTCACTTTTAAATAGAATATATTTTTATTATGTTCAAACTCTGTTAACTCTGCTTAAATTGTGGTTTTGGAAACAGGCTAAGATTATAAACTATATTTTATCCTAGCAAACTAGGATTTAAGCTAAACAAAATTCATTAGGCTTATATGTGTATAGATATTCATTATCCATAAGAAGTGACATCAGCAAGCTGATCTTGAAAAAACTAAATAGAATTGGATTGGCTTTGGTTTGGAGATCACCTATAAATTCAAAGAATGTGGGTTAAACACAAAACATTTTTAAAAATATCTTGGAAAAGATAGTAGGAAACCATCAAAAATTCTGCCAAGAAAACTACGTGAATATGAAATATAGTTACCGAGTGTCAAGCCTGGACTGTGAATATCCACTGTCACCATTTTAAGATTTGAGTGAATTTAAACTGGAGGTAAATTTTCATTATATACCAATAACTTCTGACTTCCTCAGAAGGAGACTGAAGGGATAGAGAAGAAAAAGTATATCAAGCAATTTTTTGTGCATCACTTCAAGAAACAATAAATGGAAACCTAAAATTAATAAAGTTAAATGGAAGTCTAAAAAGGATTGTTGAGAAGGAAGTTTTCGTTCCCCAATTCTACATTCATAGTGAACAGAAGTGGTAATAGCAGATATTGCTTCTAGTCTACTGGTTCCAAGAGCAAGAGTAGGTGCCCCAAACCAACCAGATAATTAATTATAGACATTAAATGGTGACCTCTGTGAAATATGCTGCCTACAGTCATTGTTATATTGCCAAGGAATTTAAAATTTCAAGATGAATTGGAAATTAGGTTTACTTATTTTTATGAGTTTGACCCTTTTTTGGGATGGAGAGGAATTACAGCATCTGATGTTATGGAGAAAGTTACATTAAAACTAAAAGGACCATCAGAAGCTGTTTTTAATAAGTCACAGAAAACCGCTTTGTGGAATAACAGAACGAAAAAATCCTGCTTTTCTCTTTCTTATGAGATCATTGTATTATCTGACCAACCGAAGTTTTAACTTTATGAATACATATAATTAAGTCTTCTTGTCTGCAAAAACTGACATTGTAGATACAAGTTTTCGGATGTCTACAAAATATTGGATGATGGCTTTTGATAACATTTTGGTTTTCACTCTCTTCCTCTGCCTCTGTGTTTTAATTTAATTTCAAACTAAGATTTCATGAAGTTATGTGTTCCCAAATATCGGTATCCCAAGAAAAAAATATAGTAAGGAAAGCTATACAGAAAAAACCATAAAGATTAAAAGAAAATCAGAACACCATAACAGGCACTAAAATTCTACTGTATGTATGTATGTATGTATGTATGTATGTATGTATGTATGTATGTATTATATATACACACACACACTTTTTCTAAGCTACAAAAGATTGGCAGCTTGCCCAAAAAGTACTTGAAAATGGAATCTCTATGGACAAGAAGTCATCAAAGAGAGGAAAACCCAGTAAATCCATTTTGTCTGATTTCTTCATAGTCCACTCAAGGACATGTTTTTTAATAAATAACAGTGAAAGCTTGTGTAGTTAGCACAGCTGTGGCTTGCTCATCAAGATAATGACAGATTGCTTTTAAACTTGCCCAGTGCTGGATTGAGATGAATGGCCTATTTGGCTTCTTACTCAGCAGTCCTCTGTTCTCCCTTTCTTCCTTGGTTTATCACTACATACTATTCACATCCATAAGGGAGATTAGTGTTCTTTGGGAAATGGAAACAGTTAATACACATCCATCAACAGAGGGCAGAATGAACAGAGATAAACACTACAAGAACATTTCATTTTTCATCAAATTCAGAGAGAAAATTATCTGTTTTTCATTCAATCAATCAGGACTAAAAATATCCCAGGTTTGCAACTGTTCCGACTTGTGCCTTAACACAATTCATAAGTCTTATTTCATTAGAATAATGTGTTTATAAGGCAGTTGAAATGTCAAAGCACTGCTGGATTTAGTATAAACTTAAATTCCATTACCTGGCAGGCATTAATTGCTTATGAAGCGTAGGGATTCTTCCCAAGGGCCTTATATGTTTCCTTTTGTCATTTTGCTAACTATTCTGTCTAGACGAACTTAAAGCCCTTAATCCACCATAGGGATCAATAAACTGTACAATAATTCAGTCCTAATAATTAGCTTTCACTTAAACACAAATGGTCATTTCATTGTGAACTGCAGTACAAAATGATAATGAAATAATTAAAAAGACAGATGAAAGAGTGACTTAATAGGAAAGAGGCCTCACCGTTCAATTAGAGGCATTACCATTCAACCTTTTTATTACTGCCACAACCTTTCAGGGTTTTTTTTTTTATAAAAAAATAATTCTTCAAGCTATGCTCATTTAACCCATGACAGTATCCCTATTAAATCTGCAGTCTTATGCTGCTTGCCTTAACGACAAGGCTGATGTGAACCAGTCAACTAGTTACAGCCATTAGCAGGGTGTGCATTTCTTTTCCTGGGGGTCTGCAAATTATATATAAGCATCAATGTCATACGGCTTCCAACACAGAGCAGTTTAGCAGAAATATATTTTAAGAGTGGAATCCCTTGCAATGGCATCAGCATGTTACCTTTCTGAGCACTGTATTAAAGTATGTTTAAAAATAAATCTGAAGACGTTTCAACCTTTTTGGGGCTACCAAAACTCCTAAAGTATTGAAATTCTCTGCATTTGCTGAGACAGCAATTTAGTTACAGTAAGTTCAAAAAGGTACAAAACTTCATTAACCTTTTAATACTGCCTCACAGATGGAGGATGATAGATACATTTGAAGCCTCATGATCAAAGCACAGCCCTAATAGCAAAATCTTTCACTTTACCTTTACCATGTCCTGCTTTCATTTTAATGTCTACTATATCTTAATTTTGATGTAACCAGACATGTCCACAGCTTTGCCAGCAGCTAGAAAATACAGAACTGGGTTCAGGAGTCTATAACTGCCACATCAGCATGAATTCATTCAGCTTTCCTCTTTGCACTGCAAAAGTTCTTTCAGATTACTATTCCTGAGCATGATGTCTCAATGGCTTAGTTTAATCACAGGTTTCTTGCTATAATGTGTCTCTGGGTCTAATTAAAAATGTTCAAGTCTCTATTCCATCCGAACTTAAAAAAAAAAAAAACGTGATGGAAGAATACTTCCAAAGAATATCAGATTTTGGTGCAACTTTTGTGAACTCAGGAAGCCATTACTAGAAAATATATATATACATATGTATATATATACATATATATACACATACATATACACATACACACACACACATAAATACACACATATATACATATACATATATACATACATGTGTGTATATGTATATGTATATATATGTATGTATGTACTATATTGGAGAATTTTATCCAATATATCTAATTCCCACCTCCATTCTGTGGAAGTTAGTTGCACAACTTAAAAGACCTTGGGTGAAATGCATTATCTAGATCTTTTTCAGTTGGGATTTAGACCTGGGTAAGGGTCAGTTTTATTTATTTAGTGTATGGTTGGTCACACACATAATTAAAACACTTCATTTTTACAGGTTAAAACAATTAAGACAATTAGAAAAAGAGCAGTAAAAAAACCTAAAAGGAAAACAGAAATAAATACTTAAAAGGTCCTTAAAAGGACTGTGGGATTGTGTGTGAAGCCAGGAGATCCTCGTGGATGTCTGGCTACCAGTCCGTCTGTTACTCATTTAGCACCACCCAGGAGGCATGTGTGGCTTAAGGGTTGCCACGGATGCGAGTAACTTTGCCTCCCTACGGGTCAGAAACAGCATTGGTTGTACTTTTGGATGATTTTTGTCTAGTGGGAGATAAAGGTTGTCCATCCATTCTTGCCCTTCCTGACTATTATGCATCTTGAGCATGATATCTTTCTGGATTGACTTAGCAGAATGGTTGCATCCCTTTTCTTCAGGGATGATTCTAATTGCTGTGAGAAGAAATCCCATCTCATCCCATACTATGTGGGGTGCCACAGGATTTGGTGCTCTGTCCATTCCTTTTCAATATCTACATGAGGCTGCTAGTGAACTCATCCTCCACCAGATGGTGAGCTATTGTGGTGGAATCTGCAGCTGAGGGTTGGAGCTAAAAGACTGGCTAGCTTGGAATCCCTGCAGGGAAGGAAGTGAGGGGAACCCACCCTGCTCACAATCCCTGAAACCCTTGTCTGGTTGTTCCCAACAGTGGGCAGTCTTTCAGGCCCCTAGAATGGATCATATTTCACCACTGTTTTGTGAGCAGCACTGGCTGCCAGTTTGTTGTCCGGGTGCAATTCAAAGCATTGGTTATTATTGAGCCATGGTGGCTCAGTGGTTAGGGTGCAGTATTGCAGGCTACTTCTGCTGACTGCCGGCTGCCTGCAATTTGGCAATTCAAATCTCACCAGGCTGAAGGTTGACTCAGCCTTCCATTCTTCCGAGGTGGGTAAAATGAGGAGCGAGATTGTTGTGGGCAATAGACTGACTCTGTAAACTACTTAAAGTAAAACACTGTAAAGCGGTATCCAAGTCTAAGTGCTATTGCTGTTGCTATTGCTAAGTGCTATTACCTTTAAAGCCTCACATTGTATGGGCCCAAGTTATTTCAAGAATTGTCTCATCCCAATGGGGCGAGCCTGCCCCACCCATACCAGCAGAGAAGGCATGCTGAGGACCCCATCAGTCAAAGAATTCTGGCTGGCAGGATCCAAAAGAACAGCCTTCTCTGTCATGGCACTTGTCCTTTGGAACATCTTGCCCCCCTGAATGATATCTGCCCCTAACCTCCTAACCTTCCATAAGAGCCTAAAGACCTGACTCTTCCAATTCACCTGAGACCCCAATGAAGGAGTATGACTCTGGAGGTAGTTGATGGACCAATAGCAGATCCCATTGCCTCCCTGTATGTTCTGCTTTCTCCCTCCCCATTTTTTAGTCTTAACCTAAGTCATAATCCAGCTCCTCACACACACAAAACCAACTAATGTCAGAGGAATTTCACATTAAAAATCTACATTAGTATGGGACATTGTATAGAAAGTTACTGTATATTACCAAATATTGGGTTATGAAATGTGTCTGTATTTATACTGTGTGTGTGTAAAAAAAAAATCCCTTCTCACCCCTATGGACAGTATATTACCTAGGTATATACCACTCTTGATGATCACCTATGTAAGATGTGCTAAACTGATTTACAGTGTTGTCTTGGGTTCATGAGGAAGATCCTTAGTGCTTTGTTGACTTTGTATAGCATCAGGCATTCACAGAGCCACGTGTATGGCATGGATTCATAGGCTTTCCATGTCAGACAGGAACAACCAGATCCACATGTGCAGAGTTCAAGCTAACTACTTTATTATCTTCCACCTATAATACAGAATTGTCTCAGTCTGGCAATCTATTCTTGGGAACAAATAGATAAGACTCAAAGGAATTTGGGGGAAGGATTGGTTCTATTCCTGTGCAGTGACTCCAGACTAACTATATGCTTCAGCATCCTTCCTGTCAGGCTGGATGCTTCCTAACATTCTTGTAGTCAATCCAGGCTATGCCCAGATTGGTCTGCTAAACCTTAAGTCTTGGGTGATTATAAGCAACTGATCTTTTGAACTTCTGAAGTTGCTCCCACCTTGCCCTCATGAGTTGTGTACTCATGTTTTGTACCCATATTATCCTGTAGCTTGGCAGCCATAATTCTTGATAGGACTTTTGTGGGAGGTTATTAGTTGGCAGTGGGATGGTGCTGTTCCTTTGTGGAGATCTTTCATGATCAACAGTGTCTTTCCTTGTGTTAGGAAGTCTGAGTGAGAGCCTGCTAGTAGCAGCTGGTTCATCTGTGTCAGATTCAAAGAATCTTACCATTTGTAAGATTGTTAGTGTAGAAGATTTATTAAAGCCTATACACAAGGATCTAGTCAACTAAAATTCATCATTAAAGTGCTGCTAGATAAGGGTCAATAGAATTCAAGAGGAGCTGGACTTGGATCTCTTGTGGCAATGCAAAGACTCTAAACTGATGATGTATTTAACTCCACCTGTGAGCTCTGACTGGTCTTCTCCCACATCTGTGCTGCTAGGTGAGCTTCTTTAGCCAGGAAGTGTGGATCATATCTAAGCCAGGTGCTATGCAGCTCTTTACATCATTGGCCTGCTAATGTGATGGTGATTGGTTCCTGTTCTGGGAGATTGCTGTGGTCTGCTCTCCGTCCTGCAACCACTTTTTTTTTTTAACAAAAAGTTTTTATTGGTTAAGAATATACAATATTATAGTTTACAATATGTTGAATTTTCAATATCTTTATATAAAGATATTTCAGTTATTATTTTCTTTTTTTAATTTCTCACACAACAGACATTATTATCTTAAATCAAAACAAACAACCAGGTTATATAAAAATTATATAAACAAAAAAAAAAGTGTTATACAAAATACAATAAAAGAAGAGAGAGAGAAAAAAAATGTCAATTAAAAAAACCTTAAACAATAGATTCCCCTCCTTTCTTCATTTCCTAGTTCTGGCTCTTAAAACCATGGTCTGGCCTCCCTCCCCCTCCCGGGCCGCAACAGCTCCGTCCGCCTCCGCTCCTTGATCATCTAATACTTCCCCCTCTTCGGCTCCTGTATCTTCTCCATCTAGGAAGGATTTATGTTGGTCAAAAAAAGCCTTAGCTTCCGTTACATTATTAATTTTCTTCTTACTGTCCTCCCAAAAAATCATCAAACCCTCCGGAATCAACCACCTAAAACCTACTCCCTTGAGGTACAGCTTATTTGATAAAAAATAATATTTTCTTCTTAATTCTCGTACCTGTCTGGGAATCTGCTTCAGGATGGTGATCTCCTTGCCCCTGTACACCAGCGCCCCCAGTCTTTGTTTTCTCAATATCTCATCTCTCAGTTCCCTTCTCACAAATTTAATATGAATCTCTCTTGGTAAATTATGTAAAATTGCAAATTGTGAGTTTACTCTGTACACCAAGTCCACATCCCTTCCAATAGACTCCAGATCTCTTTCTAAAAATTCACCCAACATTTTAACCATCACTTCTCTCAAATTTTCCTGGTCAAGTTGTTCCACGTTTTGGAACCTGAGAAAATAAGACATCTTATCCAATTGTAAAGTTAACATTGCATTTCCTCTCCCATCCTCCACCTTCTGGAGTGCCCGTACCTCCCCCTCCAGACCCCCCATCTTCTTCTTGTTTTGCTCTGCCAGCTGTTGAACATCATTTAAATCTTTTTTCATAAGTGTCATTTCAGATTTAATTTCAGATAATCCTTTTTGGACGTCATCTAACTTGTCCAACTTCTGGTCCAATATCGCCAGTCTTTCCAAAATTTTCCCCATGTCAGTTGCTGCTGATTTGTGGCCCTTAACCATCTTAGATCAGTAGAAGATGAGAAATCAAAGGGCAAACCTCCAGAGAAGAAAGAGGGATTAGCGATCAAAGTAATTTTTCAACTATCCACCAGTGGGCGCTCACAGGAGCAACGAGTCCGAAGTATAGAGTAGGTCAAACAGGAAGCCAGAGGAGAATGTTGTCTTCAATCATAAATAAAGAAGCAGGAAGTCAGACTGCCGCCATTGCCTACCGGGGAGAGGGGCCACCAGACCTCTCCAGGAAACTCTGCCACAGCCATCCTCCAAGGAAAAGTCAGCAAGGTAAGGGGTTTCACCCCATCTCCTTCCCCCTAGTTCTCTGCCACGGCACCTTTCCAGCTACAAGGGGGGGGGAAACTCCAACCCCCCCCCTCTCGCCTCCAGGATGCCTGCTCCACTCTCCAATCAGTCAGTACAGTCCGTTGTGCCTTCTTAGCTAGCACCGGTCCCCTTAGGCGCTGTGGCGCCTCCGCGGCCTCGAAAAAAAGCCGCCGATCGCCTCCCACCCCCTCTGGAGCCTCGGGCGCGCCAGCATCGGCCTCCCGGCCCCTGAAAGTGAGGCAGGGGACTCCTGGCGAGCCGCCCTCAAACGGCAAACGCCCCAATAATGGGGCGCTTGGCCCAAAGGGCCTCCAGATGGGGGGGATCAGACTCTGGGGCCAGAGCTAGCCCGATCAGAGTCTGTCACCAGCGGAACCGGAAGCGGAAGTCCCGTCCTGCGACCACTTTGACTGGTGCTATGTGTCTTCTCTTTCTCCCATATGTTCTTCCAATACTGTTCAGTTTCTGCTGTTGGTGGCTCTGCTGTTACTGTGTTATTTCACTGTGATTGGGAATACACCTTGGATGGTTCTTTTGAGAACAAGGCATTTATCTTTTGCCTTTTGTTTCTCTAGTATATATCCTTAGATTGGTAGTAACTGCTAAGAATCTTTGTTTCTAGGGTTTCAGATGGAGTCATTATAGTTTTTCAGTAGCAGTGTCCTAATCTTCAGATGTTTCTGCAGTTCAACCAGCTAACTAAACCTCAATCCAAGTTGCCTTGATATTAGCCTCTAACTTCATTTTGGCTTTTATTGGGGAAAGGGGGGTGGGAGGGCGTTGTTCTTCTTGTTTATGTAGCCAAGCATGTAATAACCCATGATACCAAAGCTACTGCCATGTTAGTAAAATGGACATTATATTTTATGATTCACACACTGGTACACAGAGCTGAATGTAATAAACAGATTCAGAAGAACAATTATTTTTATTTCTATTTTAGAAATTAGAAGAAATATCTTACATACTACACAGTAATATATAGCAAGAATCCAGCCAAACACAGCAAACAATAGGAATATTTTCCGTATTACAAAATGGCTCGAAATCACAAAGTAATGCTTATGAACCTTCAAGAACTATTTGAAGGCAGATTCTGTGTTTTATTGTCAGTTCATGTTTGACTTTATGCCATTTATATGTCTAAATGCAAAATGTTATTTTAAAGTCATTGCCAAGGTAATGGGTGTTTCCAGCTTTTACAGAAATGCGAGGAGATGCAAGGGCTCTAACCATCTTAGCCACTGACATTTACAACTATGGGTTTTGCTTTTAATACGGGGCAATGAGCAATATACTTAAGGCATCAGACAATGCTTTATAGCATACACTAAAGGTGAATCACTTTTTACTAGATATATTAGCTGGAGGATCTGAAACCTCATGAGGAAATTTAACTAGTTTTAACCCAAGCAGTGCTGTTGCTTCCGTTATTACCTTTCAAATTCTCAGCAGGATGCAGAGTTTCTGATCATCCTATTCAGAGATATTGAGGTCTTTTTTCCCCAATTGGTTTCTACTACTTTGGGTAACAGTAGAGTACTCATTAACAAACTAATTGATTTTTATTAATTATCTGTGGTATATTTTTCCACTGATTATTTCCCCCTAGTATCTAAGCTTATTAACTGCAACTACATATTCTCAGTATATAATTAGTCCTGAAGGAACTTGAAGTGGACCAGAGATCCTGTTTGATTGCTGTATCAAAATTTATTTGAAGAATAGTCAGATTTTTTTTTTTTTTTTTACAAAGAAGGGCTTGGAAAAATCCTTCTGAAAATTTCTCATTATGGTACAGAGACAAGAGAGCTGAAGTGCTACCAGCCACAGAATTCAAGAAGCCACTGGGAGGCTTTGATATGGCCACCAAAATAATCACATATCAGTGGCAAACTGAATTGACAGTTACATCACTAAATGCTACAGTATTTTTCAAAACAAATTTCTTATGACACTGATAGTGTGTGTGTGTGTGTGTGTGTGTATCATACTTAATAGCATAAGTTGACAAAAATGTATACAGGAAATATTTTCCTTACAGCTTTCATCGGGAACAAACTCAGCTGCTCTGGTTGAGACGAGGGAATTTTCATCTGCCTTCCAAGGGGTTGATGTGATAGCTATCACAATATATGAGTTACCTCTGTTATAAAATTCTGACAATTATGAAAGAATTTATGAAAAGGAGCTCTGGTGGCTCAGCAGACTAAAGCAGTGTTATTAACTGTTATTAACATCAGCTGCCTGCAATTACTGCAAGTTCAAATCCCACCAGGCTCAAGTTGACTCAGCCTTCCATCCTTTCTAAGGTAGGTAAAATGAGGACCCAGTTTGTGGGGGCAATAAGATGACTTTGTATAAAATATACAAAAGTATGAAGGCTATTGCTTAATGTATTGTAAGCCGCCCTGAGTCTCCAGAGAAGGGCGGCATATAAATCAATTAAAAAAAAAAAAGTACATAGAAACAAGGTTTCAAATAGAGAGAAAAAGAACATATTTGTTCAGTATTATCAGAACTTATATTTGTACAAGATGGTTTGACATTTAATATTTGCATAGATGTTATTATTTATGCAAATATATGGCCATGATGGCGAACCTATGTAACACATGCCAGAGGTGGCACAGGGAGCCTCCTCTGTGGGCACGCATGCCATCACCAGTTGGTCTCTTCTGGGTTCTGGCACGCGCATGTGCACCAGTCAGCTGCTCTTCGCATGAAGACCAGCTGGCTGGTGAGCATGCACATGCCGGAACCTGGAAGACACTACCTGACTGGTACACATGCGCACAATGGAACCCAGAAGAGTAGCTGGTTGCTGCAGGCATGCGCACCGGCCAGTTGCTCTCTTCTGGGCTCTGGTACTCCGGCACACGCGCATGTGCACACACACACACGCTCGAGTTTCGGCACTCAGTGCCAAAAAGATTAACCATCACTGATATATGGGGTAGACAATGCAGGATATTGATCCTGATTTTTTATGTTTTTAGAAACCCCAACATCAGTTCTAAACCTTTCAAGTTTTTGATTTGGAATATTAAATTGTCTGAGAAAAGTGGAAGACAATAAAAGACAAGAAAATTGCAAGTGGAGTTCAAGAGGGGAAAGAAACAAAGAAAGTGAAGTGACCTAAAAGAGTGCATGCTCAGCTGTGAGAGCAGAATATGAAAACTTTGTCCTGAGACTACTGATTATCCCATGTGAATAACTGCTTCCTGCTAAGTAAGGAGTAATCTATTTCTGCTAAGTAAGAAGATACTGAAGTTACCAGATTCCAAGCAGCAGCCTTAAAATATTTAATAAAACATTTGAAATGTAGTGGCACTAATGAAAGCCTCAGAGTAGAACAAGAAGAATTATCAAAATTTAACAGATGAGTATAGTGAAAAAATAAACATAAAGATTAATGGATAAATACCATACAATCATGAACTGTGACATTTGAGCAAGTTAATGTTCGTGCCCAGTGGTGGGTTGCCCCCACTTCACACCAGTTCTATAGAACTGGTAGTAAAACCGGCGGGAGGCTCCGCACACTGACCCTGACGTCATCAAAATGCTTCTGCACATGCGCAGAAGCTTCTGTGCTTGCGCAGAAGAGTGTGCGTGCACGCGAGTGAAGTGAGCGCGCGTGTGTGGCCCCGTTGTGAACCGGTAATAAAGGTAAAAAGAACCCACCCCTGTTAGTGCCTGAAAATATTCTGGTTTTTATATTCAGCAAGGATAAGCTTGTTGTGGTACCTGAAGAAAAAAGCAGAAAATTGAATGATTGGCAATATCTCTATAGATGAAAGAATGAAGATCAAGACAGCAGTACTTTTGGAGGAGGAGGAGGAGGAGGAGGAGGAGGAGGAGGAGGAGGAGGAGGAGGAACCTTGCAATAAGACAGGGGTAGTGATCAATAAATTTTATAAATAAAGAAAGTAATGTAATGTAAACTAATGTAAACATAGCTGTTGGGAATTGAGTTACCTGGATGATAGACTGCTGACCTAGATGGTTTACACTTCATGAGCATGTTGTAGACTTGTGTTTAATGTAAGGAGTCTAATGAATTGGGCTTTCACTGAATCCCATAGAGAGAGGTCATAAAAGCCCTGAATGAAACAAGTCAGAAATAAGCTTTCCTGAAGAGAAGAAGAAAATAAAAGTGTTGTTGTATTGGGCCCATTGAGTGACTCTAAAAATTGCATCCTAGGATACTGATCTCTATGGGTTTTTAGAATCCCCTTAGAAATGCAAAAATGAACAAAGTAGATTTTCTGAAAATCTGTGTATCACTGGTGAGAGTTGGTCTCAGCTTTTGAATTGGCTCCCTATTGATATAGAGATATAGACTAGAGCCATGATGGCGAATTTATGGCACGGGTGCCACAGGTGGCACATGGAGCCATATCGGTGGGCACGCGAGCTCAGCGCCAGCATGCATGCGTGTGCCAGCCAGATGATTTTCAGGCCTTCTGGACCCACCAGAAGTCAGGTATCACTGTTTCCAGCCTCTAGAGGGCTTCTGGGAGTGCGGGGATGGGGAAGGGGTTTTTTTGCCCTCCCTATGCTCCTAGAAAGGCTCTGGAACCTGGGGAGAGCGAAAAATGGGCCTACCGGGCCCACTGTGCCATCGCATGCCAAAAGCAGGGGGAGCACGGGGGGGGGCATAGAATTATGGATGTGGGCTCACGTGTGTGTGACCCCACTGCGCTTCCCTCCGCTTTTGGCACGCGATGGCAAAAGGGTTAGCCATCATTGGACTAGAGAATATAATTACATATGATTCAGAGAACACCAAGGACTCCATGCTTAACCCTGTGCTATATATATTCTCTTTTGTGGAAGCTCCATATCAAAACACTAAACATATTTTTAATTTCTTTGATGGATAGACAGCATCGCTATTCTGAATTAGATAATAAAAATACCTTGGCCTGTGCATGTGTGCATGTCTCTTCTCTTTGAATATTATGTTTAAGACAATGACTTAAGCCTGTATGTCTTTCTATAATTATACATGCATGACAGATTCTACACTTACATTCCTTGTGCTTATATATTATTTGAAGACAATGTAAAGTGAAAAATATGAGCTTTCAAAATTATCTATCGAGGAAAAGATTTGTGTTGGTTTTTTTCTCTACAACTTGTAGTAAAGGATGATGTTATGTTTTGTGGTTAACAACTTTTTTCATACATGGATGTGCCTACATACACATACAAATGACACACATAAGCTGCTAATTAATAATGCAATGAAATGCACCAAAAGGGAAATCTAGAAAGCTGCCTGACATTCCTAACATTGATGTTAAGATACCAGTCTGTTAGTGCAGCTTCATGACCTGCAAAAATCAATGGCGCTGATTTAATACTTGTATACCGTATTTTTCTTTGCAAACTTGCATGTATGAGTAAACTGACAGTTCAGTGCTTTAGTAAAACAGCAATAATTTCAATCTACAACTTTAATATTAGGAAGAACAATAACAGTTGAGGTAGAAGGAAAAACACCAAGAAAGTGTTTAAATGCTACTGAGTTCTTAAATGATTTGACAACAGTTACTCGTGGTTAGTTAATATCTTGATTGCAACATATTACAGATAGTACTCAACTTACAACCACAACTGAGCCCAAAATTTCTGTGATTAAGTGAGTTGTTTGTTAAGTGAGTTTTGCCCCATTTTATGATTTTTGACCCATTTGCAGTTAATAAGTTAGTAACCAGGTTGTTAAATGAATCTGGTTTCCCCATCGACTTTGCTTGTCAGAAGGTCTTAAAAGTTATCACATGACCTTGGGACATAGCAATAGTCACAAATATGAACCAGTTGCCAAGCTTCTGAATTTTGATCACATCATCATGGGGATGTGCAAAGGTTGTAACTGTAAAATAGTCATAGGTCACATTTTTCAATGCAGTTGTAATGGTCACTAAACGAACTATTGTAAGTCGAGAACTACTTCTATTTTTTTATTTAGTATGGTTATATTTTGTGTCCCATTTAAGAACTCTAGAGGATGTCCGCTCCTTTTATCCCTACAGCTATAACTTTATGAGGTAAATTGGAGTGAAATAAAGGATGACTCCTACAAAGTCTTATACTGAGATTATGATCAAAAAGAGATTTGAACCTGGATCTTCCTGATACAAATTTAATATCTTATATTATAAAGGCTCATTACTGTCTATAAGTGCTTTCATGGAAATCCAGTGAACCGCTGTATTTAATACAGGTGATATTCATAATATTAGTGCCATACTGAACTGCCTGTAAATTTTATGTTCCTTTCATTTAAAGGAACAACATATATTTGGAAATCCTTTTAGAAACTGTGCTGATTGCATATGTGAATGAAACTAAGCATGCTAGTATTGCAATATGGCCAGCATTCTTCTTTTCAAACTGATCTGCAGTTCTGATTGTGGATTCTTTCAAAGAGAGAAGAGATTGAGGTCTACATGAATGAGACATGTGGCACAAATTATTAATAGCTGTTTGGCTATATTAAAAATGCACAAACTCCTTGTACTTGTGCCCAATAACTTATGATAAAGATTCTGGTGAAATCCATTTGAAGCTTATTCTCCTTGTTGAAGTAGTAGCAGTCTAATAACACATGCAGAAGTATCACACATGCACATGCACCACAACAAGGGAAGAGAAAAGGAAAAGAAGAGGAAAATAGTATCTATTTTTCCACCTGGATACCTCTTCATCTGCCACAGGCAAGTTCATTGTATAAAAAGCAATAGAAATAATCTTTTAATACATAACACAAAACTGTACAGTACCTTACGTGTCCTGTATTTGGAGCCTTGGCAATATAAAAGCTTTCACAGTTCTGTGCTTACATTTCTACACTATGGATGAACACAGACCCCATATGTTCTTTCTGCTCTTGTGGTAAAGAAAGGAAAATGGTCTATTCAAGCCATAATTTTGTCTGCCTTAGGGCAAAAAGAAAAAAGAAAGAAAGAAAAGAACAGGTTTTAACGCTGTGCTACAAGGAAGTGCACTGAATATTCAAAGCACCATATGAATGTTCAAAAAGTGACCATTATCTGCACATTCAGCTTCAGATGTCTAGATCATTATAAATCTGGTTCAGTACTCATGGTTTTCACAAATTATTTGCTCTGACCATCTTTTTACAATTTCCTAATTAAAAATAAGAAAAGCTATGCTCTATGCATTTTTTCTAATAAGAAAGCTTGTGTGCAACTTTCACTGATTAAGATTTTCAAATAAATATTATGTGTAATACATGCTTTCTTGCACGAATCTTTTCCAAATACATAACCAAGTTTCAGTTTATAAC
Source organism: Ptyas mucosa (assembly GCA_012654045.1). Classification (NCBI taxonomy): domain Eukaryota; kingdom Metazoa; phylum Chordata; class Lepidosauria; order Squamata; family Colubridae; genus Ptyas; species Ptyas mucosa. The sequence goes on from WNWU01000002.1 coordinate 36,957,874, forward strand.
ATTTTTTTAAAAAAATTAAAGTTTTGGGACAATGAATGACAGATCCTAATAGATTCTGTTCATTATTACCATTTTGGCCCAAGCCCATTCGGTGCATTGCTTTATTTTGCCCCTGTGAGAAGCTATGGTAGATTATTTTTATTTATTACACAGTATTCATCGTCAACTGATGTTGCTGAAAATAAAACTATAACTTTCTGCAAATCCTTTATGAAATATAGCTTTTAAAAAGTTCAGTAAAGGTAATAACACAGTCTGGACAACAATATCAGATCGAAAGCTGAAAAAATGTTTTTCTGAATAGGAGAAGTTTGGAAAATGAGGGGGGGGCGGACAGAGAAAGGTAAGCAAGGCAATTGTTCAAGGCATACCTCTTAAAGGTATACCACATAAAGTATGTGCATATAGGTAGTCCTCAACTAACAACAATTGTTCAAAGTTACAATGGCGCTGAAAAAAATGATTTACAACTGTTTTCACACTTATAACTATCACAGCATATCCATGGTCAAGAGATCAAAATTTGGACACTGGGCAATTGACTCATATTTATTATGGTGGCAGTGTCCCAGGGTTTTGGGATCACCTTTTATGACCTTCTGACAAGCAAAGTCAATAGGGAAGACTGATTCATTTAACAGTTGTGTTACTAACTTAACAACTGCAGCGATTCATTTTAGAGCTGTAGCAAAAAAAGATGAAAAATGGGTTAAACTCTCTTAACAACTGTCTTGCTTAACAACATAAATTTTCGGCTCAATTGTGGTCATAAGTTGAGGATTTACCAGTATTTGATTTGGAAATATGTTACCCTGGCCCAGTAAGTATCCAATATGCTTTTCACTGAGATATAAATTATAACTCCTCCAAATCTAAATGGCAATCTGTCACTGGTGATTTTTTTGAACACCAATAAACCAGTTTGATCCACAGACAGCATTAGAAATTGGAAAACGCCCCTCAGTAGTGGGAGAGTGGTGAGAGATTTTTTTTAAAAAAGAAAGCTTACCCCCCCCAAAAAAAGAAAAGGCAATTGCAACTTACAAATGCCTACAACTATTGTAGAAACAAATCTTAAAAATAAAGCTATTTTCTATTTTAACTATTATCTATAATATCCTTATCTATACTGTTTTCTTTGAAGTTCACTACATTTTCATAGTTTAGTTCTATTAATTCCATTTTTTATTGTTGACCCATATTTCTGTTATCTTAATCAATGTACAGTATCCCTCTAAAAGGTTATACATAATTTTTATCCTGTCTTTTATGTTTTTTTAGTTTCTGCTTTCTATTTCAGTCAAAGTCTTTACTTTTTCTTCATATTTTCTGCGTGCTTCTTCCTGACTAGGTTTTTTGAGTCTTCTCTTCAAATATTTGCTCCATCTGAGGGAAACATTTAGAAGGACTTTACCTCAAATCAATTCTGAGACAAGAAACAAACTCCTTTTTTCCCCCTCAGTTATCTCAGGGGTTGTTTCTTTTCCAATTGCTTCTTCTCATCAGGGCTGTTAATCATTTTATTTATTTATTTTGACTCCTGGACATTGGCTCTGTTTATTCGCCCTATTTGTCATGAGACCTGTGGCTCCCAGGTAGCCATCTTACCTTGCTTCCTTCTTGCCTCTTGCCCAATAGCAATAGCACTTACATGCCACTTTTACAAAGTCAGCATATTGCCCCCAACAATCTGGGTTCTCATTTTACCAACCTCGGAAGGATGGAAGGCTGAGTCAACCTTGAACCTAGTGAGATTTGATATGCCAAATTGCAGGCAGCTGGCAATCAACAGAAGCAGCCTATAGTACTGCACTCTAACCACTGCACCACCGTGGATCATGCTCAATGCTACTTTTTCATTAACAGCTAGGTTATCTTGGGGAAGCTAACATTGAGATGGAAGATTGCTGCAACATTACAAGAACTCTTTCTGCTGGCCTAAACATTTCTTTCACAGCATTTTTTGGTAGCAAGAAGATGCAGAGTTTCCTTTCCTTTCCTTTCCTTTTTTTTTTTTTTTTTTTTTTTTTTTGCCCTTGAGGGAACTCCATTTTTGTGTGTATAGACTTTACTTATTTGACCCTTCAAGTTTGTGGAATGACCAAAACACTCCTTCCAAATTCTTTATTCCTGGAATAAAGACACTGCATTATGCTTTCCACTGCTTCTTTTAGGTCCCCTCCATGTCAATGAGCATTATGTACATATGCAGATGGTCTTTCTCCAAGGGCTGTTGCCAAATTATAGTGACAGGACAATTTTCCATTTTGTGGACAAAGGTGTTCAGTCCAGTACTGCAAATACTTAGCATTATTGGATAGGTCCCAGTTGTGGCAAATGACAACAAATGAAAAGTTAAACCTGGAATAGCTCCATGAAAGAGCCAAATCAAGTAAATGGTGTCTACATTTTTCTCTTATGTAACAAAAATGTAGGCTATAGCTTTATACTGAAATGACCTTAACCTGTCACAACACTGTCTTATCTCTTTCTTTTTGAAAATGGATATTGCCTTAATTATTTGCATCTGTGAACTCCGATGAACATACTTAAGGATATATCCATATATTCATAAATCATCTGCAGGCAATAAGTGGTCCAACATAGATAATTAGAGAATTTACGGAAGGCTTGCTCCCTCTGTTTATCTGCTTATGACATTTGCGGTGCAGCCCTAACAGCAGGATAATTACTAGATTTATTCATCAAACAAAATCACGCCTTTGGGGAATGCTCAGTGACTTCAGTTTTAGGACTAATAAAGACGTTTTTCACCCAAACTCAAGTACTAATTTGCTCAGTCACTAGCTGCAATAATCTTTTATAGAGCTACTCAAAGAAGAGGTTTGGCACCAGAGGGCAGATAATTAAAGGTGCAGTATCCACATACAAAAAGTTCTGAACAATTCCCTGACCATATTAAAATTTAATTGTTGAATGTTAATTGAAAAAATAAAAAACCAGAAGTCATTGCTGTTCTCTCTGTTCTAGTAATTATTCTCCCAGATCAAAATTGTATTTTTAAGAACAGGGACACAGTTGAAACTTCACAAACTCTTCCAAATTGGCCAATGAATTATTTGAATTATTGTCCAAATAGAAAAAAAAAACAAACTAGGGTCACAGAGGAAGTCTACTGCACATTGTAATTTGCTTCAAGCAATAGAAAAATTAGCTTGTTTAGAGTTAAGGAAGTTTCATAATCACACAGAAGGCTTTTCTGCACAAAATTCATTGCGGGGGGGGGGGAGAGGGAGGTAAGGAAACTCACTAGTGTATCTTGTGAAAATGGTTGTTGTTTCCACTAGGGTTGCATTTAAAAATTATGCTACTGAATTTAATTCCAAATTTAAAATAATTAATATAATCATTTAAGTGGGACTTCCTGCCAAACATAGATAAGAGTAATAGTTTGGGAGCTTCACATATTTTCAGTAAGCTGCATAATATATAATTCAAGACCTCAGTATGGTATGGTTCTTTGGCAAAATTAATTTAAATTGATAAATTAAATTAAATCCTGGCCCCAATAGATACCTATAAGCCTTTGTGAGGATGGTATGAGTGTGAAAATATTCACCAATAATATTAATGTTTTAGGAGCTGTGATTGACTATAGAAGAAAGACAGGAGGGCATAGGAAATTCTCCATAGATAAATTTACTTAATTTAGTTTAAGATACAAACCTGTACCTTAGTAAAAGCCCTAAAAGCTAACAGATCACTCATAACTGAAAAAGTACCTTATTTGCATGACTAGGCCAATCTATCATTCCTCTGATCCTCCTTCATTATAAGGACTCAACTTCATTTCTTTTTCCTTTAGATATTTTTTCCCCCAATTCTCTAGCAGAAATTATGGTGCTTAAATACAAGAAAATCAATGCACAACGTTAATAAAGCTCCACAGTTTTCTCTAGAGATGCTACAGGGCAAGCAACTAACAAGTGAAAATTGGAAGCAGAAGAGAAGCAGGATGCCAGCCTGGCTTTTCATCTGCATGCAACGGCCCTTTGGACCCTGCCTCTCTTCTCTCTCCTTCTCTCCTTCCCCTCCCTTCCCCTCCAAGGAAGCGTCTTTTACCATGTCAGAATTCTGCAGGCTCCTAAGATTCATTCTGTGCTGCAGTGAAATGATGAACTGCACAAAATGCAGACTTTTAAACTCATATTTAATTGTTTAATGTCATGGCTCTTGGTAGAGCATTGTTGCTTGAAAAATAAATTGGGTAATTCAATTAAATGGCTACAGAAGATACATCATATCAGATGGAGTAAGGCACTAACCCCAGCTTGAACTTGACGTCCCACATCGCTTCACTTATTTGACAAATGGATTCTTGAAAATAATTGAAACACATGGCTGCCAGCATAGGTCAATAATACTTTTTTGCCATTCTGCCTCTTAACAGCTTCCATTTTTTCTTGCACTGTGCCATTCAGGGCAAAGATTGCATTTGCCTGGTAAATCATGCAAGCATTATTACTAAAATAGGACTAAATGCAATGAAAATGGACTACATAAAAGTAATGGCACTTAAGTAAAAGGAAGACCATCTTCTAGGGCAAATCCCAAATGTCAGAGTTAAATACTATATGACATTACTTCCATTACAGGGTCAGATTAGGCCTGTAATAAAATAAACTTAGTTACCTAAATACACATATTTTGGCAGACTTAGCTTAACTAACATTTACCAGATAGTAAATATAAATATAATATATTAACATTTGTTTTAGTATAGGAGGAAGAGAGAAAAATCCAGGTTCAGCGTTTATTTTTTTAAAAAAATTGGATAGAAAGAAAAATACAAATAGTCCTGGGTTATGTTATAAATAGTACATGGGTTATGATGGTATTTGGGATGGGGCTTGCCTATTTTATTATTATTATTATTATTATTATTATTATTATTATTATTATATTATATTTATATACCGCTCTACTCCCGGGGGACTCAGGGCGGTGTACAGACAAATGATAAAATACATATAATACAAATATTTTAAAGAATTGATTAAAATACAATTAAATAATTTGGTCTTAAACCTAAAATTAAAACTCTAAATTTATGAGATTAAGATTTAAAAATATAAAAGCAATTTTAGAAGAGGTTAGTCCAGGCCAGCCTGCTGGAATAGAAACGTCTTGAGGGCACGGCGGAAAGCGCGGAGATCTGGGATTGTCCGTATCTCCGGGGGGAGCTTGTTCCACATGGTGGGTGCCCCCACAGAGAAGGCTCTCCCCCTGGGGGCCGTCAGTTGACACTGTTTGACCGACGGCACCCTGAGAAGCCCCTCTCTATGGGAGCGTACTGGTCGGTGAGAGGGTACTGGTGGCAGAAGGCGGTCTCGAAGATAGCCCGGTCCTAAGCCATGGAGCGTTCTAAAGGTGGTAACCAAAACCTTGAAGTGCACCCGGAAGAACACAGGAAGCCAGTGCAGCTCGCGCAGGAGGGGTGTCACATGGGAGCGCCACATCGCTCCCATAACTACCCGCGCGGCTGCATTCTGGACCAACTGGAGCCTCCGGGTGCTCTTCAAGGGGAGCCCCATGTAGAGAGCATTGCAGTAGTCCAGGCGGGAAGTGACGAGGGCATGAGTGACCGTGTTTAATGAGTCCCGATTTAGAAAGGGGCGCAACTGGCGTATCAGGCGAACCTGATAAAAAGCCCTTCTGGCCACAGCCGTCAGGTGTTCTTCTAAAGATAGCTGTGAGTCCAGAAGGACGCCTAAGTTTCGAGCCCTCTCCGTGGGGGCTAATGACTCGCCCCCAATAGTCAGCGTTGGCACCAACTGACTATATCGGGATGTCGGAAACCACAGCCACTCGGTCTTGGATGGGTTGAGCCTGAGTCTGTTCCTCCCCATCCAGATCCGTACAGCCTCCAGGCACCGGGACATCACTTCAAGGGCATCATTGGGGTGGTCTGGGGTGGAGATGTACAGCTGGGTGTCATCAGCGTACTGGTGGTACTTCACCCCGAAACCACGGATGATCTCACCCAGTGGCTTCACATAAATGTTGAACAGAAGGGGCGAGAGAACCGATCCCTGTGGTACCCCACATATAAGGGGCCTCGGGGTCGATCTCTGCCCCCCTGCCAATACAGACTGCCACCGGTCAGAGAGAAAGGAGGAGAACCATCGCAACACGGTGCCCCTCACTCCCAACTCTTCCAGCCGGTGCAGCATGATACCATGGTCGATGGTATCAAAAGCCGCTGAGAGATCTAATAGGACCAGGGCAGAGGAACAACCCTTGTCCCGAGCCCTCCAGAGATCATCAACCAATGCAGCCAATGCCGTTTCCGTGCTGTGTCCAGGCCTGAAGCCCGACTGGAACGGATCCAGATAAGATGATTCATCCAGGTACTGAGGAAGCTGTTGTGCTACCACACTCTCAACAACCTTCGCAACGAAGCGAAGGTTGGAGACTGGACGGTAATTAGCCAATATTGCCGGGTCCAGGGAAGGCCTCTTGAGGAGAGGTCTCACCACTGCCTCTTTCAAGGCAGCAGGAAAGACACCCTCACTCAGAGAAGCATTTATAATCCCCTGGAGCCAGCCTCGTGTAACCTCCCGAGAGGCCAGCACCAACCAGGAGGGACACGGGTCCAATAAACATGTGGTAGCATTCAGCCTCCCCAGTATCCTGTCCACATATTCGGGAGTCACAGAATCAAACTCTTTCCAGGTGGTATTCTCAAGACCTGCCTCCATCCTTTCCCCTGAATCTACTATGTCAGAGTCCAGGTGTTCCCGAATCTGAGCGATTTTATCATACAGATATTGAACAAAATCCTCGGCTCTACCCTCCAAGGGGTCTTCCCGCGCTTCCTGAAGGAGCAGGGAGCGGGTCACCCTAAACAAGGCGGCCGGGCGGTTATCTGATGATGCAATAAGAGCGGAAAAATAGTTATGTTTTGCCGCTTTTATCGCCACTAGGTAAGTCTTAATATGAGATCTTACCAGTGTTCGGTCAGATTCAGATCGGCTGGCTCTCCAACTGCTCTCCAGGCGTCTTTTCCGACGCTTCATCTCCCTCAGCTCCTCAGTGTACCAAGGAGCCAGGCGAGATCGGCGTCGAGTCAGAGGCCGCAAAGGCACGACTCGATTCAAGGCCCCGGCAGCCTCCCTATCCCAGGTGGCCACCAGGTCTTCGATCGAGCCATGTGCCAGAGCCTCAGGAAATGGCCCAAGCTCCTTCTGGAACCTATCTGGGTCCATCAGGCGCTTGGGGCGGAACCACCTTATCGGTTCTGCCTCCCTGCGGCGGGGTGTGGTGGTTCGAAGGTCAAAGTGAAGGAGGGAGTGATCCGACCATGACAAGGGCTCAATCACTATATCCCCTATCTCAAGATCACTCAACCACTGACCAGAGACAAAAACCAGGTCCAGCGTGTTTCCCTCAGTGTGAGTAGGGCCATGAACTAACTGGGTCAGGTCCATGGCCGTCATGGAAGCCATGAACTCCTGAGCCACCTCAGACGCCTCACCGACGGATGGCAGGTTGAAATCTCCCATGACTATAAGTCTAGGGATATCAACCGCCACCGCGGCTATAACGTTGAGTAGCTCAGGCAGGGCTGCCGCCACGTAGCAGGGAGCCAGGTACGTAACTAGCAAGCCCATCTGTACCCCATGACCCCACTTCACAAGGAGGGACTCACATCCGACCGTCTGAGGAACAGTGGCCTCCTTCGGGCCAAGACCTTCTCTAATGATAACTGCCACCCCCCCACCCCTCCCCTGTGACCTTGGCTGATGAAATGCTCGGAAACCAGGTGGGCACATCTCTATGAGAGAAACCCCTCCCTCCTGGCCCAGCCAGGTCTCCGTAATACCTGCCAGGTCCGCTCCCCCCTCTTGAACAAGATCACAAATGAGGGGGGCTTTGTTTACCACAGACCTGGCGTTGCATAGCATCAGCCGAAGGTCCAGGGCCTGAGGGTCTGTGCAACCTGGGGAACGAGCAGAGCATTGGGGGCCGGAGCATGCCACCGCTTGAAGACAGCGAGCGCGTACTCCCTTCACTTGATATGGCCCCCTACTCCCGCCATATCTGCCCCTCCCACCTATAGTACTGATGTAATGTCTACCGATAGTATAAGCTCTAACCCCCTCCTTGACTCCGGATTTCGTATCACCTCCGTCGTGCTCCTTAGCCGGACTAGACCCCGTCCCTTGCAGATTAACCCCTGAACCCACACAACCCACCCCCCTCCCGGGAGGTCCCCCAGCCTCCTTATTTACATTAGAAACCACCCTCCTCCCAGATCTTTTTAAAATAGAGTTTGAAAAACTATCTAAAAAACCCCAAAGCTTCCGGTTCTTAGCATACCACCTCTCGGGGTTCCAAAACCCGTCCTTGAGGGCGGCCCTAGATAATTGGGAGGGCCAAACCTGCGAGAGGGGGGAATCTCGCAGTGTGAGGAGTTCTGTTTTTGAATACATTAGAGGAGAGATGGAATTGGAAGTGATGAAAGGCTAATTTTCTTCTTAAAGGTGTTAAAGATGGTTTAAAATAGATGGTTAAGACAAAAAGGTAAGGTGGATAGTTGTACAAGGAAGCCGGTATACTATAACATCGGAATACCATCACCCTTTCATGGTGATGGGAAGTCTTGTGATTAAATAAGTTGGTCCAAAAGGGGGATAAGAGTCTTAATGACTGCCTTCTCATAGTGACCAGTCTACAGTTTCAAAAACAGTAGAGGAGATGGTCCATCCCATCCAAGTGAATAGATGTATAGATAAATCGTTCAAGACTCTCGATGTCTGTGCTTCCTCCCTTTTTGATACAAGCAAATCTGAAGGTAAGGTGGAAAAGTAAGGTGGAGCATCCAGGCAGAAGAGATGAGATCGAATAATCAGGATAGCCAGGACAATCAGGATAGTTGGGAGGAAAATGTTTGAAAATGTTTAAAATGAAGGCTGTAAATTGATCAAGCAGCTGCAAGGTTTCGCTGAATGGCCCAAACTAGGTCTAGGTCTAGTAAGGGGGGGGGGGGGGAGAAATGGTTGAGGGGAAGATTTTAAGCCATGCAATCATAAAGTGTCATGTCACATGACTGCATCAATTAGAGATGCCAGTCCCAGCAGTCCAAATTGCTGTTATAACCCCGGATGTCTGGGTCTTTAAGCAGGAAGAAGTGGAAATCCCAGGCACAGGGTATGGGAGTGCTGTGGACGGCAGGTGAGGTCCTGCAAGCTATATGTATGTCAGGGGAGGCTGGGGAGTGCTGGTGCAGGCCAGGGGTGGGTTCTACTTACCTTTACTACTGGTTCGCAACGGGTCTGCACGTGTGCACTCTTCTGCGCAAGCGCAGAAGCTTCTACGCATGCACAGAAGCATTTTCATGAGTTCAGAGTCAGTGGGCGGGGCCTCCCGCTGGTTTTACTACGGGTTCTATAGAACTGGTGCGAACCGGGGGCAACCCACCACTGGTGGAGACTTCCTGCATTGGAGGTGTGCTGTAGGTGGAAGAAAAATAGGAGAGATTTACCAGACTGATTTGCAATAATTCATGTTGGCTTCCCCATTGACTTTGCTTGTCAGAAACTGGCAGGAAAGGTTGTAAATATGACCATGGATTCCCTGTCATGTTGTAATCATGAGCTAGACACCCAAGTGCCTGGATTGTGATCATGTGACTGCATGAGTGCTATGGTCGTACATCCATTTTTTTTTACTGCTGTCATAACTATAAATGGTCACCAAACAAATAGATGCAAGTTGAGAACTACTTGTAAGCCTAGGTGTTGAAAGAAAAATCTGAATTTTATAGTGTGAAGGAACTGTTTGAAATCTTAGCTAAAGTACCCATTCACATAACATTGAAAGTTACTGTCATATATTTGGGGAATCTAATCTGTGTCAGTGAGAGTTTGGCAAACAAATAGGTATGTAAGACAGAGAGAAAAGCCTTACTCAGGTCTAAAAGTTAAACATATTAAAATTGGGAATCAAAGATATATTGGAGACAGGGCTCTTTGGTGTGTTTTCACTGCCCTTTTTAAGTAATCACAGTGAATTAGTGAAAAAGACTACAAAAATTAGATTTTGATTTACAGAATAACAACTTTGGTTTCTGCTCAAGAAGCATCAGCAGGTTAAAGTGAATCAGACTTCTCTCAAATCAAAGAAAGGATTTTATTGAGTAAAACTAGTGAAATTGGCAAGAAATTTAAAAAACAAAAGGTAATGATGAGGCAATAGTTTAGTGAAAGCTAAACTATTTTAGGTTTAAGGTTTAGGTTTAGGTTTAGGTTTAGGTTTAGGTTTAGGTTTAGGTTTAGGTTTAGGTTTATTATTTTTATTTTTTATTTTATTTTTTTATTTTTATTTTTATTTTATTTTTATTTTATTTATTTATTTATTATTTATTTATTTATTTATTTATTTATTTATTTTACTATATTTATTTTAGGTTTAGGTTTATTTAAGGTTTAGTGAAAGCTAGGATGGTTTACCAACAAAAATATGAACAGGTATTTTAATGTGAAGTAAACTGCATTTAGTTAATATTTCTGTTCTTTACTTTTATCTCATGCTTTTGATTTCTTTCACATATTATTTGTTACTCTCTTCTGCACTTAAAATGTAACAGTAAACTTTGAAAAAAGTATGATCTCGTTCTTCTTACCTTTGGACTGTCTGATATCAATAACTAGGGATTTTTCCTATTCTGGTCTTCTAACATTTGTGTGGTTTTCACTGCGTTGTGATCCTATACATAATTAGTTTTTTTTTACTAGAAGAACATTTCTGCTGAAGAGGTTCAATACTGTATATGAAGTTGCTATTTTTTTATGGAAGAAAAAGAAAGAAAGATGCAGGGGCAAAGGCATTCAGTGGAGAATTTATTCAGATGAAAAACTGTCATAATATAACAATGCAAAGATTCTAAACATCAAAGGGTTTTAGGACCTAAGTGTGGGATCAGGCAGCATCCTCGGAATAGAAACATACAAAATGATGTTCCAAGTATCATGGCAAGAAACAGTGACATTGCTACACAGCAACAAATTTCATTATATTTCATACAAGTCATAATGGAGGAATCATCTGTACTTTTATTTATTTTTTTACCTGATAATTTATTTTGTGAACATAATAGTTACTTTAATAATTGGAAATACATGGTAGTAGTTTACTACCAAAGTCTCAATATGTTTTCATCTTTTATCTTATGTTTGATATTTCACCATTGAAATGTAATGTGATTTTTACAAGGATCTGATTCACAAATATTCTTTTTGGTTTAATAGTAAATATGAGAAAGCTACCAGAAAGTATGGGAAAAAAAATAGGTTCAGTGTGGTAAAATACTATGGTGAAAAAGAAGCAGAATCTTATTGAAATAACATTACCTGAAGCAACCTAATAGCCCTTCCATAATATGTACTGCTGTTAAAGATAGATGAAATGGAAACTGGGGAGGCAAGCCGAAGTGATAAAATAGTGATTGTAAAGCTGTTCCTGCAGAGCAAAAGCTAAGGTTTTTATCAGAACATACATTTGATTTTGATTTTGAGAAAGCTGAAAAGAATGACTCATACTATTCTTATTTCATTCATTTGATAAAATTGGAATTGATGATACTGAAATGAGAGCCACTTTGGTTTGGTGGTTCAAGGCACTGGGATACAAAATGGAAAAGGCAAGATCTAATCCTGCATTAGATAGGAAGCCAACTTTGGGCAGCAATTCTCTTTCTCAACTCTAGGAAGAAGGCAGTGAAAACACCTTCCAAAAATGTTGCGAAGAAAACTGCAGAGACTCGCAGTAGTTGCCAGAAGTCGAGGTTAACTTTGAAGGCACGTACATACACACATGGGGACGTGGTGGCTCAGTGGCTAAGACGCTGAGCTTCTTGATCAGAAAGGTTAGCAGTTTGGTGGTTTGAATCCCCAGTGTCGTGTAACAGAGTGAGCTCCCGTTACTTGCCCCAGCTTCTGCCAAACCTAGCAGTTCAAAAGCACGTAAAAATGCAAGTAGAAAAATAGGGACCACTTCGATGGAAAGGTGCTCTGTGTGCTTTCAGCGTTTAGTCATGCCGGCCACATGACCATGGAATCGTCATCAGATAACACTGGTTCTTCAGCTTAGAAACAGAGATGAGCACTGCCCCCTAGAGTCAGGAACAACTAGCATGTATGTACGAACCTTTACCTTTACCTTTACCTTTACCTTTACCTTTACCTTTACCTTACATACACACCAAATACAGCCCAGATAATTACAATCTGACAAATTGGTATTCCTTTCAGTTTTCAGCTTTCTCTTCAAGAGTTCAAATTAAATAAACAATTTTACATTATAACTGGATTGATGGTAACAATTTTCACAAAGGGTGAAGATTCATAAGGATGATAAGAAATCTGTGTGTAGTTCATGCAATTCAATAATCTTTATAGATACATTTAATGTGGTAGTGATGTATGTTTTTGCAGGAAGACTATATGCCTTATAGCAAAAGACTTTACTGCTTTGAACTCTATAACAGCATATTATTTAGAAAAAGTCACGGTTTAGATCTTCTTCTCCTTCTTCTTCTCCTTCCCTTATTCCCAGATATTGACTATGAAACAAGGCGTATAAAGTTTGCTGTTGAGTTTGTACAGCATGAAGTCTATGGGTATTTGCAGACTTTAATAATAGCATTAGCATTTATTTACTTTCAGTCAATTCAGCCATCAAGAAACTTTAGATGCTGTACTTGCAGTAATCTCCCAGCAAGCATATTGTATTGAACCCTTCAAAGTAAGTAAATAGAATTACATATATTAGGCAACCTCACATATGAATAAACATATATTGTGAAACTTCAAACAGATGCAGAAATGGGGTAAATAAAGTAAATTTAGAAAAATAAGAGAGTGAAAATTAATTTAACACATTTCTTATTCTTAATTACCAGTTTAAATGGTTTACTATTTCTGCTTTGATTGGATTATATGACATAACATAGTAAGGGGAATGTTTATCTCTTTACAAATTCTTGAATGAGGAAGAGATGGAATGGAACTATTGCTAGAGCTGGGAATAATCAGGAAAGGCAGAGCTCCCCAATATGGTGTAACTGTGATGGGAGAGTTAACAAAGATAGTCTGTCTGAGGCAGTAGTGTCTGCTCAAAATAAGTCAAAACAACATTGCACGTAAGTGAAAAAGGAGCAAGGTTTCAATGACACTGCTGCAACCACCATCTTGACTCTTTTGCAAATATTGCTGCAGTCCATGTTTCCTTCTCCAAGGATTTAGCGAATCTGGATGCTTGAAGGTATATGAAACTAGATGTAGTCAACAACTGAGATCTGGTAAAGTTAACATACTTCAATATCTTAGCAATCAATTACAGCTGGATGAAGAGGAATAGCCCTTGGTGCAGGATTTAAATATTTACCTGGCTCCTTATCAATATTAACTGAAACAGTTATCTAATGATCATATAAAAATGATAATATAAAATAAATAGCCCACCCACTACGACATTATCATGGGTGATCTGCACGTGAGCGGAAGCTTTATGATCTGCACATGTGCGGTCCTGTTGTGAACAGGTAGTAAAAGTAAGTACAACCGACAACTGGCTTATACAATATGCTGAACCATAGCTAACCAAACAGACTACGTTCATATGATAGTCTCTATATTCATATGATACCAAACAGATTATATTCATATGATGTTCTGACCTATATGAATGTTCATATGATTATATTAGTATGATACTCTGCACCACAAAAAATTAAGATTATTACCTACGCTTACTATGTTAGACATAAGCAATCTCTAGGCCTTAGTTACCCATGTTGTATAAATAAAGCATCTCTGTATTAATCAATTTATGTGGGGATTAACCAGCAATGTGAGAATGCCTATATCACAATTAACTACTGATTTCATAATGGTCACTATTTAAGATTAATTCTCACAATCTCTAATTTTTCTATTACTATTCCTTCATTCCTCTTCTACATCTATATCACTCCTTTCACAGATCATGGATCTGATGAAATAGGTTCTGATCCACAAAAACTAATTTGAAAAGAGTTAGATCAGTATTTAAGCTGCTGCTCTTGTTGCTAAAGACTGGCATGACTACATCTCTTCAAATCTCATTTGTGATAATGGTGAGAAAGGAGCAGAACAGGGTGCTAATAATCAAAAGGTAGATTAATATGGATCTGGAAAAATCTTGCTTCTTAACAGATATGACAGACTGTTATATTAGCCCTGATTTTCTTTAAATACTTGCTCTGTTTAAAACAAATTGGTTACATACGTTGTATGCTTTTTAAAAAGATCTATCCAAAGGGAGTAAATCCAATCTTGGAAGTTGTACATGATTATCTTGACTTCTAATTCACTTTTAATGTAGATTTTTAAAAAGAGTTTGACAATTGCATATGGCTTTAATTTTAAGTAATGTGAAGCAACCATACTGGTTTTTAATAAACAGATAAAAGGTATCTCATTTAACTCAGCACTTTCTTAAATGATTCTTCACTTCACTTCATAATAATCATTTTTCCATTCTGCTTTTGCTTAGAAGAGTCATGAAGACATGCCTCTCCACCACTTTTATTGGCAGGGAAAATGAGACTCTCACTTCATCATGCTTGCCATCTTTTAATCTTTTATATTTAATTAATTAATATAAAATTACTATAAAACTATACACACACACACATCTATGCAAGAGGTATGCTATTATATAAAATTACCTATAATGCTGAATGCTGAAATTACTAAATAAAATGGGAGGGCAGTATATAATCATTTAATCACTAAAATCTACATATATTTAAATTATCTATTAATGATGCAACTAAAATATTATGATGCAGAAATATAGATAAAGCATAAAAGAAATAACTCAATGGGGCTTGAATTAATTATTCTGATGCCTACAGTGCCCTAAGAAAATGTGGTGTATACAGTAGATATTGTTAATAGCTTTCTTGGATATTTTTATACTAAGAGCAGGACTACAGTTCACTAAAAAAATACATTAGCAATAGCAATAGCACTTAAAATTATACCACTACAGACTGCTTTATAGCTGTTTCTAAGTGGTTTACAGAGTGAGTATATTGCTTCCAATAATCTGGCTCCTCATTTTACTGACCTCGGAAGGATGGAAGGCTGAGTCAATCTTGAGCTAGTCAGGATCGAACTCCTGGAAGTGGGAATGCAGAGTTAGCCTGCAATACAGCATTCTAACCACTGCACCACCATGGCTCATTACATATTGTTTTGGAGTTTATTTGATAATACAGTGGTGTATTTATACTAATAATGAATATTTAAAGGAGATTTTTTTTTAAACAGAGGTAAGGATAAAAATAATAGGTACATGTATTATTCCTAAAATCCCCAATATTCTGGTGTATATAGGATGTCTTGCCAAGACGTACATTCTGTGACAAAATATTTCATTTTGTGAAAGCATTTCATGATCTGGTTTTATTGATTAAGAAACAATAATTAAATAAACTTTCAGGACTTCTGAAGTAATTTGAATTTTTCCTAATTAATGGTATGTTGCTTGATTACCTTAACTTAAGGTTGACTCAGCCTTCCATCCTTTCTAAGGTAGGTAAAATGAGGACCCAGTTTGCAGGGGCAATAAGCTGACTTTGTATAAAATATACAAAAGTATGAAGGCTATTGCTTAATGCATTGTAAGCCGCCCTGAGTCTCCGGAGAAGGGCAGCATATAAATCATTTTTTTTTAAAAAAAACTTAATCCTGTAACTCTTTTGTGAGTAAAGAACAACCCCCCCCAAAAAAAAATCTACTACAAATTATCAACTAGAGGGATTCTAGTTGCTGTAGAAACTTAGTTCCACATAATCAAATTGAAGGATGAACTCCAGTTTGTGAGCTGTCATTGCAATTCTCAGAATGTCTTCTGCTGTTCTGACTATGCCTTGAGAAAGAAATGTAGCAAACATTTACTTACTAATATAGATTATCAGATACAGAAATTCCTTATTCCTTTGAAGAAAAAGGTTTAAAAATGCCTGGATAGCAACTCAATATAAATATAGAAAAAATAATCCAAACTAGCATTGTCATATTAATGATTCCAAGGGGCTTTAAGAGCAAATGCATGATCAATTCATTGATCCATGTAAGCATGCTCAAATTACTTAAGAACCATCTTCTTTTGTGATATCAAAAATGGTAATTTTATTGAAGAAATGCACAATAGAAGATTATTGATTGTCTCCTCTTGTCATGGAAATGAATTATTACCAAAAGCATATATGAAACAAATACCGTTTTCACATTGACCCTTGGTTATTTGCTCATGTTTGTGCCATGACTGTGGCATACAACATAGTCTGCTAACTTAGTAAATAAAAAAACATTTGGCTACAACAGAATTATTCTATCTCAAGGAAAAGCAGCTTTTGGGAAATTAGATACCTGGCTAGTAAGTCACAATTTAAAATGTATACTTTAATATATGCCAAAAGTCAAGCAACTTAAAGTTGCTATTATCATTTTATTAAGTTAGTAACAAAATTACATAGTAAAAAAATAATTAAAAAAAAGTTTTATGGGAACAAGTAGCTGAAATATGAATTTTGGAAGAAAGAAAAGAGCATTCTGGATAGTGTTATTATCTCATTAGAGTTATGGAAATGTTCCTTAATAATACTGGAAGCTCAAGCAACACATTTTCCAATCAAGAAATTGCATTTTATTGTATTATGAAAAAGACATGTATTTTTGCAAGTAATTGTCCTAGTGAATATCCCCTCTCATTAGTCTAAGTAAAATATTTCTGAGTTGATCTAAAAGAGTTAGAAACAATATTAAGTTAGTTTTTCTTCCTGAAGATATGCAGTGGCTAACTTTTTAACTGACTGGTAACTTTCCTTAGATTATTCTACTAGTTATGGTCCATGGAAATTAAATATTTGGTGTTTGTCCAATCATGTTAAAATTTGCCATACACTTCCATTAAAGAGTGGAATTTTTCTATCAGAAATCATTCTTGTACCACTTACACTGGGGGGAAAAATGGATATGAAATATCACATTAGAATTGCCTCTGAATCTGGGAAAGGTACTACTATATATCCTTCATTCTTTAAAAAAGAAAACAATTGCATCTGTATTCATATTTGATGATAAAATTCAGGAGCAGCCCATAACAAAACATGTATCCCTTAAAAACTTCCATGTACCATTATAGAAATTGTGAAGGATAGAATAACAACTGTAGCCAAATATATAGTTTGACGATAATGTGGCAATGCTATAAATCAGTATGCAATGCATAGGAAGGAAGGAAGGAAATAAGGAAGGAAGGAAGGAAGGAAGGAAGGAAGGAAGGAAGGAAGGAAGTTTTTGTTTTAAGTTGCTCTTGTAGGCTATATGCCTAAATTAGCTCTGTACTCAAAGCTGATGACAATTAAACAGAAACATAAAGTACAAAATATTTCCATAAGCACTTCAGATTTAGATTAGCTCTATTAAATTTTAATTAAACAGAAAATATTTGTGCTTGTGAAAAACTAACAATATGTAACAGTGCTAATTTTCCTATTCCACCCCCCATTCTGAAGTGCCTCAACTGTATATGCTCAGCAAGAGAACACTCCATTCTAGATACAGCTATCACCTGGTGTTTGCTAAATCACTGTGAAATTCTTGCAACAGCTGTTTGTTCCTGGGGAAACATTCACTTTGTATTGCTGCAATAAACTGATCATTGCCAATTAAATGCCCATTAATTGTGTAAGCAAGGATTACTGCCAGATGTTTACATTAGAAAGAAAAATATCCTTTGCTATTTATTTCCCACTTCTACCCAACCCTTTTCATGTAGATAATTCTGTGAAAGGATTTCATCTATTTAATAGGCCACAAATTTGAACAAACAAATTAATAAATGCATGCAATCTCTCTGGATTTTATTTACTGAAGTGATAATGAATATTCATAGTACAGATAATTACAAATGAAAAGTTTGGCAACAAGTAAATAGTTTGATATAAAGCAAATTCACTACTAATCTCTGTAGGGATACTGGTATGTTCAAATTCCCTGATATTTGTATGGATATATACCCTTTTACTATTACAAAACAGCTAGGTATTTTTGAAAGTTTTGTTGTAGTATATGCACCGGGGTAAAATCCAGCAGGTTCTGACAGGTTCTGGAGAACCGGTAGCGGAAATTTTGAGTAGTTCAGAGAACCGGCAAATATCACCTCTGGCTGGCCCCAGAGTGGGAAGGGAATGGAGATTTTGTAATATCCTTCTCCCAGAAGTGGGAAGGGAATGGGGATTTTGCAGTATCCTTCCCCTGGAGTGGGGTGGGAATGGAGATTTTGCAGTATCCTTCCCCTGCCACCCCCACCAAGCCCACAGAACTGGTAGTAAAAAAAATTGGATTTCACCAGTGATATGCACCCTGGGATTATGCTGATAAAATATGTTATATTTCTTTTAAAAGTTATATACAGAAATGTACAGTGAAACGACTATTTTTTATTATTTTGTGCAAAGAAAACCAAGAATGGCAAATTAAGGGCCCTTTCTAAGTCTGATAGACTTGCTAAAAATATTACAGACTTTAAGATCTTATTCAACTTATATTATGTATGTCAGAATATGAACAGTAATTTTCCATTAATGAATTGTAATGTTTGAAAACTCTTTATCTGTATATTGCGCCTACAAGTATGTTGAATGTGTAGTATTATAACTAAGTCTTTGAAGTTAATGGACTTTGAGGGCCAGTTAGCACAGTGGTTAAGGTATCAGTCAGCTGGGTGAATTCTCAGAAAGTCTCTTAGCCCTAGGAGGGAGGCAATGGCAAACCCCTCCTAAAATCTTGTCTAAACTGTAGGGATTTGACCAGGCAGTTTGCCAGAAGTCAACACTGACTTGAACATATCCAGAATATTATTATTATGGTTTGTCGTACAGATTGGTTTGGAGAACGAGGAGGAGGAGGAGGAGGAGGAGGAGGAAGAGGAAGATTGGTTGAATAATCAACCAGATATTTAGTTTGGATGTGGAATTTTTATCCATCCTTTCAAGTCCTTCCAAGGGATCTGGGATAAGTAAATGTTTGATAGTGTTAAAGGTATTGTTTCAGGATGTAAGCTGTTCCAGTAAATCTGCTTTTTACAATTGCAGTGGTGGGATTCAGCCGGTTCTGTCTGGTTCGTGTGAATCGGTAGTGGTGACTGCAGGAGGCTCCACCCACCTGCCCAGATGTGATGCACGAGCATTGCATATGGTGGAAGGCCGTGTGCATGCGCTCACATTTGCGAACCGGTAGGGAAGGTAAGTGAATCCCATCTCTGACTGATGGTGATTTTGTTAATGCTGATAGTGTTCAAGTGGTGCTCCGGTTGTTTTCGGGTTGCACCCAAATTACCTATTACTATTGGTACTATCTTTACTTTCTTTTGCTATGGTCATTCTACTTCTGTTTGCAAATCTTTGTATTTGTAATTTTCTTCAGTTCTTTCTCTTCTCTTCTGCTGTCTTCAGGTAGTCCACATCCACTATCCAGACTTTCTTACACTTTGTCTTTCTTACACTCAGTTTGAATTTTAAAGTCCTGGAGCACTTTTGCTTCTTTATTTTTTATAACTTTTTCTATTTTGTGGTCCTACTAGTTCTTGCTTGCAGGCAAATGGTATTTCTTGCAGATATTCCAATGTACTATTGTTCTACTTTCTCATGCTACTGTTTTTAGTCAGTCTGTGTGAACTTCTTGCACAGATAACTACATAGCATGATATTAGGCTACCTATAAACTGTCTTTGTCCCATCGTATCAGCCCATCCCACCCAGTTAGGCAGGGAAGGTACATTGCAGACCCTGTAAGTTAAAGAACTCTGACTGACAAGGTCTAGGAAGAGAGGTTTCTTTGCCATTGCCCTGCCCTGTGGAATATTCTCCTCCCGGAGGTGAGGCAGGCCCCTGCTCTCCTGGCCTTCCATAAAGGGGTTAAAACACGGCTGTGTGGCTTGTATTGGGAGCCCAGAGGAACATGGGGTTGCTTAGTTCCCCTTCACTTTTTAATTAATTTGAATTAACTCTTTAAGTAACTTTAATTTAACTCTTTGCCTCCTACATTTTTAAGTTTTATATCTACTGCTTTATATTTTAACATTTTTGTACATCACCCAAAGTTCCTCTTTGAGGGAGATGGGCATTTCAGAAATGTGATGATAATAATAAATATTAAAATAGAATGAATGAATGAATGAATGAATGAATGAATGAATGAATGCTAGTTCTTCCACTTCTTAGCAGTAGCAGCTTTGCTCTATATGTTGCCTTCTCAGCTCTGGCTTTGCATGCATTTGTTCTTAAGCCTTGGTCTTGTGCAGCCAAAAGTAGCCTATCTATGTCTTTCTTCAATTTTCCAGAAGTGATGAAAGTGAGTCTCCTTGAAAGATTTCTATCTTGATATTAATCTTTCCTGGTCAATTACCATTTGAGCAGCAACCATGTCTTCCATTGTGCCATTGATCTTTGCACACAGTTTCTGATATTTCTACTGACTCCTGTTATTTCTAGGCACTTGATTTTCCAATTATGTTGCAGCAAACCATTAGTTGGTTTGTTTCTTGCAGTGAACTAGTATTTATCTTTGATATTATAGTATTGATAGCTTTTAATACTTGTAGTAGCTATTTCTTTGGAACAAGACTCAATCCAGGCAATCTTACTCCATTGTTTTTGTGGTGTTCTGGATGCTCAATTATTCTTTCTTTTAGTTCTTCTTTCTTAGTTAGAAGACTTTGTTTTTTCTGAATTGACATTAATCTGCTAGGCTTTGTCATGTTATTTCTTATTCTGGATGTGGTTCTTTCCAGAACTAGTGCAATCTTTTGAGATATTCTCTTTTATTTGACTTGATTTGTAATAACAAATCATTAATTCTTTGTTTTCAATCTTTGTGTATTTGTTATTGGTAACTCCAGGGATGGTATTCACTTACTTTCGCTACCGGTTCGCAAATGTTTTATGTTATGAGTCATTTGTCTTGCCAATCATTTTCTGACAGAATGTGCATCATCAGCTGTTTTCAATATATCATTAAACTGCCACATATTGGACTACTATACATGAAACACTACTAAGTTTTCTATTCTATCCAGGAAGGATTTCCTTCTTTATGATAGACTTCTAGTGACAGAAAGGATAGTACATGGACATCCAATCTGGAGATCTAATGCTCTTCAACTAGATCTCAGGTAATTTGTATTGTTGCAAATCTAAACTATTGTATAGAGCTGTGATGGCGAACCTATGGCACGGGTGCCACAGGTGGCACGCGGAGCCATATCTGTGGGCACGCGAGCGTTGCCCTAGCTCAGCTCCAGCACACATACATGCATCTGCCAGATGATTTTCAGGCCTTCCGGGCCCACCAGAAGTCAGGAAATGGGCTATTTCTGGCCTCCAGAGAGCCTCCAGGGGGATGGGGAAGGCTGTTTTTGTCCTCCCAAGGCTCCAAGAAAGTCTCTGGAGCTTGGGGAGGGTGAAAAACAGGCCTACCGGGCCCACTGGTAACCTTTTTTGTCGTTGCGTGCCAAAAGCGGGGGGAGTGCGCATGCACGGGCGCGGGGAGGCATTAAATGGTGTGGGCACGCGAGTGCGCGACCGCCCCCCGCTTCCCCCGCTTTTGGCACGCAAAGGCAAAAAGGTTAGCCATCACTGGTATAGAGGGTTTTTTTTCTCTTTTAATTAGTATAATATTAAATTGCCTATATACTGCTTAGAAGTAAAATAATAACAGCAATAACAGCTAAATGTGTTTGCAGTCTTATCCTATAACTATGAGGTAAGTATTAACAGAAATTAAAATTCTCAGGAAATTGTTAAAGATCTCCAATTTCTTATTGGCAAATAATACAGGTAATTAACTTTTAGTGACTTTAACTCTCTATATTTTTCAGAAGGCCTAGCACATGAAAAGCATGATGTCAGAAACATAAATCCAGCATCTGCTTTAAGATTAATTACATGTAACTAGGAATGTCAATACTAATGCTTTGACAGTCCTTTTCTTTTTAAACTTTATTGGCCGAAAATCATTTAACATTGTATTTCATTACCATTAACTTTCTCTTTTTATATAGGAGATCTCAGAGGGCTCAACTAAAAATAGTTATAGTAAAAGTAGAAGGATTGCATGCATATCAATACAACTGACAGCACAATTGATGACAAGAGAATTAATCATACCTGTTGCTGAATCTATGACTTTTCACTTATATGTCATTTACTTTCACTTCTGAATTATCAATCAGAAGTTCTTTCCGTTCTATTAAAAGTATTGCAAATGTTGATACATTTTCATTTATAAACAAAAATGTCCCCAATGCTTTCCATATTCAGTTGGTATGAATAAGGTCTATCCATTTTAATAATCATCTAGTGATAGTTTGATTGCACAATAGGGGTAGAGAATAACCTCAAAAGACTCTTTCAACCTCTTTCAGCATATAATAAATTAAATAGATTAATAACACAGCATATTAAGTTTCAAATGATGTTTGTATATGTCTTGCACAATCTACTTTTTCTTGAGTAGAGAAGGAAGAATGATAAGCATAGCTTCTTAGTCAGTTAACAAAGGAAAGTTGGTCAACTCACAATTTAATTTGCACCTCAAATAAAAGAGAATATATTGCAGTGATACTATTGAATCACTATTGAATCTTCTCTATACATTTGATTCTGACCTTGAGAAGTCTAAAGTTTATCATCCATTCAGAGATAGGAAATCAATTTTTTCCTCTAGTTTCTTGTAAATTCTATTCTAGAAGTTGAAGCACCACACTACCATCAATGAAAATGAAATGTATTATGTTTGCTGAATGTTTTCTTCTGTAAAAATGACAAGATTCTTGAATTCAATCATCTTTTTGCACTTGACAATTGTAATAATAAATATTTAAGAATATAGCATTACACATTTATTCAACAATAGGTTTCTGGGTTGCAACAATTGAATCCTGCTTTAAAAGAAATACATCATTACTGCTAAATAATACGTCAAAATGAAAACATGGCAAAATCATATGTTTAATTATACAAGCATAACAGATTTTAGGAATGTCTATAAAATCAAAACAATTTCAAGTAATTATTCTTGCTTTAGGTAATTACATCATATTATTTAATTGAAATGTAATAGAATATGAAATTTGGTCTGGCAGAGTCATGTTCCAATGGTTTGAACTCAGCAGGAGTACAGGAGCTTATTAAAGATGTTCTTCATCTGTTGAAGCAGTACATTTTAACTAATGCATATGTTTTATTTTGAATGTCTACTTCTGTCACATGAAAATGTTATAATGTTATAATAGTAAAGAAACATACTTTAACAGCTGGATATTAAAATAAAATTGGTACATTAAAAATGGGCAGATTGGAAAATGGCATATTAAAGATAGACCAATTAAAATCTACAATATGAAAATGAAAAGAACATGCAGATAAACTTGCTGCATAGCACTGATCATTCTAAAACTGGATGTTTGTAGCATTGAGAATATCTCTCCATTAATTACTTTCTGACTAATTAAAGATGATACATTGATATTACTTCAGAAAAATGCTTGCTTGACTACTTAGTTTGAAAAAAGAACAAGAATTACAGCTAAAAAGCATCAAGGCAGAAAAATAACAAGAATAAAATAAAAATATAGAGATACAAAAATCAGACTTAGTTTTAATTTTGCAATAATTTTGGACTGATTGAAATTATTGTTTTTACTACCACTTTAATGTTTTTGGCTCATTAGGAAGGAAACTTAGAATTAGCAACCCAAAGGTTATGTGAACAAGTATGAATTTAAAGAAAATTTGCTCAGTTTTTGTGCCTTGTTAGTGATTCATATCAAGATATTACTTTACTACTATTTTATATCTATCTCACTCTGACTCCCATCCTGCATTCTACAGCATCAGATTTGGGTGTAAGTTCTTCAACTTGGATCTTCCTGTTTTTCTTATAGAATTCTGTTTTATAAACTCACACAACAACAGCTTTAGCTATTTTATAAAAGCCAGTATTCATATTTGTCTTGGAAAAGGAAACATTAAAATTCAAGATCAAACTCTTATAATAAATCTGCCATTAATAGCTGTTCATAACCTGGGTGAAGTTCACTTCACAGTGTCTAGATTTTTCCACTAAGTTGCTTTCTCCAACCAATGCATTCTGTAATGCACGGGTGTCAAACTCAAGGGCCGGTGGCTAGATCCGGTCCATGCGGTGCATAGATCTGGCCTGTAAAGCCACCCTGGAAACAGAAGGACTGGCCCACAGTGCCTTTGCCAATGAAAATAGAGCTCGGGAGGGCGGCCTTCTCCAGCTCCATTTTTGATGGCAGAGGGTTGCAGGAGGCCATCACAGCAGAAAACAGAGCTTGGGAGCCCGTTTTCTCTGGCAGATTGCTCGGACCACCACAAGTGCCCCCGACATCCTGGCCACGCCCACCCCTGACCCAGGGGTGAAATCTAGCAGTATGCTCCAAAAGGAGGCTTGGGAAGGTAAGTAGAACAGCAAGGGGGGAATCAGCTGTGGTGCGCAGTTTAGCTTCATTAGAAAGCAGTAAATCCTGCTTTCTAGCAAAGCTAAACCACATGGCACAGGTGATCGTCAAATCGTAGCCTTTTTTTACTACCAGTTCACCCGAACTGGTAGTTTTTATTGCTACCGGTTTGCCCAAACCAGAGCAAACTGGTAGCATTTCACCCCTGCCCTGCCTCCTGATCGAACACAACCCTGATGTGGCCCTCAATGAAATCAATTTTGACACCCCTGCTGTAGTGAGTTACAGGAACCAACAGATCAGAAGAAAAGGGAACGACTACCTTGATTACAACTGAGTTGGATCTTTCTTGGATGCTTGGCTTTTCTAATTAATATATTACCATCTATAATATATTACCATCTTTGATATTAACTAGTTCAAAACAAACCTCCGACATGCTCCAAAGGTATCATTCCTATACATTGACCAAAGCTTACCACCAGACAGCAACAGAACCAGATTGCTAACTTCAATAATGTACTTTCTAAATGAAAAGGTGGGTATCAGTGTATTGTTTCGTGTATTGTTTCATTTTGTCCCTGTGTGTGATGACCCAGGGCACGACACAGAGATAACGCAAACAGCTGGCAGTTCAAACAGCCCCTTTATTGTTTCAAATCTCCCCAAATGCTCCCACGTTACTGGCAAGTCCTAAAGCAGAGTGAGAACAATGCCCCCCCCCCCAAAAAAAACCTCAAATAGCCTCTGGCTGCAATTAGTCCAGCCCAGCGCTGTCTGTACCCAGGCTGCATGGCAATAAATCCCAAATGTAGTTGGCAAAACAAGAGCCAAGCAATGAGTTCATGCAGCAGAAGATCCAGATAATTAGTCCATAATGCCAACAAGGAATGCAAGGACTCTTAGCAAGTTCAAACATAGACACACAACACTTGAGGAACTCAGTGTTTGTTCTGACAAATGCCCCTCCCCACAGCATCTCCTTAAGTCTCATTCCCCAGGTGTTCCTGGTGAAGCTGGGCGTGGTACTCATCTCTCATGTGGGCTTCTGTGCCTACAGTGATCCCACCTTCTCTGCACTCTCCTAGCCCTTGCATCAGGAGGGGGTGGTTCTTGCTTCTCATCTGAGCTCTGTCTCTCCTCCCTGCCTGTAGGCCTTGCTAATTCCGAACAGCTTTGCCTGGACTGACTCTGCCCTTCCCCAGTTTCCTCCAAGGCCACCAGAGCTGCCCTCTCAATCTCTGTCAGTTCTTGTTCCAGTTCATCTTCCGCAGATTCAGACTCCAATGAGCGCATGACACTGTTTCTGATTATCATATCTGGCAGGTGAATCATCCATCTCTACTTCAGAACAGAAGCTTAGAATGGATGTCCTAAGAAAGAAGCACATTTGGTCTATGTCTCCTTTGAAGTTCTATAGGAACTACTGTGAAATGATTTGCTTTCTTAGTTACGTCTTTCTAGTTTCTACTTTTATTGTGTGCAGGATCTGCAAGTTTTGTTTTGTTCTTCTTCAAATAGCAATGTGAAAGGCTCTATTTCTTGTTAGTCTTGGGACAGCATTTGCAGGTGTGCCTTATCCTGCATTCATCTCTCTACTGATTCAGGTGAATAAGGTCAGCTCTTTCCAGATCTGTCTATGTCAGGATGCCACCTGGCAGGAATTTGAAGTTGGGCCTTTTCGAACACCACTTCCACATCCTCCAATGTACTCTTCCATTCCAGGTTGTTAAGACATTTCACAGTTAAAATATGGCTGATCCACCAAGCAGAGGAGGACAGCATACTGTGATTGAAGACATACATTTGTGTAGACATGTTTTTGATGTATTTTCTCTGTTTATTGTTCATACGATATTTGGTTTATTTTATGGGTGAGTTTATTTAGCATTCTTGAAGATTGGGTTTTATTTAATGGGTGGGTTTATTTAATGTTTTATTTAAACTCTTAGCCACCAGGAGTTTTTTGGGAATAATTATATATATATATATATATATATATATATATATATATATATATATATATATATATATATATATAATGCAATAAAATACATTTTAAAAAGAAAGGGAGAAACAAGTTACATTGAATGCTACAAGACAAAGCATGTTGAAATTCTGGGCATATTAGTAAACACTTAATAAGGATTTAGAATTTATTTAATGTCTCTATTCTTGTAACAAAAACAATTTATTTGTCAGGGTTCCAAGTAACATCCCCAACAAAATCAAACTCTGAGGCTTGAAGTTTCTCAAAGCTAACTTTTATTAGAGATGTCATATTGGCACATCTGGGAAAAGCCGAATTTGAGGGTTTTCCACACCCAAAAGAAAGTTCAAGACCTTGCCCCTTACCCATATGTCCACCACACATCCAATCTGGTACTGTCCAGAACAGAAGATACCTCCTCATTCTTCTCACCACAGCTGCAGGGCACAATGTCCTTGACTTTCCATAAAGAATTTTATTTTGACTACATATCTTCTTCACTCTATACAATCTGCCCCCTCCCAATTTCCCACAGTAGAATTTGTGGCAGGCCTGAAGCCTGAAGTCACAAAGATAGAAAGATGGCTTCTAGATCTGACATTATTTATTTTTTAAAAATTAAAGGACAAACTAAAAAATACAAGCTAAGAAGGAAAAGGGAGGAAATTACCAATGAATTCAGTACTATAATATGAACAATGCAAGATATTATTATAATAGAAACAGAATCTCAGTACATACTGCTGTATCCTTTGATTAGTAGGCAAAAAGTGCCATTTCCAAAATACTGAATAAGGATACTGAAAATGAGCCTCAAAGCATTGAATCCACTAACAATGGCATTAGTTAAATATACAGCAAATGTATATATCATTATAACAAAAGTAGGAAAAAGTAAAAGTGGAAATTTTGGTTTGCCTGAAAAATAATGAAGGAAGGTAACTGGACACCTTAGACCGAAGAAAATTTGAGGCCTGATGTGTCAGAATGAGGTGTAAAGGATCTGAATGATACAAGAAAAAGAGAAGAAAATATCAGAGAGAAATATATATGTCTGTTTTCTAGCCCTAGGAAAGCACAACTCTTCCATTTTTTGTTCACCATATTCACAATCTATAGACCCAAGTCAAAGAGCAAACAATTTTCAAAAGTAATTTGGACCAGCCACTCAGTCATTAAGCAAAGTGGTTGCTAAGTGAAACTCGAACTGTGATTATGATCTTACTTCAGCTCTCCTTGATTTTACAGATCTGCAAAGGTTGTAAATGCAAGGATTGGTCATAAAGTTATTTTTTCATGAGCATGGTAACTGAATGGTTGCTATTCAAAGCAGTTATTAACTGAGGACTACCTGTAACTGCAACTGTTTAATTAAACCTTTCCACTTATTGGTAAGTTTCCTAAGTAAACTATGCATTATTCACATACTGTACTTTTCGGAGTTTAAGATGCACCATAATATAAGATGCACCTAACTTTTTTGGTGAGGAAAAAGAAGAAAAAAAAATCTCTGTCTGCTTCTGCCTCTGAACAATTTTGCCTTGTTGCAGCAAGCAGCAAACAGCCTGCTTTACTTTCATTTTCATTTTCAGCATAGCTTGATTAGCACAAGGAAAAAAAAAATCTGCTCCAGCAATTTACCTCTTTGCAGCAAGCAACAGAGCCCTGTGCAAAACAGCTGAAACCAAATCAGCTGAGAGTCAGGAGGTCGATCCAATCAACTTGTGCTAATTAGGCTGTGCTGAAGTTGAAAGGAGTTGGGGTTTTTTTTGCTGTTTGCTTGCAAGGAGGTAACTGCTGCGAAGCAGAGGCCAAAGGGTGGGAGCCAGTGGATAGGCGGGGCTGCATTCGGTGTATAAGACGCACCTAAATTTTCACCCCCTTTTGGGTGGGGAGAAGGTACATCTTATACTCCGAAAAATATGGTATATATACACACACAATCTTTCACTTCCATGCTTTTTTCTTTATGCATATTTTTCTATATTTCTATATATTTTCTATATACTACAAAGAAAAAATATTTGATTTTACTAAAAATACTGCTGTTTTATAGTCAGCAAGTACCTGGATTTTTAGTGTGCCATAATATATTATTAATTTTTTGAGATATTTTGCAATCAATGCATGAAATTCCATATTCCTTTTCCTACCCAAAGGAATGGGCTAACTTGCAAATATAACTTCGAGAAATCATCTCTAAAATAACACGAGTCAACCAGACCTTCTTCTACACTTGAACTTCTTGATGAGAACATTTAAAATTGATAAATTAAAAGTAATTTTGTACTGTCAAAATACCATAGGACTATCTCCACAAAATGTGCAGAAATTTAGAGGTGATGGATAGTTGGTTTACATGGCACTTATTATACAACTTCAAGTTAAATTAATAATATCACAATGTATCTCCAGTGTCAGGTATAAATGACTTTTCACATCAATAACTTGTTTACAATGATGTTCCTCCAGCATTTAAGATGGTATATTGATTTCATAGTTTGTGCAGAAAAAGCATTCAAAGAGAGAGGGGGGTAGGGAAAAAGAGAGGGGGAGAGAGAGGGATTGAGAGAAAGAAAGAGAGAGAGAGAATTCATATAGTTTGTCATAAAATGGGGTTTCATATAGCTTAAAAATTGCAGGCTTGGACTGAGGCATAAAATGGAAGCTTGGTAATTTATAGGAAGACATACAGTAATTATTATTCCATGATCATAATATCAGATTTGTTCAGATTGACTTTCACTCTACCATAAGCTACCAAGAGTTGTAAATTTGGCAGTGAAGTGCCCATATTAATCAGTATATCAATATTTTAGCCATAAAAATGGCAAACATGTTTCTGCATATAAATTTCAGTTCTTAGCCATGCAGGCTTATAGTGAATTTGCTTTTAGGATGATAGTTCTCAGGAATGTGTTTTGTCTGCTAATTTCATTGTGGTGCTACGCCTTGCTTGTATCTGAATTGGTACATTGAAATGCTGATTGATGTATCAAAATATTCAGGAAAAAAATGAAATGGGCTGGGCAGCGAAGTTTACCTCTATCTATTAGATTCAATTCTAAACCCCACTTTGATTTATTAAAATCTTTTTTGTCCCCAGCATTATATTCTTGTTTTTGTTTTCTTGTTATACAGTACTTCAAGTGTGGAACTAAAAGAATAACCCATATTTTGAAGACAATATCATGGGTGAAATAACAATGTCAGAGGGGAAAAAAAGGCTTCTTTGCACAGTTCAATGTAGACCTCACATTTCATTTTAAAATTCTGGTCAATAAAATTATACTTGACTTTTTTGTTGCAAAATCAGATAAGGAAAAAGAACAATGAAATAAGCCACAGTATCAGCAAGTATTTTAAATCCTCATCTTCACAATCTTCATCATTCATATCTCCTCAGGCTGGATCCCTGTAACATTCCTCTAATATACACATTACAGATAACAAATTAAGATTGAGACAGCACATCCATAAAGGGTATTTTGCAAAAAAAATTTAAAATTTGATTTATATGTCGCCCTTCTCCGGAAACTCAGGGAGGTTTACAATGCATTAAGCAATAGCCTTCATACTTTTCTATATTTATACAAAGTCAACTTATTGCCCCACAATCTGGGTCCTCATTTTACCTACCTTAGAAAGGATGGAAGGCTGAGTCAACCTTGAGCCTGGTGAGATTCGAATTTCCAGTAATTGCAGGCAACTGGCAGCTAAGTGCTATTTAACAGCGCTTTAGTCCACTGCACCACCAGGCTCCTGATTAAGTCCTGATTATATCTGACAGTTATTATGAGGGACCTCTATATTGGAAGTCTGAGTGATTCTCTCTGTCACCATTCCTGCTTGGTACCTGACTGTGTGGTTTGCCCCTTAGCCCCAAAAAAGAGGACATAAAGGAGAGTGGTGCATCTCTGATGACTGTGGGGCATATTCATGGAATAGTTCATCATTCCTCAGAGGAGTTACTACAGTTGCAGGCTATTAGTGGTCAATTACAAGGGAGTCAGTCATGAGATTGGGACTGTCATACCTGCACACAGAGTCTTCATGACAATGTTAGACTAAAAGGAGATTGGGATAAGTGGTTTCTTGGATTTCTTGGATTATACAGCATATCTCAGTTAAAAGCTACCAACAACCCAATTCAGTGGTTGGTTGCCCCCGGTTCGGACCAGTTCACAAGAACCGGTAGTAAAATTGGTGGGAGGCTCCACCCACTGACCCAGGCATCATCATAGGTGATCTGCGCATGTGCAGAAGAGCGCGCGTGGGCACGAGCAAAGTGAGGGCGATGCAAACCAGTAGTAAAGGTAAGTAGAACCCACCCCTGACCCAATTACAATATAATTTTCAGATAGACTTTTTCTGACACCAAGCATTGGCCTACAAAAACTATTAACTCCACATTTAGTGACTAACCTAAGAAAACAGGAAAGATCATTTCCAATCTCTCTGTTAATGATTAATTATAGAGTAAGGCAAATTCCTTCTTTTGTTCATAATTGTAAAATCCATGAACAAGTGTCTCATTTATATGTATGGCATATGCTACTAGGAACTCTTCAATGAGAAATAAACTATAGTTCTTGGTGGTGTAGAAAAAAACATCTAGTCTCTCATGTAGCTGAACAGTATCCTCAGGTGGGATAAGTGTCTTATTGTGTCCTTTTCTGATACATGTGGAATGTGGGGCTGTTTTTGGGGGGAGGATACAAATAAAAATGAAATAAGGCTAATTCTCTTTCTCTAATTCTACAAGTTATATTCTCAGTGAAGTACATACAGAACAAGGGCATTTATTTAAAAAATGCCATGTTGTAAACTGCCAAGGATTTTGTAGAAGAAAATGTTCAGTAACAATCCCATTTTTTTCAACGGGATATGAATTATTTTTATAAATCTTCCCAATTATTCTTTAAAAAGGTTCTCGCACTTTAGCTCTTTAATCTGAAATGGAAAATTAAATTCTACAGCATGCTAAACTGTCATTATTAGAAAAATAAAATACAAATTAAAATTAATTATACAGCTTGGTTCTCTTAAAAAAATGTTTCCTTCAAATGCTAAAAGAAGTGCATTCACTTTTTGTTATTTTCTGTGATGAAAATAATAGTTCAATGTCTTCCCCCATCCACCCTTAAGATACAAAAGCAACCATTATGGAAGAATAAAATGAAATGTCTGTTTTCTACAATAGGAAAAGAATTCAGTACTGTTTGTATTGAAATGTTGATTGTTATCAATACAAAGTCATAAATTACTAAATCTAAGAAATTATGCAACCATTTTACACCAAAGAAATTGCTTGTTGAAATAAATTGCCACACAATTATCTGTAAAATAAATTACTTCTACTCAAGTTTCATGTTGTCATTTGCAATCAATGTGTCTTTTCCATAGCCTATTTTTTACTTGTATTTTTCCTTCAACATCTGAAAAAAATAATTGCAAAAATATTTATTTGCAGGAAAGTACTGACATTTTTAATGCTAATTACAACTGAACTGTTCAATTCAATATTAATTGAACCTTAATGCCACACACATACATATAAAATGTAAAACATATAACCCCATGAAGAGAGTAAGAATGGATAAAAAAACAGGGGTGATAAAAGTTCTAAAAAATAACTTCCCTACTTTCAATTGACTGACAACATCAGTTTTGGGCTATTAGAAAAGGAAACTCCCAAAACTTAGGAGGAAGGAATGATAAAGTTGATCCTTTTCCACTCCTAGAAAGTTCTGTTTCCATTCTACTTTATTTATTATCTGACTTTTGACTTGATGCTTACTACTATTTCTTTTCCAGACCTCTTCACGGGAAAGAAGGTCAGCCTTGCCTTTCCAACAGCAGGTAACCGTCTTCCAGGTACCATCTGCTTTATTTAATTAGAGACCAATATAAGACAATTAATTCAAATCTTCAGATTGGCAGGCAGGGTTATAGTAACACTTTAATTATCTGGAAAGTCCACTATTAATCAAAGTAATTCTACTTCATCTGAAAGAGCACCATGTCTTTCTCAAGGATGACCTGTGTAAGAGACTGGTTAAGATAAAAATTTGAAAGAATGCTCCATTTGTTGGTATAAGTTACTTTCCTGAATAAATCAGGTTAGCCTGGAAAAATAAGTCTTACTTACGAGTACCTCTTACAAAAATAGACTATTAAATATCTTCTTTTATTTCTGAACATTCAAGAATTTATTTTAAAAAGGATTAGGATTTCTGATTGAAGTTTTTTTGGAAAGAAGTAAATCACATCTTTTTGAATGTTGTGACAATTACAAAGGCTATTGGAAATTTTTCCAGAAGACTCTTTACAGGAGAAGATCTGATAAAATGCTAAGTAACTGTTTGATTAAAGTGCTGTTGCTTTAAATCTTTGTCAAATAAATAGCTTATGTCAGCAACCATTTTGGCATTCCACTATCAAAATGTGAGGGGATTTGTGGGAGGGAGGACTGGATATGTATTTTGTTTTGCAACATGGAAAAGTGGAGGCTTTCATTTTTTCTACTGTTCACAGTAAAGCTATTTATATGTATTTACTACAGGTATATACAACATAATCTCCGTATTTACCAGTACTCTCTAGGTCTCTATCCCAGAAAGTATCCCCCTCTGTCTTATGTCTTATGTCTTATGGATAAGTGGTTCCAGACCAATCAAAACACCCTCAGTCGGAGGGCCGAGTTGGCTTGGAAAGAGTCACCAAAGTGTTGGAAATGCAACCATGAATTAGGCACATACTATCATATGTGGTGGTTATGTAAAAAAGCAAAGGAGTATTGGCAGAATATTTATTTATGGTTGGTGAAAATAATTGGAGAAGAAATAGAATATAAACCAGAACTATTCCTATTGGAAATAATAAATGGGAAATACAATAAAGAGGTAACTCACTTGATAATACATATTATAGCAGGAGCAAGAATGAGTTTTGCCCAAAATTGGAAAAATAAGGAAACTCCTCTAGAAGATGAAGTGATCAAAAAAAAATTGATATGTGCGGAAATGGATAGATTAACATTGGAATTGAAAAATAAAGGCGAGTCAATACCATGAGATATGGATTTTATTTTTATCAATGGTTGGAACAGAAAAGAGGGTCGAAAAACAAGAACTGACTAGAATTCATAAAATGGAGAATTAAAGTTATGTATGTAACTATAATAGAATGATAATGAATAAAACAAATGTATAAGTAATACAGATAGAAGAAGGATGTCTTTATATATGGAAATACTGAACAGACTAATTGTATATAAGTAATAAGGTATATATGATACTTACCTTTCATTTTAGTATGCATGGCAAAGAGAATGCCAGGATAGTTACACCTTGTCCAATGTTTTAATATGTGTGTAATAAAACTTTAATAATAATAATAATAAAAAAGAAAGGATCAATAGTCTATGTACCTAGTGCCCTGCGGGTGGAGATACTGCAATGGTGTCATGATGTCTGAGCACCTGTGCGGCAGCGGCAGTGAAAATGAAGGCTCCTGATGGATAACATAATAATTTTGCTTCTTAGCTCTTTCACTCCATGTCCTTCTCCTGCATTTCTGGGCTTATCAAGGCAAAGGAATCAGCTGGATTTACTGTAATGATTCCATCACAATTTGACCTTCTCCTGAACCTGTCAGCTGAACACCTATTACCTTTCTGTTGCTGGAAGGACCTCCTACCAGGACTTTGGCAATAACAGACAATCTCTTCCTTCCCATTTTGGGCCTTGCATGAAAATGTCATCTCTCCAGGTCTTCCCTTTTTCCAGGATAGTCATCTGTGGATTGTTCTTTTCCTCCCTGATGAGGAACTAGCAACTGCTCCACACATTCACACAACTCCACTCACCAACTCTTCTGTCTAGCTATTTCAGTCTTTTTCTCTCCTTTCCTTCTTCCTCTCCAGTTTTTAGTTAGACTGGCAGCATGTTCCCGAGCAACTAAGGAGGTTTTTTACAGGAAATGAGAGACTAGTACTAAAATAACTTCTTGATATGAAGACTGTATTATTCTATTTGTCTTGACAAATTAACCCAGTAACAGAAAACAAGAATCATAGAAGAAATATGAAGATTTGGGGTGGAGGGGAATGGAAAAGAAAAGAAAATAGAGAGCTAGTCTGGTCTAGTAGTTAAGTCACAAGGCTAGAAACCAGAAGAATATGTTTTAGACAGGAAAACCGGTTGGTTGACTTTGACCAATCAACTCACCTTACTGGGTTGTTGTGGATGGTGTGGTTGGAGGAAGGAGGAAGAAAAGGTGTTAGGTTGAGTTATTTATAAAAATAATAAAGGTAAGATTAAAAAATAGTTTAAAAATTGTATACCAATATAATACTTTTGTTTACTTGACAGACTTGGGGAACAGACAAATCAGCCAGACATACAGAGGTGGAAATAAGTGGGATTTGTCTTATGCATGACTTCAGGGACTACAAGCAAATCTTGATAGCATTCACTTCATTGATAACCTGTTCTAGGTATGCTCTAAATACTGTTGCATGTATTGGTCCTACATTATCTGTCAGAGAAAGTGACAAAAGGGGGTATGATTTGCAATATTTTAAGTGGACTAGCTATTTATCAAGCCTCCAAAGAAAAACAATATGGATGAAGTTGTTATGGCCGATTGTTTCAAAAGACAGAGGGTTATCGAAGGAGAAGGTTTTGTAACAGTCTGATACACAGTGCTGCAAACCAAGCTTATTACGCACTGCCCTCTTCTGTTGCATAAGGCATTTCAGCATGAAAACATTACATTTCCATAAATTTGCCACATCTGGTGTGCCAGGTTGGGTTTTTCATAAAAGTATGCAAAAATGTGACAAATACTGATTGAGTGGCTAAAATGAGTGACAATTTCTTTAGAAGTGCCTACACACAGTAGTTTGCAGAAGCTTGAAAAGATCCAAAAGGTGTCAGTCAAAGACAGTAGTGGCTCATGTTAATTTTAGATTCATCAGGAGATATAACATTTGCATGTTGTACATCCAGTCACTTCAGTGTGAGAACAAAGTTAAAAAAACTACCATGAAGCCAAATTGTAAAATGTTCCTTTTTAACACAGTCCATATTATACAGACTAGCATAGATTAATAAAGGAAATATGTGTGTGTGTGTGGAGGGGGGGGTAATTAAAAAGCCTTTGAAAAGGTAAATAAAAAGACAATGTTTTCATTTAAAAATATTTTACAGATTTATTTTCCCCATAGTAATGCCACCAGCAAGTTGCTTTACTGCTTTCAAGTTGCTTACTAATTTCATCTAGCATTCTCACATGATATAATGTTTATGTTATTTTGGAAAGCCATCAAGAAATATCTCTTCTATTATGGCACTTCTACCTTGAAAAGAAAACTTCAGAACATGAAAAGAATGGTGAGGCGAACTCTTAGTTTAAAATCACAAACATATTCACCAGACTATTTTCAGAAGATTTCAAAGAAAGCAGAGCCCTTTCTTTGTGTGTGTGGGGGGGGGGGACGGACACACCATAGAATTGTGCATTAATGTCCATTTAACTAATATTCATTGTGTTTATAAAGTTGTGAGATAATTTCACTTTATTGTGAAATTATCTCACAACTCCAATAGAAAATTAGATTCTTTACTCAACAAATAGTGATACCCCTGAGGACCTTTGGAGTTTTGTTGTACTCTCATGGGATCACTAAGTGAATTGAATCAGATGGAGGTGAAGTTGCTCCAGCTTTATAGTTGAAATTAAATCTATACTAAAATATACTAAAGGTCACTAGTAATTAAAAGGCTAGTACAGCTTTTCTGTAATTTATTGTTCAAGTAGATATAAACACATTAGTAAATTATAATGTTGTTAACTTCTAATATCTATTCGTTAAACTCTCCTAGGAAGTTAAGAATATTTCCTGAGTAACTTGAAAGAGCTAAACTACTGCTACAAAATGAATTAGCCAAACCATTTCATTTGTTGATAGAACAGGAAATAACAACTCTTCAAAGTCAGAAGACACATGATCTGTAGTTCCCAAAGCCAGGCAGAAGAAAGAATGAATCTTTCTCCATGATAAATACACAACTAAAATAATCACTAATTTAATGGTACCCCAAATCTCTTTTTGAAGTAGTCAACTTCACTCAAACCTCTATAAGTAAACTAATGGTTGTTAAATCCTCTGATCAGTAAATATTTATTGTAAACCAACCAGATTAGAATACACTCTTTTAAATTAAATTCACTAACAAAACACAAGGAATATAAATAGCAATAAAAAAATAAAAGATTGCTTCAGTATTCATTTCAAAGGAACAAGCATGTCTATATAAATTTACATGTGAATCCGCTTCCACCATTACACTGAATAGGAAAGCACTATATTTAGAAGCAGCCATCCTTGAAATACAGTTATTTCTAGATTACAGTGGAAGTGTTTTTGGGAGACAAACCTCTTTGCAAAGTAAAAAAGAAATTCTACATACTGTAAATACTTAGGATCATCGATGCTCCAGATTTCTTGTGGTGGTTTTAGTACAGATGAGGCTTCAGAATAAGCATAACTGAATCTTCTTGGAATTACTTCAAGCAAATATGAAGTTTAAGCACTTCTCCCTTTCAATGGGATGATTAAATGTTGAGAGGTATAGATCTTTGTTGTCTGGGATGAGCGAGAACTGAAGATTTATATTTATATTTATTTGCTTTGCAAATATGGAAGTACAACATAGTGAAGTAAATAGTTTCCTACACTAGATAGCAAAACCCCTAATACTGTTTTGTTTTACAGAATAGATCACTGCATCACTTCAGGTTGTTTCCAGCAGAAAAGCACAGTGGATTGGCTGTATATAATAACAATAATGACACAATAATAAAGTTTTGATACAGTGGACTATTTTTATTTACATAAGAATTTATACCACAATGCACTAATAATGTATCACGAAGAATTATAATGTTCAGTCTTTTGAAAGAATTTTCACATTCTGGCATTTCTGAATGCTTTAAACACTCCTTAGCTTTTCTATGTACTCTTATTTTTTGCGCTTCTAAAGATGAGGCAGTGTTCATTCCAACGGAGTTGCAAAAAGTTCTAAAGATACATACACATGTTCATGAAATGATATATAACAAGGCTGGCATATAGTTGTGCAATGAATAATTTTAAAACGACCTCTTTCTGTTTGTATATTGCTTAATTTTTTTCCCCTGTGGTTACTATGATTTTTGGATGTGCTTTCATTGCTACCTGAAATAATAGGAGAGTGGTTTATGAAATGCAAAGTCAAACCAGTGATTGATGCTGCTGCAAAGCTTCTCTCTATCCTTTGTTAACACAGCCACTAAAAGCTAACAGGAAGCCAATGTTATTTTCTGTGTCTTGTCAATAAAAAGAGATGGGAGTAACCAAAACAATTTTCCTTCCAAACTCCTGGCTGCCCTGATGCTAAAAGCAATGATGCGTAGCTTTTTTTTCTTTTTTCTTTTGTAAAAACCCTCATAACTCCTTACCTGATATACGAGTAGGGAAAGTTTGACAGAACAGAATGATACAAGGCAGCCTCAAACATTTGGCACAATGCTCGTCTGGCATACAGAGACTGCCTGTCAAATGCCTGTGACTCCATACAGCAGCTAGGGACCCTATGGAGTAGCAGATGGACTATTAAGGTAGTATTAATGTAGATGCCATCAGTTTTCAGTTCTGACTGGGACATACTCTTTAGAACTATGAGCAGCTGCTGCCATTTATTGTGACAGCTTCCTGCTAACTTTTGCCAACTGGCACAATCTGACTCTTTGTACCTGAACTATTAAATGTGTGCCTTCCACCATTTTTGTCCTCTAGAGAACTCTTTTAATAATCCTCTCAAGGAAGAACTAGGCATTTATCACCAAAGCTAATGCCTGTGGTGTACAGGCAGATCTTTTGCCCTTCTAGACATGCAATAGATGTAATGTAAATAATCTATATCTGTGCTGCTCCATTCAGGTAAATGTCTGAAAGAATTTAACAAAAGCAAGCATTAGGTCCCATGAATATTTCAACGTTTAACCAAATGCCTAGGTGATACAGCAACTATCCATGTAAGCTTCTTCTAAATGGTAGTTCATCTGTCCTGCACATTATTTCTGAGACTTGCTCACAGAATCATAAGGGTGTATAAGGGATTACCCTGAAATGAATGTACCAGGAACTGAAACTAATTAAATGTATTTAATCAGTAAATAAAATAATTAAATATTTAATTAATATAGGCATTAATTAATAAATGTGATTGCACACTTTGCACAGCAAACCTGGATGCAAGCAAATGAATATTAATCACAAAAGTGTCAACAATTTCAGGAGCTGCAATGTAATTTTGACCCACTTGGGTATTTATGCCCCAACCTGCCCTAAGGAATACATAGAAAAAAATGGGAGCCCAATTTTAGCAGCAAATGGAGCTCTGCTAAGAGGTGGTTTTCACAAGGATACTTTTCTACCCTTTCTAAGCAGCTGCATTCCACATCAGGCCCTGTATGAATAAATGAAAATATCCAACTCCTTGTATCTGCACAACAAATTGTTTTACAAGGCACATCCAGAAGATCTGATACTAAAGAACCAAGAGCCCAAGAGCCTTCTATATTTTTAGATGTTCCACACAGCAGTTTTCCTTATGTTTATCCTTGAAATTTGGGGCATGTCTGGGAAGCCTTCAATTTAGATTTAATTTACCAAGAGAAATCACAACTAATTACTGTTTGGCTGCAAATCTTGGCAAGACCTCTTGTCATTATCTTGTATAGGAAAATGCTATTGATTATATTCCTCATGGATGGATCAGTCAATAAGTGGCAAAAACATTAGTTTCTATTATGAACAACTAATCCACTATTGAGCTACAAGATCCTATTGTTCTGTTTTTTGTTGATTTTTATTGCAGTGAATATTATAAATGTGTTCAACAATTGGAATGAAACTTTGACATATCTGTACAGTAATATTGAAATAGATAACTCTACCCTCAACAGAAGAAGCTGATTTCTTATCTTTCTTTAAGCCTTCTAAATTTTATATCAATATATTTTTTATTCCAAGCAGAAAAATTTGCAATACAGAGCAACATAAAATCTGACACACAATAAACATTCCACATAGTTAGTTGTTGGGCAGTCAAACATCAGCCTCCTTTTGAGTAAGTCACCACAGCAGACTGTGAGTTTCAGCAGACTTAGTGTCTGTTTGAGCCTAAAGGCTACTCTAAAAAAGAGCAAGAGGGAAGTTGGGGGAAAATGGAGAAGTCTGAAGGAAGACACCAGAAGATGATAATGAAAAGGCTGCAGAAAAAGCACCTTCTAGATTACCAGGCCTGTCTAAACAAAGTCTTCGCCTCTTCTCTGCTATGTGCCCTAGGCTCAACTCATTACCCACATAAAGAAGAGAGCTGGTTCCTCAACTTGGAACCACTTCCTCAGAGAAAAGGAAGCGAACTAGAGATTATATACAGTAAGTAAGGGGCAATGGTGGCCCAGTAGTTAGAATGCAGTATTGCAGGCTAACTCACTGCTCACTGCCAGGAGTTCAATCTTCACCAGCTCAAGGTTGACTCAGCCTTCCATCTTTCCAAGGTCAGTAAAATGAAGAGCCACATTGTTGGGGGCAATATGTGGACTCTGTAAACATCTTAGAGAGGGCTATAAAGCACTATGAAGCAGTATATAAGTGTAAATGCTGTTGCTATTGCTATTGCTAAGTGTTGCTTCACCCACAACCGTCAGACACCCACAGTCTGTGGTATGGCAGAATAAGTT
Organism: Ptyas mucosa; assembly: GCA_012654045.1. Taxonomy (NCBI): domain Eukaryota; kingdom Metazoa; phylum Chordata; class Lepidosauria; order Squamata; family Colubridae; genus Ptyas; species Ptyas mucosa. The sequence continues at coordinate 36,998,225 of WNWU01000002.1, forward strand.
TCACATAAGCTACCTTCTTAGTTGTACTTTTTATTTTATGTTAGCTTGAGTTTTTGGTTTGGAGATTCTTTTTGTTTTCAACCATTGTCCCTAGGTATACAAGGACTGGGGACAATAAATTCCAGAATATTATCTCCATCTTCGGAGAACACAATATTTGCATTCTGTCATTTGCTAGTCAGTTCTCCACCTCTCTGTCTAAAAGGATATCTCCCACAGTATTCATTATGGTGAGTTTGATAGGGTTTTTTCCCATTCAAATAACTATATTATGTTACTAATGCTGGATGCATAACAATTTATTGAATAGATCTTGGCTGCTTGAAACTGCCTGTTTTGTGTAGAAATAGAATTTCCTACGTTTTTATTACAGCTAAAGATAGTTCAAACTATATATTTCTTTTCTGCTGTAGAATGTCAGCTCTATAGATTACTAAATCTGTACAGTACTTCAGATAAGAAAATATGATTATTTGTAATGAAGTTTCCTTGAGTTGTCGTCCAAGTATTCACATATGTGGATAAGGTCGTTACACAGAAGCTGCATTGGAATGTTCTGAAGAATTTTTGACAGGAACTATAGTGCTGTGTTCCTTGGCAAAGTTTATCATGTATTCTCAATTTCCAAGACTGCCTAAACAACCTATGAAAACCACTAAATATCTGTGAAATAAATTACTTATGAAAGGTATGGCTGAGTAGTGTGAATGCACAGATAACCTACTTAATCCAATTACACAATTATGTAATTTGTTCTTCATAGTCTATATGTATTATATAGAGAGTATATAATAATATACTCTATTATATATAGAGTATATATATAGAGTAGCAAGGTTGCCTAAAAGGACATAAAAGCAGGTGCCATTTTTAAGTTTTTTTGCAAAAATGTATAGGGCCTTAATATTTGACATCCACACATATTTTATAAATGTCAAGGGCTGAGCCTCAATGGGAGGTCTTCAAAGATCAGAAAAAGACACATCAGCAAAGAAGAAAGCTGAAGTGGCAGTGGCTGTGGCTGTGTGTTCTAACCTAGGCTTCCTGAGATAGTAAAAAGCACACCATTAGTCCCAAAAAACCCTTTTTATTTCAATGGCTGTGAATTATGTTCATTCACAGCCTGTATTGAGTCACAAATAACTTGTAAAGAGTCCGATAGAAGTCTGCCATAGTCCTTCGGGATAAGGCTGATAAGCACCCACCTTTATCTCCCTTGACACTCTGCAGCACATAACTCCCAGATGGCCCTGGCCCCCACTCTGCCTCTGATGCAGAGCCCTCATCTGAGCCTTCCCCAGACTCCAGGACTGGCCCATGTTCTTCCCCAATCTCCTCACTATCAGACTCTGCTACCAGCTCCTCAGGCCGCCGGTGGACCACAATACTGTGATAGAATAAGACTTTACTTAAGATAATGAATCTTTGATGGCTACAGACAAAAAAGCAACAACAATGGAAGTGATTTGTTTTTCGTTATGATGAGATGAAACTGGCAGTCCCTTCGTCATTCATCTTAGGATACTAAAAGCCTGACTTCTGCACAGTTGTAGTAAAAAAGGGGCTCTTTGACAATACAATTTATGTAAAGAAAATTCTAGGGTACCACAGATATTGGATAAATGATAAATATTACAATAGATTTTCAGAATGCTGACACAGCCTTTGTGAGAATGCTGGTAACCGGCCTTAATTCAAGCTTGTGTTTATGTAGTAAGACCAACGAATAATTCAGTTTGCAGAAAGGCAGAAGGTTTGCATGTGCATCACACCAAGATAATTGTCTCCAAGAAGGCTGATTTTAATGTCAGGAGCTTAAAATATAAGATTTTCAATGGCCCGGGCTTCACAGGTTTTGTGAGGGAGTGCTGAAAATAGCTAGGAAAGGCTCCATGCTGTGCTTGGAGATTGAACTGAAGGATACAAATTAATAGGTTCTTGAATATGTTTTAATTAATTTATGCAAAAACATAATGCGAAGCTAAATGTGAGCATTGGACCCTAAGATTGCTGTTAAATATTGTTGCTAAGAATATAAGGTCAAATGTTTAGAACAAGACACGATAAAATTGGTTGAAAAAAGCTTATTTATTGGTCCAAATCCAATAAATAAATATATTTAGAATAAGCAACCACTTAGCTTCATAGAAACAGTGAGTTCTGGTTCCATTATCAGAATTATTTCTTTCCTGAAAGAAGGAATTTTCAGGAACCATATCACATAGCTGAGGAACAATAGCTGATGTGGGGCATTCTCAGTCCATCCCAAGAAAGCAAAGCCTACACAGTTAGCAGTTGAAGACCTCAGTGACAGTTAAGGATTGCCTGGACTACTACCGGTATGAGATTAATAAAATGTAAGGTCACTGGTGTACAAGAAAACATATACTGAGAAATTGATCCAAGGAGGAAATAATGTTTATAGAATATACCCAACTTCTTTCACTTTCAGTGTATGCCACATTTTGAAAAAGAGTCTGAGCAACTAGAAGGTTCAACATTGATTTGTTTTACTATTTCCCTATGTGGCATATTGTTGATAAAGTGTGGGCTATAAGTGGAAATAAATAAAATAAACACATAACATCTGTTTCCTCAAAGTTACAGCACACACTAGGCTGTTATGCTTATTCATGCTTTCTTTGTTACAAGCTAATATTTAAACAAAAACTGGTGTCATGTCATCTGTTTAAATATATTCACTGCATATTGTAGCTCCAGGTGAACTAAGATAATTAAATATACAAACTAACAAATATACAACATGTTAAGCAAGCATACTTTGCAGATGTATAGTTTTATTTATTTCTAACATTTTATGGCAGTCTACTCCCAGTGGTCGAGAGTGGCATAAGCAGACATAACAGAGAATTAAAAGCAACCTGACAATAAAAAATATAAATTATAATGGAAGTTACAAACAGATGCAGATACCAAAATTTAACTTCCCAAATGTTTATTCTTTACTTATTTACATAAACTAATGTTTCTGTACAGCAGGCAAGTAAGTTTTTTTTTCCATAAAAAGAGTGCCACCAATGAAAAATCCTGCTAATAGTCACTTTAGATGGAACTAGTTTTGAAACAGAAAACCTCAGGAGAATCTATATATTACCAGATAGGGAGATTCACTTTGCAGTATGCAGTCCCTCAGATAACCCATATCTTGATCCAAGAAAGACTTATGTGATAACCAGTACCGTGAATTGCATGTAGAAGCTTATTGGCAGCTACTGCAGTCTCTAGAGCAGGATTATCTGAATCGACCTAATGGAAACAATTACAACTACTGCTTCAGATTTAGCCAGTTTAAGCTTTCAGATGATCTGCAATGGTTTATATAAAACCATTGAAATGGTCCAATTGGGTGATGAGAAGGCCTTGTATGACCATGACTCTGACTCACAAAGGGTCACATTTGGCACTCCAGTTGTGTGACAGCCTTGATGGACATGTCTTTGCTTGACCAGCAGCCATAAATCCAGGAAAATGCCCTACTTGTGTACCAGCTCTGTTTGGGAGAAATAAGGAACAACAAAGCATGTTGAGGTCCAATCTTCACAGTAATCATATACACCCGTCCCAGAGCTCCTATCATTAACTTCCCAGTCCCAGTGCACGATTCTGTTCCTATAGCTGCTACGATAAAAGTAGTCCTGACCTCTATGGCATTAGTTTCTTAGTCAAGACTACCTACTTGGGCTAACATCAACCTTCCAAATCTGAATGTGCTTTTCCCATCTTCACTTTATCTTCATGTGAACTTGGGAGGAACTTGTCTGAGACATTTGCTTAGGTTACTTTTTGACAAATATAAATTTACAGTTTTATACACAGCCAAAGATTTACAAATTAAAAACTTATTAAATGATCTGGTTTTATTCAATGCAGTCCTTCTGGATAAATTTGCCATTAGTACAATATCTGCCAGTGGACCATTATCCACTAATGGACTGGCTTCCTCTGCTCATTTATTAGGATATTCTATAGAGGAGAGCACACAAGGATGCACAGAGGAAAGAGAGATCTCATTGCTAAGATGCCATACATAATTCTGGATATAGAACTGTTTGTTTGTTTGTTTGTTTGTTTGTTTATTATTTATTAGTTCAGTTTATATGCCCCCCTTCTCCGGAGATTCAGGGCGGCTTACAATGCGTTAAGCAATAGCCTTCATACTTTTGTATATACCTGCTTAGTAGGGCTTTTGCGCCCCCCCCCCCAAAGCGGTGTTCTTTTTTATACAAAGTCAGCTTATATGATATCCAGAGATACGTTAAAAAAAAGCAATTAAATATTGGGCTTCTTGATCAACATATTTAATCATATACAGGTAGTCCTCGATTTACAACAGTTCATTTAGTGACTGTTTGAAGTTACAACAGCACTGGAAAAAGTTGATTTATGACACTTATGACCATTGCAGTAGCCCCATGTTCACATGATCAAGATTTGGATGTTTGGCAAACTGTCTCATATTTATGACAACTACAGTGTCCCAAGGTCATGCAATATCCTTTTGTGAACTTCTGACAAGCAAAGTCATTGGGGGAAGCCAGATTCCCTTAACAACTGTGTTACTAACTTAACAATTGTAGTGATTCTCTTAACAACTGTGGCAACAAAGGTCGTAAAATGGAACAAAACTCACTTAATAAACATCTCATTTAGCAATAGAAATGTTGGGCTCAGCTTTGGTTATAAGTCAGGGTCTACCTGCAGTATTTAAGATTATGATTTCTATTTCTATACTTGGAAAACCCATTTTCTGATGGTGATTCTTTTGGGTGGGAAACATGATGGTGATGGATGTCACACTGCCAGCTGCTGCAAGCAACACGTGTATTTCAGCTAGAAGTCAGGCAATCTAAGCTGATAACATGAAAGATTGTTTTGTGATCATGGACATCTTATGACAATATCAACTATCACAAACTTAGCTACTGTATATTTCATGCAACATCATCGCCAGCTCTGTATTTCAAAAAAGAAAAGTGTTTTTCCCTTTGCCAGTCAAGTATTATTTGTGGAAAATGAAGCCTAAAGCAGCAAGAGGGATTGTAGTATTTTGTAGAACATATTTCTAAAGAAAAAAGGGCATGTCACCTGCCTGTAGATCAGTGGCAGAAGGCCACCAAGCTGTGCCATCTCAATGCTGCCTTGCAATATTTCACTGTTAAGCCTCATGACATATCTGCCTTTTACTTAAAAGACATGTATCAAGTTAAAAAAATATAGAACATTCTGAATCAGAAGTTCAGATTTAGTACTTTTATTCTCTCTATAGAGTATAGTTGATAAATATGTGAAAAGAATGCATATATATGCATATACGTAGCAGTGGTGGGTTTCTAACGGTTTGCCCCGATTCAGGTGAACCAGTAGTGGCGGCAGCAGGAGGTTCCGCCCACCCGTCCGGATGTCATCACGGACACTCTGCGCATACAAAGAAGCGCTGCACGTAAGCAAAGCTAGCACATGTGCGTACGCGCTCCCGGTTCCAAACCAGTAGCGAAGGTACTGTATTTTTCAGAGTATAAGAAGCACCTTCCCCCCCACAAAAGAGGCTGAAAATGTGGGTGTGTCTTATACTCCGAATGTAGCTTTTTCGAAGCTTTTTTTCAGCCCTAACGAGGCGCTAGCGAGTGAAGCGATCTTCCCAGCTTTGCCTGCTCCATTGACTCTTCGATGTGCTTTAATGAGGCGCTAGTGAGTGAAGCGATCTCCATGCTTTGCTCCGACTCTCAGCTGTCCTTTAGAAGTTTTTTTTTCCAGCCCTAAGTAGGCACTAGCCGAGTGAAGCAATCTCCCCATGCTTTGCCTGCTTTTCTCTTTGCTGCTTCCTCTCAGCTGTGCCTTAGAAGCTGTTTTTTATTCCCAAGCAGGGGATAAAAAACCAGCAAACTAATGTGCTGAAGCTGATCAGACTAAGGACGCTAGCCAGATGAATACCTGGTAGGCAGTTTTTTTTTTCCCTATTTTCCTCTCCAAAAACCAAGCTGCGTCTTATACTCTGGTGCGTCTTATACTCCAAAAAATATGGTGAGTGGAACCCACTACTGATATGTAGGCTCTTTTTTCCCAAAAAATCTTAGGAGCTACTAGATTTTTTAGGAACCTTTATGTTTTCCTGGTAACAGCTCTCACGCTGGTAGGTGTAAGTACACAGGAGCTGAATGCCAGATAGGAGCTAATGGGTGGTTTCTGGATACTTGTATTTTGCACCCTGAGACCAACACTGTCAGGCACAAAGAATCAGGACCATTCGTGTAGGTGACAGCATAAGCGGTTTATTGAAGCATATTCACAAGAATCTGAGCATAACAAATTTTATTTAAAAAAAAAAAGAATCTGATCCAGTAACGGTCAGCAGGAAATTGGTGCTAGATAAGGGTGAATGGAATTGAAGGGCTGGACTTGGATCTCTTTATGTAGGTAGATCACAACTGACATTATGATAATCTTGCATGTTCACATATATTATCCTGCCTTTAAATATTCCTCAAAGAAATAGGCATTTCATATATTTAGAAAGATAATTTGGGCAAGACAACATTGGTTTGAAATTTCTGTAGAACTGAGTGTTCATATGGTGGCCCTTAGGAAATCAAGATTGTAAATGGTTTTGCCGGGACTCAACACTAGCTTAAAAGTGCACATACACACACACACACACACACACACACACACACACACACTTAATGTTAAGAAACAATAATCTTCCAATATATAGGATGGTCATGTAGGGGTTATTTTGTGAGGGAGGATCCTACTTACCTTGAGAGAATGCCCATACATAGAGTTTAGGCTATACGTATGTAGGCTCTCTCTGTGTATTTTTCATGTGTTTCCTGTCTGAAAGGTAGAAATTGTTCCACCGTTTTTCAGCAACTGTAGTCCAAAAAATCATGAGATTTACAGAAAAGGCCTTCGTGATTTACATATTGCCTATGCCAGCTTTACATGAACAATTTTAATAGCAATGAACCCAAAACCTCCTTTTGAGGGTAGCTTGCATTGTCTTAAAATTTTATCTTCCCTAACATCTGTACACTTCTGTATTTAATACATATTAAGAGGTAAAATCATGCATAGAATTCCAATCCAGCACTTATACTCAATAATGTACTTTTAAGCTGAATTGTTATCAGGACTGTGAACTGTCCTATTCATTATGAAAATATTATTTTTCTGAGATACCTGCTGTGTATTTGCCTTAATCAATTCTTAAACAGTTTATGACTGTAAATGATTAGGCAATGCAGTTAATTAGTCTAACTTTTTCTTTAAGGCATACTTTTATGGATCCAGATGAAACAAATAGATTTACCATGAGAAATGGGCAATGTCTTCTCATACTGTATTTCCCAAAACACTTAGTTTTGTGCTGCAAATCATTAAACCACAAACAGATGCATTTTCTTTTGCTATTTGCAAACACGTGCAGGCAATTTTTCTTGAAGGGCAAAAATAACATTAATTTTTGATCCAATAAGAATTTATCAAAAACCCATCATGGCATACGTTTCTACGTCACCCTTTAACGGATGTCAAGCATCTGCCATGTCATTTAAAATGACTCCCACACAATAATGAGCACAATATTTGGGATAGGAAGGAAGGTTTAAAGTTCAAATTGTGAACAAGGCAGTGATGGATTATTAATTGAAAGCAACAGAGTATGCCCTGCAGATGACAAGGTTAGTGCCCTGTAATTATGAAGTTTAGGGAAGAGCAGAAGCAAGGTCTTATCTGGGTTTAAAACAAAGTTGAAGGCAAAGTTCCTATTTTATTTTTGTTCCGGATTAAATGTAAAACAAATGTACTTTAAAGTCCTTCCTCCCACCTCCCCACCCCCCACCATCCCCAGCACCTCTCCACAGCCAATTCCATTCATGCAGAAAAGGGTTGAAATTCCATCATTCGAGCATGACATCTCAAAATTCAAACTTAATGAGAGCTTTGGCAGCTTCTGTCGAAGGCAGACAGTGATTAACAAAACACTTCAGAGTACAAGGCACAGCAGTGCTTAAAGAAAACAGTGATGATCTCCACTTAATTGTAGAAAAGCCCAAAGCATCTGCCAGCAGAGGAGAGCTGAAACCATAAGGAGCTATTGCTCAGATAGACTGTCATCTCCAGAGATCAACAACCATATGCTCAGCTCAAGCACAAACTCCAAAGAAGTTAATTTTCTGACAAAATACAGGGATAAATATGACATTCAAACAAGTGTGCTCAGTCATCCTGAACACACGTTCATCTGCATGGATCAGATTTATGCATCGTTTAAGCACAAGCAAATATAATTTGTTTTGAACACAAACATTGCTGTACGAGCACAGGTATAATTAATCTTTGTCTGCTCCTTACGATCTTCTGTTCTCCTGGCTAGCCATGCTTTTAGTAAACTTTTGATGAATGGAATTGTTCACTTGTTGCATTATACACAGAGTTTCAAAAGTGTATAAGGGTTCAATTCGATATCAGTTTAAATAACATAAAAATGATAGAAATCAATTCCCCATAATGTAAATAATTATAGTTAAATTAAGACACTATAAATTTATTTATCTATTTTGTGTTTTCCGTTGTAATTTAATTAATCAGTTCTGTAACCAGAACTGCTTCTGCATTTCACGTAGATATTATTTGGGGGCTATTTAATTAAGATGATAATTTCCCATGCTATGTAATACACACAGATAATTTACTGCTTGAACACCATCTTAAAATACATTGCTTGTCTCAAGGGATATAGATTGTTCAGCAAAATAATATTAGGAATATATTTATTTTGGGGTTTCCAGTGATGATCATGTGAACTAGATGTCCCTTGAAGGAGCAGAGACAGCATTGTGGTAAAGATGAACAGCCAGATGATGAATTCTAGCCAGCAAAGTCTCTCCAGAAAAAGGAGAGATAGTGAGATCACCCACTTGCCCTCTGGACAGCTGCTCCTCATTAGCAGAATGCAGGATCGGAGGTTTTTGCAGTCAGCTCATGATCTGAGTGCTTGGGAGCTGATGGGTTTCAATCAAGTTCAGAGCTAAAATCTCGCCGATATGAATATAAGACTTACATGAGCTTCATTTCTCAATTACCTCCAAATGTAGGTAATTTACATTAAAGATGTAATGGTGTGTGAGAAAGACTTGGTGACTGAACAAAGAGTTCATCTGTCAATGGTCAGATAAGAGATTTGCTTGATGGAAATCAGCTTTGCAACGCAGACCAGACAGAAAACGTAACTAAATGAGCCAATTCTACTTCATTGTAAAACTTCATTAACAAAATCTTGTAAGTTTGACTATTCAGTTTTTCCCCTGTCTCCTTTACAGCCTGAAAAACTAGGGAGGGTTTCTTCTGAGTCATTTGCCCAATTCATTACCCAGTTGCAAGCTATGCTGTCTATTATCTGATCATTCCTTTGGAAACAACTCTTTGCCCAATGTCTATGGAGATTCTCAGTCATCCAGGTCCCAAAGGTGCTTTTTTTTATTTTTCCATGAAGACATTTTGCTTCTCACCCAGGAAGCTTTTTCAATTCTAATGTCTTCAAGGAAAAATAAAGTCTAGTTGCCTTTTGAAAAAGCACCCTTGGGAGAACTCTTTGCCCAGTCTCCCAAGGTCTTTCCCACAAACCATTAAGTCAATAGAGATTTTTCTGAGCAGGAGAATAAGTGAATAGGTTAATTTCTTTCTTATTAAAGAAGAAAGAAGAAAAGGGTTTTAAAAACTTCCAGGAAAATTTTTTAACAGAGTCGATGTAAGAAAGTTTAAGATGGACAAAGGGAAAAGTTATTTTGAAAGATTATTTTTAAGGAAAAAGTAAAAGTGCTTTTGAACAAATTGGAATTAAAATAGATAAACAAACCAGACCTTGATGGGAAAGTTTTTGTTTACCACTAAAGAGTGTAAACAATTTGTGACTTTTACAAAACAAGAAATAGGGGTAATCTGAGCTAGACTGCGATGCCGACTGTACTTATAGAAGTGTTGACTGTGATGCTGACTATAACTCTGGATTGTCACTTGATACAAAAGTATTAAGGGCAGAGAGAGAAAAAATGGCAGTGGAAGCCTATCTTTGCTTTTTCTCTTGTTTGTGAACCCTTCATTTTTGGATTAAAATTTGGATTACAGTGGCAACCACCAGAAAAGTAGCAAGAATGGAGATGAGGGAAGGATCATTAGAAGAGAGAGGAATTACACTAGTTTTGCTTCAGAAAATGTTTGAACAACTGGCCCGTGAATTAGCTGCATCACTTGATATTAAATTGACAACTTTTGAAAAATGAATAGATGAAAGACTTCTAAAGATGGTAGAAGACATCAAAAAAGAAATTAAGACGATGGAAAGCTCTATAAACAGTATCGGGGTGTGTAAAACAAATTAATGATGAAATAGAAATTTTGGAGAATAAGACAGAAGTTGTTAGAGGGTTGGAAAGGGAACTAGATAATCTGGCTCTATTGGAGAAGGCATTTTGTTTGCACAGAATCTTAGCTAGAGGTTCTCCCGAACCCCTGTGAACCCCCAGCAGCCCATCCCTGGATTTAGAGCAACCCCACTGGGTTCTAGTGAAAATTAATAAAGATTATTAATAAATATAAAAGTTTTAGCCAATTTTTTGGGTCCCTGGATGAGATGGATTCCTTGGTTATTATAAATGTGAGGATAGATGCCAGAAAATTGGGAAGAAGCCAAAATAGCATTAATACCTAAATTGGGATAAGAATAGAATAGAATAACAGAGCTGGAAGGTCTTCTAGTCCAACCCCCTGTTTAGGCAGGAAACCCTACACCAGACAAATGGTTATCCAACATCTTCTTAAAGCCTTCCAGTGTTGTAGCATTCACAACTTCTGGAGGCAAATTGTTCCACTGATTAATTGTTCTAATTGCCAGGAAATTTCTCCTTAGTTCTAAGTTGCTTATCTCCTTGATTAGGATAAGATTGACTTTGACAAGAAGCTATAACTTGGTATCATTATTGAATATTGACTGCAATCTGTTCACAATGATTTTAGCTGATAGTCTGAAAATAATCATGCAAGAATGTATTCATGAAAATCAATGTGGGTTTTTACTTCAAAAAACAGTTAAAGGACAATGTTAGAAATGTGCTGGACATTTTGGAATATTTTGAGCAATATGATGAAAAATAAGCTTCATTGATCTTGAATGCAGAGGAAACCTTTGACAATGTGAACTTAGCCTTCTTGTTCACAATTTTGGAAGACATTAATTTTGAAGAGAATTTATAAAATAGGAAAGATTGGTTTACATTTCACAGAAAGCATAAAAATTGTCAATGGACATCTGAGAGATACCAAAAAAAAGAACACAACAGAAATGTCTACTGTCTTCTCTCTTGTTCAATTTGATTCTTGAAATATCGAATTGAGATATAAGAAAAGATGTTAGGATTGTGGGACTACAGATTAAAAAATAGTTATAAATGAAGGACTTTTGCAGATGGTTTGGTGTTGGTTCTGTAAGATCCTTTAAAGGGAATTGAATTCAGAATTAATAAACAGAAGACCAATCTGACAAATGTGAATACAGAAGATCTAAAAGAATTGATGAGTATGTAAAATATCTGGATATAACTATGACAAATATGAATTGTGTATTTCAAAATAACTATGTGAAGATATGGAATGAAATGTAAAAAGAAATGGTAAAATGGGAGAGATTATAACTGTCATTACTGGAGAGAAATTCTGTGATAAAAAAAAATGCCTTATCTCGAATGATGTTTTTCTTTCAGAAAATACACATTTTGACAATTGATACACCATTTTAACTGTGGCAGAAGGATATATTTAAATTTGTGTGGCAGGGGAAAAATATGAATTAAATATAAGCTCTTACAAGATGCAAAGGAAAGGAGAATTCAGTTTACATGATTTTAAATTGTATTTTTAACTTCCTACTTGATTTGGATTAAATTTTGTGTGTGTGTGCATGCGTGCGTGTGCATGTATTGCTAAGAAACAGAAGGATGTGGTAGTTAGAAGGACATAACCTGAGATTTGGATGGCATGTATATTTGTGGTATGTTAAAATCAAGGTTAATGTGGATTTTAAAAATCATGATATTAGAACTGCCATATTGAGAATATAGAATAGATATAAACTCAGGTTGTGCCCAGATAAATCTTTGTTTCTCAGCACAAGAAGCATTTTATAGACAAGAAATAAAAGGCAAACACAATTAGCTAACTAGCTAAGATACTAGAATTTTGTCACGGAGTAAGTAAAATAAAATCAACAGAACATCTGGTAGCTGGTGGATATAATTGACAATGGTTCTCTTATTTACAACATTAGAAAGACTTAAAATAAACAAAAGAATGTTTTAAATTCAAAGTTAATTCTCAGTCTTAAACTTTGTAAGTCTGAAATAGAGTTGTGTATAAATGATGACCATGTAATATCTAAAATATATACACTTTTGTTGATGTTTGAAACAGAAGAAGTGAAAAGATATATAATAAAATAGGTTAAAATTTGGTTATAATATACAGATGGAACAATAAGAAAATATGTGGCTGAAAGAATTGAAATTTTCACAATGTTATAATCTTAAAGAGAATATTTATAAAATAATGTATCATTGATATATGTCACCAGAGAAATTGTCTAGAGCAGGAGTCCCCGCGGGGCTGCAGTCCACTACTGGGCCATGGCTTATTTGCAACTGGGCCATGCGAGCTGCAGGCCAGCATGAGCACGCAACTTGACTTGCATGAGTAGCGGGCTGGCACACATGCACATGGACACGCAGTTTAAGTTGCATAAATTGAACTGTGTGCACATGCACATGCATGCTGGGATGCTACTCGCACAAGTTGAGGTGCATGCGCGCATGCACTGGCCCACCACTCATGTAGCCCAGTTCCCCTCTTCCCCCCAGCCAGGCTGCCAAGCCGTAAAGGTTGGGGACCACTGCAACACATGTAGGCTATGCCCACCCCAACTCTGCGAAGGGGAAAAACATCACAAAACTTCATGTGACGGCAACATGACATGGCAAGTTTGACACCCATGTTATAGAGGCACTTTAAATTTATGTTGGAAATGTGAGCAACAGGAAGGGACATTTGTCGACCCCGAGGCGCCTTGTTTGTGGGGTGCCGCAATGGTCGGTCCTCTCGCCCCTTCTGTTCAACATTTATGTGAAGCCGCTGGGTGAGATCATCCGTGGCTTTGGAGTGGAGTTCCATCAGTACGCTGATGACACCCAGCTGTACATCTCCACCCCAGGCCACCCCAATGATGCCCTTGAAGTGATGTCCCAGTGCCTGGAGGCCGTGCAGGCCTGGATGGGGAGAAACAGACTCCGACTCAACCCTTCCAAGACCGAGTGGCTGTGGCTTCCGGCATCCTGATATAGCCAACTGGCACCATCGCTGATTATTGGGGGCAAGTCATTGGCCCCCACGGAGAGGGCTCGCAACTTGGGCGTCCTCCTGGATGCACGGCTGTCTTTAGAAGAGCATATGCCAGCCGTAGCCAGGGGGGCTTTTTATCAGGTTCACCTGATATGCCGGTTGCATCCCTTTCTGGATCGGGACTCCCTACACACGGTCACTCAAGCACTCGTAACCTCCCACCTGGACTACTGCAATGGTCTCTACATGGGGCTTCCCTTGGGGTACACCCAGAGGCTCCAACTGGTCCAGAATGTGGCTGCGCGGGGGATTATAGGAGCGACGGGGCGCTCCCATGTGACACCTCTCCTGCATGAGCTGCACTGGCTCCCGGTGGTCTTCCAGGTGTGCTTTAAGGTGTTGGTGACCATCTTTAAACCGCTCCATGGTTTAGGGCCTGGATATCTACGAGACCACCTTCTGCTGTCAATTGCCTCCCACCGGCCAGTATGCTCGCACAGAGAGGGCTTCATCAGGGTGCTGTTGGCCAGACAATGTTGGCTGGCGCCCCCCAGGGGGAGAGAGCCTTCTCTGTGGCAGCACTCCCCTCTGGAATGACCTACCCCCAGAGATATGCACGATACCGGACCTCCGGACTTTTCGTCGGGCCCTTAAAACTCACTTATTTCATCTAGCCGGGCTGGCTTGATCCCATCCTTTGGTTTTAATTTGAAATTAATTTTAACTGGGTTGTTTTAAATTGTGGGCCAAAATTATTTAATATCTTTTAAACTGTTTTAATTTTTGTATGCTATGTTTTTACCTTGGCTGTCCACCGCCCTGAGTCCTGTTGGAGAAGGGCGGTATAAAAATCAAATAATCAAATAAATAAATAAATAAATAAATTTGTCATGTTTGGTGGAAATGTAAAAAAGCTAGAAAAGTCTGAATTCAAATATTTATATATACTGATTCAGGGGATTTTAAAGATTAATATACAATTGATATGAAAGATTTTTCTTTTGACGTTGATGGACAACAATTATAGAAAAGTTTTGGAACTCTGTTTTTCTATATAACTCCAGTGAGATTATTGTGAATATAAAGATGGAAAGATTTGGAAATATTCACAGTGGAGGTCTATGGGGATTCTCAGTCATCCAGGTCATGGCTGAAGAAGCTTCCTGGATGAGAAGTGAAACGTCTTCAAAGAAAAAGCAGAAAGTCCATTTGCCTCATGAAAAAGCACCTTTGGGACATCCATAGTGGAGGAACAGCTGGTGAAAATGATGGATCTTGTGAGACAGCTAAAATCACTTCTTGAGAAAAGACAATATCTATGTTTATTGCTTACTGGAAACCACTTATAGACTTGATGTGTGAAAATAAATATGATTTATAGTTTTGATGAATAGATTAATAAAAGGGTTGCATCAGACAAGGAATGCTGTCTGACAGGAACCAGGAGATATTCCTTCTCTACCGTAGACCCAGCTGTTTAGTACAGTCTCCCTCCAGAGATTAGAACAGCTCTTTGGTAAGTCTTGAAAACCTAGCTATGGGCCTGGAGCTGGGCATTAAGTGTGTTAAGGGCCTTGTTATACTGACTTTTCTGGGCTGATATGAATGTATGTATGCACGTATTACTTTACTGGTTTTTAATGGATTTTATGATTGTCCAATCTCCCGGACTCACATGTCTGAGATGGACAGTTATAATAAATAAATAAATAAATAAATAAATAAATAAATAAATAAATAAATAAACAAATAAACAAACAAACAAACTATAGAATAAAAAATAAATTTATAATTATATTTGTGTAAAGAAGATTGAACACTCTTTTGTATCTCTTTTTTCTTTTTTTCCTTTTTTGCAGTTTCAGTTTTCTTTTTGATTTCTTGCTTTTTCTTTTTCTTTTTGTTGTTACTTACATTATTTATTAATTTATTTTTATCCCAATTTTATTATTTTTGTATGTAACTCCAAGTGGCAAACATGCCTACTCCATCCTCCTCCAATTTTTCCCACACTAACAATCCTGTAAGGTGGTTTGTGCTGAAAAAGAAGGACTAGCCCAAAGTAACCCAGCCAGCCTTTTTGCCTAAGGCAGGACTTCATAGAAACTGCTTACATTGATAATCATTAGGGCAAGAGTACCATAGCTGATTGATTCTAAGTTGCTATTTACTTGGCTGTATCAATTAATTGAAGCTGATTAATCCAATTCAAATTTTCTTTATTTACCATACTTTTCGGAGTACAAGACACACTTCTCCCCCTTAAAAGAGGCTAAAAATTTGGGTGTGTCTTATACTCTTAATGTAGCTATTTCGAAGCTTTTTTCAGCCCTAACCAGGCGCTAGCAAGTGAAGCGATCTTCCGTGCTTTGCTTGCTCTCTCCGACTCTCAGCTGTGCTTTAGAAGCTTTTTTTTAAATCCCTAAGTAGGGGATAAAAAGCGTGTGCGTGCTCAAAACCAGCAAACTAATATGCTGAAGCTGACCAGACTAAGGACGCTAGCCAGATGAATACCTGATAGGCAGAATTTTTTTCCCCGTATTTTTCTCCCCAAAAACTAAGCTGCATCTTATACTCCGATGCATCTTATACTCTGAAAAATACAGTAGTTTCCCATCAATAAACATTGCTTCATCTTCAACATATACCTAAGAACATGTTTATATATCTAAATGTTCATGGCTATCTATATAGAATTTAAACACAAGTAAACACTCCAGAATGCATTTCAGTGTTTTAAAAAAACAAGACATCTAGTTCCATTTAAAACAAGTACCAGAAACATATTAAGTAAAGTGCCTGGTAGTCCATTATCCATTAAAGAATTTTTTTTCATCAGCAGCATTTGGAAGAGATTAATCTCCTTCTCCTAAAAGTTTAATGTTGCCTCCCACAATTTATTCCAGAGCATCACTAACTTTCTAAAGAAGACTTGAACAGGTACAGAAGAAAGGGGAAATTGCTTACTTTGACTGATGGAAGCTGTATCTTCTATAGCCATTGACAAAGTTCCACCAGCAAAAAAAGGAATATTGGATGCCATCTTCATAATGCATTCCTATTCATCTCTGTTAAGAAGTAAACTTCACTGAATTCAGGAAGGTTTTTCTCAGGTAAGTGGATATAAGGATGCACTCTATATCTCATGTTCTCGGTAGAAAAAAAATGTTTTCATCATCTGTAATGAAGATAGAACAAGATGGATGCCAGAAAGTCCTTCAAAAACTGTAATACCTCAGTTGTGTACAAATGGACCTTGATCATATTTTAAGCTATACCATTTTTACTAACAGTTTTTTAAAAGAATAAATAAATACAACTTTTGAAAGAAAAAAAGTAAGAAAAGCAAAAAAGTAAGTGAAAATAAACAAATATTCTTTCCATAAACACGTTAATTTTCCCATCTCTGTTAATCTGTCATCTTTACCATCCATTCCTCTGTTGTGAATATTTCAGAGTCTTTCTATGTTTGTGCATAAAATAATTTTGCAACAGTAATCATATATAAGAACAATGTTCTACAGTTCTTTTTTAATAGGTTAGAAAATAGTTGATCCCAGCAAGAAAAAATATGGTTTCAATTCAATATTCATCTTTAAAATACTTTCTACGTTCTGTGTATTTGAACCCAAAATCTGACAGCTTTAAATACTTTCCTCCCCATCTCTTCAAAAAAGATTTCCTATATTTCTGCAGTTATTCCTTTTTCTGCTGATTGCTCCTTCCTTTACCAAGTTTTGCTTCCTTTCTAGTATTTGCCTTTCTTGTGTGTAATCCTGATTCACCTTTTCTGTGCTCTTATGGCTTTAGTCCAGTCTAGCACTCTATAGTTCTTATAATTCTCATCACAGCCTATCAAATATTAAATCTATCTCTTTGCTTTATAAAATCTACTAATTAACTTTTCTTTTCATGTCAGACAATGAACATTGTGTGTACATTGGGAGTTACTTGACTTCTGGCCACTCAACAATGAATCAACCAAGGGAACATTTAATTCCTGCAGTGTCCTCATTAGGAATAGCCATTTGGAATGCACGTAATCTCGGTGTCTCCTTGCCTGGGGAAAGTCTACCAGACAGAATTTTGTCTTCTGGCCGTTGTTCACGTCTGCAGTGCTGTTTCTGCTTTTTCAGAAAGATAGGAAATACTGCTCAGAACTTCTGCAGATGCTGTAGACAATACTAGAAAGATCTAATTCAATAGGAATTCAATATTATAATACACAGAGAGACACACGAGACAAAACAAAAGAGAGCTGCGAAAACTAGAGATTGGGGATTATCTTGCAGAAGGCAGGGAATCATAGAGGCAGATTAGCTATTCCCGGGACCAGACATCTGGGTTCAAGTATCTAGGTGAATGTTTCTTCACTATGCTCATGATTCTAGGCTCATAATTCTAAAAAGTGTACAAGTCTGAGGGCTGATTGGTCATGTACTGATTTCTATTTTCTGTCAAGATGTGCCCTACACTTTTCAGTTGTGACTGCTATGGAAAATAGGAGTAATTTTCTAACCCATTAAGAAGCCCCTCAATTTAAGGAGGCTGAAATCTTATTTCTTTATCAAGCATTAATTATGCATAAAAGGCATAATTATATTAAGATTGCATATAAGTTTTTTAATGCAAACGTTAATATGAGACATAGCAGATTTACAGGTGAACACACATGAAAGAGAGACAGACTAGAGGCAAATAGAACAATTAGAACAATTAATTACAGTTAGAATTACAGTTAGAACAATTAATAAGTGGAACAACTTGCCTGCAGAAGTTGTGAATGCTCCAACACTGGAAATTTTTAAGAAGATGTTGGATAACCATTTGTCTGAAGTGGTGTAGAGTTTCCTGCCTGGGCAGGGGATTGGACTAGAAGACCTCCAAGGTCCCTTCCAACTCTATTATTCTATTCTATTCTATTCTATTCTATTCTATTCTATTCTATTCTATTCTATTCTATTCTATTCTATTCTATTCTATTCTATTCTATTCTA
>WNWU01000002.1:37016635-37060897 GCA_012654045.1 Ptyas mucosa
TATTCTATTCTATTCTATTCTATTCTATTCTATTCTATTCTATTCTAGATTGGTTTGTTTATCTGAATTTACTTTCCTCCACTGAATAATGTTCCAGATTTGTGTTCCCTCAGCATCACTAGGTCCCTCTTTTTCTATCGCCACAATTGTAGGAAAAAGAAAAAGTCTTGCACTCCTGGAAGTGGCTGTGCGTGGGGCACATAATAATGGCAACAACAACTGACTGCTATGTGCAGCAAAGAAAGGTAACTTTTCCTCCACTTACAAATTGAAATGTTTTAATTTTTAAAAATTCCCTGAAAATAAATCTAAAAAATGCTTCTTTCAGATGGAATAAATAAATAAAGGATTTTTAAAATTAATGTTATGTTATATTTTTAATTTTGTTTTCTGTTCATATGTGAAAATAAATGATTATTCAGTTCTTTTTTTAAAAAAAAATAACCAGCATGTGGATAATAAAAAATCATCATGGATATTTCAGGAACATTATGTTAGCCTTTTCTCAGTTTCTGATCCAGTATTTTCTTGAATAAACTGTAGGAATGATCTATACATAATATAGCTTAATTTCAGAAACAACTTTAACAAAATACTTGATTAAGAAGATAGTTAAATATTAGTTGACTTGATAATTGTACTCAGAACCTCAAACTATATGTCCCTGTTTCGTTCAGACCTAAACAGCCTTTCCTAATACCTCTCATTCACCTTCATTGCTATTCTAGAGCTGGAATTCAGAGGAAAGTGTTTTTAAATTCCTCTAACAATATTTCATAGGGACTTAGAATGGTTATCCAGTGTATTGCATATTCTGTTTACAGTGGGTAATCAGAAATCCTGAGATTCTTGAATGAGTTCTCAGTCGCTGAATATATATAAGTATGTTTGTGTCCCATTAGAAGGAATTACTTTCATTTCCATTGCCATTTTATTGCCACTGCCAGAAGATTAATGAACGTTTTAAGTTATAATGAAAGATCTTGTCTTTATTCTCAGCAATTAACATGACAAAAATATTATCCCATTAATTACAACAATACCAAGATCTAACATTATAAAGCTATGAATAATACGGTATCATGTACTTATGGAAATACTAGCTATTGTAAAAACTGTGCCACCCAAAGTAGAGATTATGGGATGCTGAGCTTTCTTATATGTGATGTCCCTTCAATACTATAATCCTTCAGGCAGAATTTTTCTTATTTTGTCTTTTTTTTCTTCAGTTGTAAAGACTTGTAGATATTAATAATGCAAATAAAAAAACAGTATAAAAATGCTGATAATTGTTCTATATTCAAATACTGATATTGGGTTATATTCTGTGTTTCAGAGATGCTCGCTTCAAAAAAAATATTCATGAGAGAGTCATGCTTCTGGGTGCGCTTCAAGGTATTGGTTACCACCTTTAAAGCACTCCATGGCATCGGACCTGGGTATTTGTGGGACCGCCTTCTGCCACCAATAGCCTCCCACTGGCCAGTACGCTCCCACAGAGAGGGACTCATCAGGGTGCCGTCAGCCAGGCAGTGTCGGCTGGCGACCTCCAGGGGAGGGCCTTCTCTGTGGCAGCACCTGCCTTCTGGAACGATTTGCCCCCGGAGATTTGAAGGATATCAGATCTCCGGGCTTTTCGCCGTGCCCTAAAAACTTTTATTTTCCAACAAGCAGGGCTGGTGTAATCCCCCCCCCTCCTTTTTTTTTGAGATATTGACTTTTAATTGTATAATGGGTTCTCCATTGAGAGTGGAGACAGCAGCCAGCATGGGTAGTACTCGCCCAATCAGATTGAAGGACTGAGTCTGCCAATAATTTTAAGTCCCGCCCTTGTTGCCGGGCAGGCCAGCTTTTGACTCAGTCCTTCAGTCAGGACTGGCGTGTGGTTTTTCTAGCTCTCTATATCTAAACAACTCTCTCCTTTCTGGTTTGGATTTCTGGTTTTATTACTACTTGGACTGTTTGACAACGTTTTCTGCCTTATCCCTTGGACTTTGGTTGCCTTTCGGATTGATCGTGAGTTGCTTTACTGCAGGTCTGGGGCTGTTGCTGACAGGGTCTGTCAGCACGCTGCTCTCCCTTGGGGGGGGGGTTTCCCCTTAAGAATTTCGTTGGAGGCGTAGGGGAGCGTGCCTAGCGGCCCTTTTTTTGGCCAAGTGCTTGGGAAATCTGACCTCTCCCTGGCTCCTGTGCTGCCTGAGGCTGCGGACTTTGCGTTTGGCCGTTTTCGCGCTGTTTCGGTTGCGGTGGCCATTTTGTCGCCCTTTACCTCGTTCGGAGCCTCTCCCTGCCTCCTCCCAGCGTTTTTTGCTTTTTTCGGCTGCCTCCGCTTTTCCCTGGACTTGCCCTTGCAGTTTTTGTTTTTTCCTCTTCTCCTCCCTGTGGTTCTCCTGTGGCTGCCTCTCCTAGCGACGACTACTCTTCGCCGCTTGCCTGGCTCCTTTGAAGGCTCCCGACGACCAGCTGAAACCAATTAGTGGAGTTTCGCGCTCCCCCCGCCCTCGCAGGGTTGCCTGGCTGCAATTCAATACAGGACTGTGCCTTTGCCTTGCGGAGCTTCGCGCTCCCCTTTGCCAGCAATTGAGTGTTTTTTCCTTACCTGAGCCCTGCGATTTAACTGGCAATCTTACGGTCCGCCATTTTGAGCCCCATTCATTGCTGTGGCGGCCATTTTGTGGAGCTCTTGCGCTCCCCTTCTCCCCTCCTGCCTGTTTTCAGGAAGGTGAGCACATTCTGTGGAGTTTCCGCGCTCCCCTGTCATTTGGGTGCTCTGTGATTGTTTGGATTTGCCTACAATCGGTCTCCATGCCGAAGGCCCTGAGTAAATCAAAGCACGGCCGCAAAGCCGGCTCCTCCTCGCAGGTTCACCCTGATGAATGCTCTGCATCCCGCCTGGAGACCGCCCAGTCGGCTGGGGACCCTCCTCCTACGACCCAAGCCTCGCGCCCTCACCACAAAGACCACAAACATGGCGGTGCTGTTTCCAGGGTGGAGAAGCGCAGGGACAAGGTCCTCACTCAACTTTGTGACAAAGCAAGCGCTGGCCTTCTACAGGCAGCTCCGCAACCATCGGATACTGTGCGGGTCTCTCGTCCAGCTACGCCGGACCAGCTCTCCCTTCGGGACTGCCCGGTTACCATTTCCACTTCCAATTTATGGGGCGTTGCTCCTTCTGCTGCAATGACCGAGCCTATCGCTGATGGGCCATCTCACAATGAGCCGCGTGATTCTCCTCCTACGGCTCCGCCTCCTGCTCCTGCTTCGGGGACGTTTGCTTGTCCTCTTCATCCGGACCAGCTTCAGAGGTTTATCGAGGAGGCGGTGCAGAGATCTCTGGCTTCCAGTCGACGCTCTCCTTCAGTTTCGGGCTCAAGGCGATCAGTCTCTCCGGAGCGTCCTTGCTCTTCGGACCAGACATCTGCCAAGGCTCCATCATCGCCTTCGCGTTCCCATGCCAGTCATGTCTCCACCTTGTCTGAGGCCGACTACAGTGACTCTGGACTGTCCGACGATGAAAACCTTCCTCCGGACCAACCGGCTTTTTCTGGTCTCTTCCCTCAGGCATTATTTAAATCGCTGCTCTTCAAGGCCGTAAACACTGCTCAGCTTTCCTCTCCGGTGCCCCAACCTTCCAACCCAGTGCCACCTGGCACCTTGGATCCTATGTTTGCAGAGCCAGTGAAGACAGTTACGTCCATCCCTACTCCACCCCTCTTCCTGGAGGTCGTTAAGCGGCAGTGGTCCTCACCTGGGTCGGCCCCACTCCCGTCTTCCACCGACCGTACCAACTTCCACGTGGCATCTGACTTGGATTCGCTTCTCCAGCCTCCTTCAGTGGACGCTCCCATTGCTGCTCTTCTGCCTTCCTCCACGGTTCCGGGTGATCCCGGTGAAGGTTTGCGGCCTGATGAACGACGGGCCGATTTGGTCCTCCAGAGGGCCCACCAGGGGGCGGCATGGGCCATCCGTGCCGCTTCTACGGCATCTTTCTTCAACCGCACCACTTTACTTTGGCTCCGCCAGTTGCAGGAGAAGCTGTCGCCTGACGATGTTCGTGTCAAACAAGACCTCAATAAGATTGTGGCTGCGATCCAGTTTTCGGCTGACTCGACCCTTAACGCTGCCCGTTTTGCCTCCAAATCGTTGGCCTCTACGATTGCTGCCCGCCGTTTGGTCTGGCTCCGCCATTGGCAGGCGGATGCCAGACATAAGTGGCGGCTCGCATCTATTCCCTTTGGGGGGTCCCGTCTGTTTGGGGAGGCCTTAGACCCCTTCCTGACCGAAACGAGGGACAAGAAGAAGGTGTTGGCGGCGGCTTATCGCAGAGGAGATTCTCGTTTCTCCCCGTATCCCTCTAGACCCCAGCTTCGAGGTGCTGATGTGGGGGGGTCCCTTTCCTCCCTTCCCTCACCTCGGCCGTACAATAGCTTTGGCAGGCAACGAGGTTCCCAAGACAGGTCCTTCCGGGGACGATCATTTGGGATTAAACGGCCCTTTCGGGGGGGAGGAGGTCGTGCCTTCCGACGCCGGCGATAATTGCATGTCTTCTCCTCCCATTGGCGGTCGATTGGCCCTCTTTGCCACCGTCTGGGAGCAATCCACCTCAGATCTCTGGGTCCAGGCCTCTTTACGTTCTGGCCTTGCCATCGAATTTGTCTCCACCCCTCCGAACACCTTTGTTTGCTGTCCGCTTTCCCGTAAACCCGAAAAGAGGTCCCTTATGGATTCTGCGGTTCAGCACCTCCTGGCTATCAGGGCTATTCAGCTGGTGCCTTCTGGTCAGGAGCGATTGGGTTTCTATTCCCGGGTGTTCCTTGTGCCTAAGTCTTCGGGGGGGTGGCGACCCATTCTGGACCTAAAACGATTGAACAGGTACGTTGTGTACCGAAAATTTAAAATGCAATCTTTGAACACTATTCTAGCCGGTGTACGGAGGGGCGATCTCCTCTCCTCTATCGACCTTACAGAGGCCTATTTGCACATCCCCATCCTTCCCTCCCATAGGCAGTTTTTACGTTTTTGTTACGGGGGGGTTCATTACCAGTACAGGGCCTTACCCTTTGGTCTCTCCTCGGCCCCCCGTTCCTTTACGAAGGTGTTGGCCGCTTTGGCGGCCTCACTTCGAACTCGTTCAGTTAGACTTTTATGTTACCTTGATGACATTCTTGTTTTGTCCTCCTCTGTCCAGCAGGCCGCTGTGGATATCCGCCTCACTCTCGAGACGCTGGCGGCTCATGGTTTTTCAATTAATTTAGATAAGAGTCATCTGTCTCCATCCACTAGCTTGATCCATTTGGGGGCCCTTATTGATTCGGTGCAGGGCAAGGTTTTCCTTTCTCCCGAACGACAGGACAGTATTCGGGCTTTGATAGCCAAGGTTGAAGGGTGCCGGGCCGTCTCTCCACTTGTTCTTTCGCAGCTCTTGGGGAAGATGATCTCGGCCATTGCGATAGTTCCCTGGGCCCAGCTCCATGCCCGGGAACTCCAATGGTTTCTCTTGCCGTTGCAGAAGGCGGGCAGAGGCACTTCATCCAGACCGATTCCAATCCCTTCATCAGTCCGCAAGTCCCTGCGGTGGTGGCGCTCCCCGGCTCTGTCAGCGGGTTGCTTCTTTCTCGAACCATCGAGGGTGGTGGTGACGACGGACGCCAGTCTCCTCGGTTGGGGAGCCCATTGCCAAGGTCAGATGGCTCAAGGGACGTGGTCTGCATCGGAATCTCGTCATCCGATCAATTGGTTGGAACTGCAGGCGGTGTTTCTTGCACTGAGAGCTTTTCAACACCTTGTTTCTGGAGCGCATGTCCTCGTTCTCACGGACAACATTGCGGCGAAA
Source organism: Ptyas mucosa (assembly GCA_012654045.1). NCBI lineage: Eukaryota > Metazoa > Chordata > Lepidosauria > Squamata > Colubridae > Ptyas > Ptyas mucosa. The sequence continues at coordinate 37,022,469 of WNWU01000002.1, forward strand.
GCGCACCTGAACAAGCTAGGTGGCACCAGGTCAAAGTCCCTCCTTCTGGTGGCAGTACAGCTAGGACTCTGGGCGGAGCGTCACCTGTGCAGTCTTCGGGCGGAGCACATCTCCGGCGTGGAGAACTCTCAGGCAGATTGGCTGAGTCGTCGTCGGGTGGACAACGCGGAATGGCGCCTCCATCCTCGGATCTTCCAGGACTTGTCTCGGCGGTTCGGCGTTCCGGCGATCGACTTATTCGCGACGCACGCGAATGCACAGCTGCCACAGTTCTTCGCCCGGTACCAGATCCTCACGCCTCCGGCGTCGATGCCCTACGGACCCCATGGCCGGGGGGCCTCCTGTATGCTTTTCCCCCAACGTCTCTCCTTCCCAGGGTCATCCGCAAGATCTTGGCAGAGCGGGCGGAAGTGGTCCTCGTGGCCCCTCATTGGCCCAGGAGACCCTGGTTTGCCGACCTTGTGTCTCTCTCGGTGGCCCCATCTTGGCGCATCCCCCTCGGGGACGACACACTATCTCAGGGCGCCCTGAAGCACCCGGATCTGGCCTGGCTCAATCTGACCGCTTGGCGGTTGAGCGGAGCACAATGAGTGCAGCGGACATTCCGGCGGACGTTATTCGAACATTGCAAGCCTCTCGCCGCCCGTCTACCGATCGCATTTACTCGGCCACCTGGCGGGCCTTCTGCCTCTGGTGTTCCCGATCCGATGTGTCCGCGCTTCATCCCTCCATAGTGGACATTATGGTCTTTTTGCAACAGGGCCTGTCCCAAGGTCTTTCTCCAAACACATTACGACGACAGGTGGCCGCGTTGTCCTCGGTGCTCGTCTGCGGTTCCTTGCCATCCTTGGCACAGCACCCTCTCATCCGGCGCTTTCTCCGTGGGGCTACGAACTTGTGTCCTCCTGTTCTGCACAGATACCCTACTTGGGATCTCCCATTAGTGTTGGAGTCTCTAATGGGTCCCCCATACGAACCGTTGCGGACCACTAGTCTCCGGCTGCTTACCTGCAAGGTCGCCTTCCTGGTGGCCATAACATCGGCTCGCCGCATTTCGGAAATGGCTGCTTTGTCCACTCGCTCTGATCTATGTGTGTTTCACGCGGACCGCGTGGTACTCCGTTTGGACCCTACCTTCATTCCGAAAGTAAATTCTATTTTCCACCGATCGCAAGACCTTATTCTACCTAATTTCTGCCCACGGCCTTCTCACCCTAGGGAGCGACGTTGGCACTCCCTCAACGTCAGACGAGCTCTTCGGATCTACATTAACAGGACAGCGGCATTTCGTCGATCTGAGTCACTGTTCGTCTCCTTCTTACCTGTTTCCCAGGGTTGCAAGGTCTCTTCGTCAACCATCGGTCGCTGGATCCGGCAGGCTATCGCATCGTCCTATGATCTTCGTTCCCTCCCGCGTCCATCATGATTGACTGCTCATTCCACCCGGAGCGCTGCTACAACGGCAGCCTGGGCAACCCAGGCTCCCTTGCTTGAGATCTGTAGGGCGGCCACTTGGACGTCACCTGTCCCTTTTATTAGGCACTATAAACTGGACCAGTTTGCCTCGGCGGAGGCTGCGTTCGGACGGCGGGTTCTTCAGAGGGTTGTTGCCGGGGAGGGTATTGCAGACCAGCCTGGTCCCCCCCTAGGTTCGGGACAGTGAACTTGGGTATGTCCCATGCTGGCTGCTGTCTCCACTCTCAATGGAGAAGGGGCGTTGGTCCTACCTGACACGCTCCTTCTCGTTGAGTGGAGACAGCAGCCAGACCCTCCCTATGTTGGGCTGGTCCTTCTCTGTTTCCTATTTCCGTCTACTTATCTGTGTCGCCTGTGCTTCCTTTTCTTCCACACGCCGAGTCTGTCTCTCAAGTCTTCGCAAAAGCTGGCCTGCCCGGCAACAAGGGCGGGACTTAAAATTATTGGCAGACTCAGTCCTTCAATCTGATTGGGCGAGTACTACCCATGCTGGCTGCTGTCTCCACTCAACGAGAAGGAGCGTGTCAGGTAGGACCAACGCCCCTTTTAATTGGAAGATCTTAAAAAATTTTCAGCCAAACTGTATAATTCTTTTAAATTTCTTTTAAATTTTGTATTGGAATGTTTTTTACTTGGCTGTGCACTGCCCTGAGTCCAGTAGGAGAAGGGTGGTATATAAATTTAATAAATAATGATAATAATAATAATAATAATAATAATAATAATAATAATAATAATAATAATGCTGGGATAGTGAGTATCAAATTTCTTTATCCCCATCTTATTTTATCCCATTATAAGTTTGTATCATTTTTGTTATTTTTTTAAATAACTCCCATAAAAATGCAAGAGATACTCTTCCTATAATCCTAATTTTGTATATTTTTTCTGATGTATTTTTTTCCTGATTTTTTTTGGTTGTTCTAATATGTTCACTTTAGCAGGGGGTGCTGTCTTTTTTTAACTTACTCTGCGTTGTGTGTGTGTTTGTGTGTGTTTATTGCAAACTTCACTGAAAAATGTGTATACTTTGGATGTAATTTTATTGTGCTTTGCATGTAAGTTCAAGAAATACATTTTGGATAATTGTCATTAAATATAAATTATGCTTTTCTCCTTCTTAACTGGATACTGCCCTAAAACTTATAAAATTTTAAAAACCCTGAGATATAAAAAGAAAAGAAAGAAATAGTGATTAGCTTAAATCAGGTTAATAATATTCTACTGGTATTGTTTGGTAGAGATGTTCTAACGGCTCCAGTAACTCTTGTTCTGAGAAGGAACAAAAGCCTCCAAAATTCAAGGTCATAATAACATGGGATGGAATAGGAATGGGATTGAGGAAAATAAATAGTGTCTGAAAGAATGAGAAATGTGCACATACAAAAAGTCTGGTCAGTTGTTCTTAGCCTAGTTCCAACACCAGGTCTGAAGCATTTTGCCCCAGATAAATTATCTATTCTTAAATACAATACTGAGTACCCAATTATTCATGACGAGCTTTCTTCTGAGAGTAGAGAGTCAACATAAATTGAGAAATAAGAAAGAAAAATAAATTCAAATGACAATAAGGTAGCTAAAAAGAATTTGAATTTTAGTTCCTCAGTTAAAAACTCAATATACATTACATGTCCTCATATGCTGATAACCTTCTAAGACCCAATCAATAATCTTAAACAACTATTTAGCACACTATTTTTGAGTGATGAAGTTTGGCAAAATAACATAATTGATGTTCCGCTACATATAAAACTCTGTCAATCAAATATGAATATATATATATATATATATATATATATATATATATATATATATATATATATGGCAAAAAAGAGAGATATGGTTATTTTATAAATGTGCAACTATTTTTTATATGAAGGGATATTTAATCATAAAGCTATACAGCTTTGTTCAAAGGGGCACTGTCCAAGGTACTATACAGTGGCTTTTCTGAAATTATAACTAGGCCCTCAAAAAAATCGAAGATTTGAAAGCAGTCCAGTAAAATTGGAATTCTTGACTATTGTCTGAAAACCTTTAGTAATGAACAGCTGCAGATGTTCTGCTTTTAAGAGATTATATTTCAACCTGCAATATTTACACAGGACATACTAACAATTCTATATCCATGAAATTCAACCAAGTGACTCTGGATGACTTACAATTCTAAAATTGTAGACCAATTAAATTAATTAAAAACAATGAAAGAGTAAAACAACCAGAAAATAAATGTAATTTACATTTGATTGATTGCTAAGGTTGTAGTCATAAACATTTGGACATTTCATTATTAAAACTTAAATAGTTTTTGTAGATCACTGGTAGCCAAGGCAGCATCTGGGAAAATCATGAAAGACATTAATATAGAAAACTATAACAGTGTTGCTTATTAGGTTATGGGTTATTTACAGGCATGCACATGCATTGTGTATGTGTTACATTGTAAAATTTGTTCATTCCCCACTTTAGAAAGGGTATCTATTTGTCTGTGTGTGTTAAGAAAAAGAATCCTATAACCTTTAACAAGGCAGATTGTTACCAAACTCAGTATGATTAAGTATCAAAGAAAAGATGCCATCTTGTACCATTGCTTTAAAAATTATAGCCCAGAACATTCATATAGCCTGCCCTTTCTAGATCACTGCTTGTCTTCTGTCACCATATTCCATAAAGGATTCTAGCTATTTGATAAATAGAAAGGAAAGGGTCAGAAATCTGTTGTTTGTGTAACACAATTCTTTGCTATAGAAACATAGACAAAACTTGAGTCTTATATTTTGGAGAGAATACATATAGCAAATATTCAATAGATTTAGGGGGATAGTTTCACTAGCATTGTTAGACATTATAGATAGAAATCTTGTCCATTGGTTTAGTGTTTTGAATTGTAATTTTTTAAGATACCAATGTGTACATGGTTTAGTCCTAATCTATTTCTCTTTAGCCGTTCAGAAAAAAAGTACTTTTGCATTTAATGTGTAATATCAACTGCCACTATTCCTGTCCTTATAAAAGAAGCAAAAACTATTCCCACTAATCCTGAACAACATGTTAAAGAATGCAATATATAGCACTGATAGGATCATAATTCTTATATAGAAATATATAAGATTGGAATGATGCATATGCACATTTATTTATTTATTTACTGTTACAAAAAAATCTATGTTAATTGTAAACCATCTAGAGCCATGATGGCACCTATGGCATGGGTGCTACAGGTGGCACATGTAGCCATATCTGTGGGCACGCGAGCGTTGCCCCATCTCAGTCCAGCACACATGTGCATGCTGGCCAGCTGATTTTCAGGCCTTCTGGGCCCACTGGAAATCGGGAAACTGGCTGTTTCCAGGCCTCCGGAGGGTCTCTAGTGGGGGGGGAGGCTGTTTTCACCTTCCCCAGGCTCCTAGAAAGGCTCTGGAGCCTGGGGAGGGCAAAAAATGGGCCTGCTGGACCCACCGTGCCATCGTGTGCCAAAAGCGGGGGGAGAGCAGGAGGGTCATGCATGCATGCGTGGGGGGGCGGGGCGCATTGAATTATGGGTGTGGGCACGCGCGCATGCAATCCTCCCCCCACTACCCCCACTTTTGGCATGTGATGCAAAAAGGTTAGCCATCACTGATCTAGAGTCATCCTCTAGGCGTGATAGGCAGCATATAAATTTAATAAATAAAGTGGCATTAGGAGAGAAAACAAATTTTGATTCATTGGAAGTGGGTCAATTCTTATTTCCTCCTGCATAGTTTGACCTCAAAATTTACCCCTGAAAATTCTAGTTTCTACTTCAGGGAAATCTTCATTAGTGGCCTTTTAGCAAAAGTTTCAGAAATTGGCAAAGTCTTTCATACTAGCAAGTGAGAATAAGGCAGAGAACTAGCCCACTGCGACCATCCATAAGATGCTGGCCTTAAAGGCCCTGGAGAACCGAATACAGTCAGTAGATCACACATTGCCCGTTTGTATTTACTTGTCCTAAAGAAGGAATGATATTTTGGCAGATTAGGATACCCAGAATATTTTTGCATTTCCTAAATATCTCTCAGTATTCTCATCAATGTGCCTGGGGATCTACTGTGCGCTCAGCCCTTCAACTTTAGAAAGTTATTTATCTCTTTTTACTTTAACCTTACCAAAGAAAGAACTCCTTTATTTTTGTTTTCTTGTAACAAAGAAGAGTTTTCTAAATTGCATAGAGCTTAATATGAGAGCCAAAGCCTCTTGTTGAATTTTTCAGCTGGAACTTGCTCATTACTGAATATCATCACTACTTACCTTATATATTTGACTGCGAAGAACACTGTGGAAGAACACCAGCAGAGGAAAAAAGTATTTAGTACAGTACCTCCAGAATGTATAAACTGCTCTGTTGAGAGAACAGCTAGGGCTCTGTTGTGCTATAACACAGCAAAGCCAATAAAGTACAAAATGAGAAATCCCTGCCAAATGTGTAGAAAATGCAGACAATGTGTGCCATTGCTTTTGATGACTGCTTATTATTTGCCACATCGTTTACAAACATGAAGCCAAAAACCCTGCAATGCTTCCAAAGTAATAATAAATCTTTTTACCACCAAACTACGTACATATTTAAATAGGGTCTAAGTTGTATGTGCACAACAATAATCATGATCTGCATGAATCAAATCTCTTTGAGATTTTAAGTGATGATGTGTATACAAATAATCCTGTTTATTCTTTTCTGAGTTTTAAAACAATCTGGTTGAGTTGACCTTACATTTTAAATCAGTCATAAAGGGCTGTGTAAATATGCCTGTAGGCAAGTAGAGATTGTTGGTAAGTAAGAACCTGTTCCTAGATATTTCTTTCAGCAAACATAACTTTATGACATTGCCAAGCAAAATCTATAGAGCTGTTCTATTCCATTGATATCAGCAAGCATGTAGTCACCATAGCCAGGGGATTATATGTTCATTTTCAAGTCTCATCCATTTCCACCAGTATGATAAACAAAAATGCACTTATGCCACACAACATGTAGTGAAATAAAATGAATGAAGAAGGGGGGGATGAAGACATAGACAAGAATCCAAGATAAAATCTTAGTAGAAATATCAAGGTAATTTTAATCTAACAGAGTAACACTTGAGAGCTGTCCAGCAAGGCTACGAGAAGAGAAGAGAAGTTGGAAGGGATCTTGGAGATCTTTTAGTCCACCCCCCTGCTTAGGCAGGAAACCCTACACCACTTCAGACAAATGGTTATCCAACATCTTCTTAAAAACTTCCAGTGTTGGAGCATTCACAGCATCTGGAGGCAAGTTGTTCCACTTATTAATTGTTCTAACTGTCAGGAAATTTCTCCTTAGTTCTAAATTGCTTCTCTCCTTGATTACTTTCCACCCGTTGCTTCTTGTCCTGTCCTCAGGTGCTTTGGAGAATAGCTTGACTCTCTCTTCTTTGTGGCAGCCCCTGAGATATTATGCTATTTAAAAATCTACCCATTTCCATTTGTGATATCCCACAAGCAACAAGAAATAATGTATCATGAACATTCCACAATATATAAACCAATTTTAGTTCAGTTCAGTTCCCTTAGAGAAAGTCACACTATTAGAAATTCAGTACCACTGCCAAGAAAAGGATGTACATTTACGGAATAAAAGGATTTCCTAAAAGTTTTTGTCATGAGGTAATTAGCAATGGGTTTTTGTTGTTATTGTTTTTGTTCCTTTGAGTCAGTATTGATTCCTGGTGACTGCCTGGATAAGTCCCTGCATTTTCTTGAATTGAGAAGTGGTTTCCTTTGCCTACTTGCTAGGGCTGAGATGAAGCGATTGGCCTAAGGTTACTCAGCTGGCTTTGTGCCTCAGGAAGGACTAGAATTCACAGTCTCCTGGTTTCTGGCCTGATGCTTTCACTACTACACCAAACTAATGCTCGATTAGTGATAAATCATTTGCCACCCAAAATCATATGACATAACTCCAAATATTTCAGTTTACATATCTATCCAAGAGCCAGAAACCTGTGCTAAGAAGTCATTGTTCACTACCGATTTATTTTATTAGTGTTTGACAACATGATCATAACTATGAAAACAACAGCAGGAAGCATACTAAGAAAAGACAGGCCTGACTAGTGCTTGGATAGGAATGTGCCAGAGTACGCAGAAGACAGGGGCAAAATAAGGGGCAACCATTTCCACATTTCTACCAAAAACTGAAGTAATATGTTCCTAATGTTTTGGGGAGTCAATCTAAGTTCAAAGGAAACTTTACCCTCATTAACACTGAAGAGATGCTATTTTCACTGTTCCTCATCTCTTGAACAGAAATATAGGCTGCACTCATTCTACTTCTTAATCTTCTAGTAATCTGGTTTATTGCCTTCATTAAACTAGTATTTACTTGACCTTACACAGAGGTAAATCTATGTAATGCTTAAATGATACATTCCAAATCCATTCATTCACTAACCAAGAAAGCAATAAAACTGTGGCCAAAATGAATACCAACAAATATTTTTCAAGAATGTTACAAAATTACTTTTTATTTAATTAACTGGTTCCACAAATATTAGATTTTTGCATTCTAGCTAAATGAGATCTTCGGCTCAATACATTCCACAACTGAAATTAACCATCAGTAAAAAGATACAAATTATATACCTCATTGCATAACATGGAGCAAAGCACATTTAAGTTTTTCCTATTAAGAAAACAGTAACATTTGCAATTGTGAAATGTTTAAAGGTAATGTGCATACTTACTCTATTTACATGTTTATCCATTTTAAAGTCAAAAAGAAAGTGGTCCCAAATCTTTATTTTTCATAGGTTTTACTAGAGGTCAAATTCTGCGAACTTTTTAAAATTTGTGCTATCCAAACACACTAATTTCTACACCTTTACATCAAATTTGGAAAAAAAAATGCCATTATCATATTTATTCCATCGTAACATCATTGATACAGTGAATTTGTCTTCTTTGTTGTTTTTGTAAAACTAAAAAAAGAAATCACAGTTATATAAATTGTGCAAAGTGCTTTTCTATCAAGTGATGTTGCATCCTTTATTATGTACCCTGTTTCCCTCAAAACAAGACATCCCCTGATAATAAGTCCAATCGGGCTTTTGAGCACATGGCAATAGGGCCAAGCACTTATTTCAGGATTCAAAAAAATATAAGACAGGGTCTTATTTTTGGGAAAATGCGGTAATATGCTAGCAATGAGGGAACTGATATTGCATTGATGTAGCAGCTGCCAATTATTGTTTTTAAAATAACAGCAGTTGCATTTTGGATCAATTGTTGTTTCTAAATTTCTCCAAAGGCAGAACGTAAGTTACAGGAGTGGAAGTGAGAACTGGGGAAAGTTTCTTCTTTTGAATCCAGGGGACACAGTCTTGTTTGTTTGTTTGTTTGTTTAGCAGTCCCATCTCACCGTGAAGCTACTGTAGGCAGCTTACAACAATAAAAGATAGCAATGAAAACAGTGTAAGACAATAGAACAATAAAACAAACAATGGAAAAGAACACAATGAGAATTAACTATATGATTACCAAAAAAAGAAAGGTGGACGAGTAGAGATCAGAGAACAAGGGTGGGTGGGTGGAATCTCCCATCAATCCAGTAACATTACCAGTGGTAAATGAAACTAAACAAAATAATGCATGGACCAGAGACAAAATATGTATAGCTATCCATTGTCTCTCTTTCTGTCCCTTTGTCATTCTTTTGTTCTTTCAAACATCCACTTTCCCTTCCCTGGTCTTTTTCACACATCAGGATGTTATGCAAGAGATAAATTCTTCTGCTTTTGAAATTAGACCAAAAGACACAGGTATATCATTTCTGCTGTACGATTTGCATGACTGATAACAGATAAAGTTCTTCAAATAGTAGAGTATAGGTAGCCTCAACTTATAAATATAATTTAGCCTGGCATTATGGTTATACTGTAAGTCATTGCAGTTGTTAAGTGAACGTGGCATTCATTAAGCAAATACCATGGTTGTTAAGTGAATCTACACTTCCGAATGGCTGTTTTTGGCTGGAAACTGGAAATAAACGTTGGAAACCAGCAAAATAAAATCACAAATTGTAATCATGTGACTGTAAGACACTGCAAATGGCCATAAAGATGAGCTGGTTGCCAAGCACCTAAAATGTGATTATGTGATTGCGTATGTGTGTGTGTGCATGTACATTTCCATTATATTTTGCAAATGGGACATAAGTAATTCTGGGAATTACCTGTGCCCCACCATAACTTAAATGGTAGTTAAGTGGCCAATCGTTAGTACCTGTAGTTCTAAATAGCTTCTCTTCCCAACAGTCTATATGATGGCCACATTCTTTACCAATCATATCTTATCTCAAGTAAGGTGCTGCTAAATACCTAGCCACACATTTAATACCAAAAACACATCAGAAATACTGAGATTAGCCTTAAAGGTTTGTTGAACTGCAGATCAGTTACAAACTTAGTACATGTTTCCTATGATGTCATTGCCATGAAGACTGATTTCCAACCCCCTTGACACCACTCTTCTCTAGCCTTGCCAAGAAAATTTTGCGGGGAGACTATATTCATAGTCTTTCTAGATTTCCCAAGATATGCACCTTGAAACCACATTATTTGGTCCCTGCTGATTTTGAGAGTCTGATACCAGATATACAATCATCTTAAAGTTTTCAGTAGGGTGAGAGGGACATCCATAGCTGGAACTACCTCTCTGAAGAAAAAAAAGCTTGCTTTGAATTGCCTATGGTTCTAGAATGTCTTCCCAGAGACAAGAGCATAATTCTGTAATCTGAAAACCTCAGACAAAAGCTAAACAAGCCATGTATAAATGCCATTAAAATCAATGAAAATTAAATATGCAGGACTGCAACGTAAATCAATAACAAATCTATAAGTAGCCTCAACAAAGAACATCACCATAGCTTTTCAATTACACTGTTAATGTTGAATTAACCTGTTTTGCCATATGGATGATATCATTTTCCACTTATTATTTTTCTGTAACACTACAGGCACATAATTAAACAGTCTACATTGAGATAAAAAGTTGATAATTGCATGATTAAAAAGGAAACATACTGACTGCTCTCCTTCATTAACTGATGTTTGCAAAACCAATGTACAACCACTTGATACCATTCACCATAGCTCGTATATAAAATAGGTATTGATTTTTTCCTTTGTGTAGTTTAAATTGTCTTTACAAATGAACTCCAGATATAATTTCACATACATATTGAGCATCTTTTAGCATTATTCTATTTACACCACATGTGCCGTAAACTGTGTTTACAGCTGTCCATATGAAAAACTTTCTCTCTGCATAAACAAAAAAATTATGTATCTAGAGTGATCCTTTGAAACATTGCAATGAGGGTTAGTTCATAGAATTGAGCAAATGCAAAGTAATAACCACATGCTAATCATTTTCAAATCCATATACCCGTTAAAGCTAAAATGTAAAATATTTATGATTTTACATATTGTCAATGCAGTAAATAAATCAAGTAACCAGCATGCGGTGTAATTGTGACCAAAACAATTAAAATATTCAATATTACACACAAAAAAAATCATGCACTTATCAATTGTAATACATTATGTTTTCTGTCTCATTTCAGAAGGTATTATGGTAATAATTTTGGAACTTAGCCAAATGCTCAGTTGAGGATTTTTAACATTTTCTGAATAGACAAGTTTAATAGCTTTCAACTATACAGAGCTCTGCTCTTATCAGTGAACAGCAGGGAAATGATTAATACACTTTAGTAAACTTAGATTTTTTTTCCTTGAGGGGTGGGGAATGGGGAGAGAGAAATTATCACTGTGAGTTGAAATATTTAATTATATAGGAGGATAGAAAAGAAGAACATCGCAACCATAGATTACATGGTCTATAACAGCAGATGGTAGGTGTCTGGCAATTTAGAGAGAGAGAATTACAGTACAAAATATTCAGAGTATATTTTTAGTTATTTAAATGTGTGGAAAAGTTAATGAATTTCCTTCCAAAATTTGAATGAGGATGGATGGGCTGCTGAAGTGATATTTCAATATGCAACCTGCACATTTAAAAACCTATTATTCTTATTTTTGCTTTATGAAGATTTTTTGCTTGAAGATAACACAGTGCTATTCCTTTGCTTTAAATACAACCAGACTCCTACATTTTTGATACTTTCAAATTCATACTGTGGAGTGTTCTGAAGATATTATGAATGTCACACATTGTTCCTATGTTCCACCCCACCCCATTATTACTACAAAGAATTACTATTATCAGTCACAAAAGGGTTTTTTCTCCTTGTAACTGAAGCTCTCTCAAGGTACAATTCTCTATAGACAGGCACTTCTGACTGACAGGCTCTTATGCTATTCATTTAGAGGCAGCCAAATTAGCATATTCACCTGGTTGGTAAGAAATAACAATGGCTAATCACAGCTGATAAGAAAAAGTCAGTAAACCTGACTGTGGTGAATTTTATTGGGGATTGTGCAGAAAAGGTAAAAGCATCTCGTTTACAAGAACAGACCACACTCATTGAACAGATACATGAAACTTCTTTAGATACATCAACACATATCTTACACTTCCCCAAATTAGCATGAAAGAATTTATTGTAAAAGGAGAAAGAAAATAGAACTATTATCACTTGATTGAGTCCTGCTACTACCTACTTCCAGGAATGAAAGTAAAAAGGATTCCCTATGGCCCTAGTTACCCTAGTTTTCAGAGTATAAGATGCATTCCCCCCCCAAAAGTGGGTGAAAATGTCCATGCATCTTATACATCAAATGTTGCCAAAGCCCTGCCCACCCACCGGCCCCCACCCTTCGGCTATTTTCAGTCTCTGCACATTGCATTTTTAACCTTCGCACGCTCCGTTTTAGACCCATTCCAGGCTGCAGGGATTGCCACAGCACATTGCTGGTGGTCACTGCCTCCATGTGTCAATTTTCGGCCTCCAGGCATCGCATTTTCAGCCTCCGCATGCCCCATTTTTGGCCTCCACGTGTCACATTTTCAGCCAGTTCCAGGCTGTGGAGATCGGGCAGGTAGGCAGAGGCAGATTTTTTTTTCTTGTTTTACTCCCCAAAAACTGATGTGCGTCTTATATTCCGGAGCATCTTATACTCTGAAAAATACGGTAATATTACATACAATACTATATTGTGATATAGTTGTAATGTGATCATTGTCTTAAAACTCTACTGCAACTCTTGACTTCACCACTTGAAATTGTTCTATCTTCAAAATTACCTCCATTTTCATGGAGATTCTCAGTCAAAACTCTTCCATTGACTTTCCTCCAATATTAGCAGACTCCCCAGACTCCACAGGAAATGGAGCCCTAGGAAGTGTTGCTAATTGCCCACTATGTGCTGATATAGCATTATATTGAGGCCCTGTGGCAAATCGACAAAGGTGCCAGATAATGTTCAGGGTCCCTCTTAGGCCAAAGCCCTATGAAGGGAATATTAAGGAAGATTCTAGCAGGATCCACAAGTAATAGAAACAGCAAATTCTGGTCTTTAAATTCATTCTCAATAGTTCACTGAAGCTGCAGCTATAAAAATAGAAAACATGGTTTTCAATGTTTACTGACCACATACATTTTTTATATAGCTGTGAAATTCTGAACTTTATAGGATGGTTATTATCATACTTAATAAAAAGAACAGTGACCTTTACAAGCAGACTGAATGAACATCTATGCTTTATAGAAATGCTTATGAACTCAAGATTATTATAAACAAGCTAAAGCAATAAAATCACGCTATAACTCTGAATATAAATTAACTTGACTCATCTATAGATTAAGTCATCACCATACATATTTCTATAATATTTACATTGAAAGAAAGAAATAATTTTATATTCGCAACAAAATAATTATGAATACACACTTTTCCATATGATGTAGGTACTTTGTTCTATGTCAGCCCCACTAGGTGTACCGGACCAGGAAATCCACCAGCCCAGGAAGACTAACACTAACACTGCAAGGATAGCAATAGCAATAGCATTTAGACTTATATGCCATTTCACAGTGCTTTATGGTCCTCTCTAAGTGGTTTACAGAGTCAGCCTATTGCCCACAAAATCTGGGTCCTCATTTTACTGACCTTGGAAGGATGGAAGGCTGAGTCATCCTTGAGCCTGGTGAGATTTGAACTGCCAAATTTCAGGCAGTCAGCAGCAAGAATGATTGTGTTCTACCTCCTGTCCATCCTTCTTATATTTCAGTGAATTGGGAAGGTGTCTTCCTCAATCACTCCAGATGTTATTATATTTTTCAGGAATTAAAAATGGTTCAAATAATGGTTTTGGGATATTTCCATAAAAGTCATCTTTTGTACTCTTTACAATGAACATGCAAATTTTCTTATTTCCACAGTATTTTACTACCCTTTCATTGTAAAGTACTTCCTTTTTATTTATTTGTAAGTATGTGCATGTGTGTGCCCTCCTTTGAATCAGAGTTAACTCAATAGCCTTGATTCACAGCATTTTCTTGGCAATATTTTGCCAAGTGTCTTGATTTCTTCCTAAGATAGGGATAGCATGATTTGTCCAAGGTCACCCAGCTGGCTATAAGCCTGAGCAGGACTACAACTCACAGTCTCCCTGTTTCTAGCCCGGCACCTTAGACAATATTTACACAAAATTGGCTCTTCAGTTGTTTATTTAATCATATCAATGTGAGGCTTTTAACCTCAAAATTAACCTCAAACCTTTTAGCAATTGTAATTAGACAACCATTCACTAAACTGATCATAGCAGAACATTAGTCCTTATAAAATTTAATAAAGTATTATAAGAATTCACGTGCACAATTAATTTAGTTTTAATAAAGACAAAGGTATTTATTAAATGTGCCCTTATTCAATAAATTCTTGGAGGCTCACTTAAAAATCATAAAATCATGACATCCCCCCCCAAAAAAAAATTAAAACAGGGGAATTGAACCAAAAAGCAAAGTAGCCTTATAAAATGTATCTTACATCCACTCCACTTTCTCTGCTAAACATGTGTTCTAGTCCCGCCTTGCCCACAAAGCCAGTTAATTGACCTTTGGACTAGTCACTTTCTCTGGGCCCTAAGAAGCAGGCAATGGCAAACCACTTCCAAAAAATCTTGCCAACAAAGCTGCAGGGACTTATCCACAGAGACGCCAAAAATTGGATGCAATTGAATGGAAGAAGAAAAAAAGCTAAGAAATGGAGTTACCATCAAAAATTTCTGCATCTAAATATCTTCCCTGCCAACATCTCAAGGGGGAAAAAACTCCTGAAGTATCCATGAAAATCTGAAAATCAAAAGAGAATTATATGTTGTTTAAAAAGACAAATCGACAGGAAGAGTACAAATAGGTAATCTAGTCTTATAGAACAGTTGTCAAAAAAGCTAAAGCCCAGAAACCAGTGAGGTTAGCGAGGGATCCAGCGAGTACTTGTTTAAATATGTTCAAAATAAAACTAAAAAAATAAAGAATGAAACAGTCTACCAGCTTGTCAATGAAGATGGCAACAAGGTATAAGATATCAAAGAGACATCACAGCTATACAGTTCTGTTCAGTCTCACTAAAAGGATATGAGTTCCACCAAACATTTAGGGGAACTAATTGAAGGGAAAGATTCTAGCTTTGAGATTGATAAAAAAAAATGTAGCCTGGGAATACCTACAGAACTTAAGTGAGTTAAAATACAAAGGGCAAGAATGGCTGTATCCTAAAATAATTTGACTGAATTCATTATTCATGACAAATCTTGGAGAACAAGTCAAGTGCTGGGTGACTAATAAGTGTAACTGTGATCTCTACCTTGTTTCCCCGAAAATAAGACCTCCCCAGATAATAAGCCCAATCAGGCTTTTGAGCGCATGTGCTAAAATAAGCACACACAAACCCGAAAATAAGCCCTCCCCAAAAATATTTAAATGCATGCGCAGCCGTTTCCTCTGGTTAGGATTAGGGAGACAGAGCTGGAAATCAGGTAAAATGGCAAGAGGAGCCCCATCTTGCTCCACGCACCCCAAAATAATAAGACCTCCTTGAAAATAAGGCCGAGCACTTATTTCAGAGTTCAAAAAAATATAAGACAAGGTCTTATTTTGGGGAAACACGGTAGCTTCAGCAAATGAAAAAATTAGGCCCTGGACTATCTGGACTGACTGACCTTGATACCTGAGAAGATTTTTTTAATGATATTGTGATGTAAAATATATTGTGTACTCTAGGTGATTTGCAATAAAAGAAACACTCCAAAAAATACTAAGAAAAATAAATATAAATTGAATCAAAAAGGCAGTCCATAATCATTACTAGTAGCCACATTCTCAACAGTACAGAATAGTCTTAAAAATCTTGTAAATGGCTAGCGTAAGTTCCTATGAACTCCAGAGGGTAAACTGTTCCATAACATGGCAACTGCTAAGAATAACTTTTTTCTTAGCCATCTCTTTCAACAGTGAGATGGAGATTTTCAGAATTCCTCCTCAGGAACACACACAATAGATAGAACCTATTGAAGGAGAGAGTCCTAAAGGCAGATTCTAGAACAGATTGTTTTAAAAAAACCATTTATATGCATCTTAAGAACAATGCGATATTGTTTCATTAATCTTAATTAATTTTTAAAACATAGTTGACATTCTTAAAAGATTGTATAGGAATAATATGGTTAAAATATATAAAATATATAAAATACATGATTTCAGCAAAGCGTTTAACAAAATAGACTGAGGACTCCAAAGAAGTAGGATTTCAGCCACTTTTTACCATTATGGAAAATCACATACTACTTTACCATTGAATTTCAGCAATATTATCAGGATGACTCTATGGGTGACAAAAGGGATTCATGAGCTATATGGAATTTAAAATTACAGACGGATCATTTTATTTTAAAAGAATCTGACAGGCTAGAATTCAATGTAGTGCCATATAATATATTGTCTTTGGTCTAAATGAGTAGGTTAGTGTTTTTCCCAAGTCTCCAGTAGTTTTCCCAAGACTGCATGGTTGTTGTTGTTGTTTTTAATTATTTCCTATCTAATCCATCCTTTTTCTTCACAATCAAAAAAGCAGTTTGTGAATTTAAAACATTAATTGTATCATGAAAGGATTGTTTCATCAGCTATGTGAAGCCGTGAAGGTGGAAATGTCAGCCTAAACCTTTTTTTAAAGAAGTGTTTAATAGAAAAGATAGAATTCACTTGTAGTAGCAAAGTTCCCCAGCAAATTAGATACAGGCATTATTAAGAAAATGTCAGATCTTCATAAGCATATGTTATATCTGAAGAGGAAATTATATCGTATTTTAAAAAATTAAAAGAGATACAGTAGTTTCAATCCACTTTTGTTACCTTTCTTTTTTGTTTAAATTTTAAAAAGTAAAATGTATCATGCATATCCTTCTACAGTAACTTAGAATAAGTATGAATGATCCTATTGAAGATAAAATAATCTGAAAATTCCTTTCACATTACTCATGTGTAGACATAACACACATCATTATCTTTCTTATACTACCTGTTTTATCTATATCTTCATTGTACTTTTACAGTTTCCAGGTTCTGAAGATGATCACAATATCCTGAGGACTTTTATAACAAAATGAGTCTTCTGAATATGAAAAAAAAAAGCAGCTGAAATCTGGAAGACTCCTGTCTGAAAATAATAAACTACCAGACTGCATCCAAGATCTCCAACAAGGCAATCCAAAATCCTACATTAGCAGTTCACAACTATTTTTGGAAAATTGCTAACTATAGTGTAATTCACATGTAGTCGAGCTTAAAAGAAGCTCACCCAATATTAGTGACAACCTCACCAACTGAAACAGACAACAAAAGGCTCTATATTCATAATCTTGCACAATCCTGGTTTTGAAGAGGTTATTCCATAGACAGCTGTAGGGAAATATTTCTTTGACACTATGCCATGGCTGGCTCAAGACAATTTACGATTTGATACAAATAAGAAACATATCCGTCTCCCTGTCAAGGTATCTTAAAATAACCATTATTTTTTGCACGTGAAAAAAACAAGCACATTTTCTCAGCCTTTGCAGTGAAATACAGCTATGTAAAATATATCGCTAATCACTTGCCATCCTTTCTAGACACACACTACCTGAGACATCTTCAGGACACCTTGCTTCTTGAGATGTACCATTCTGCTTAATGGTACATTGGCTGTGCCATCATTCTATACCTTTATAAATTCAAGAACAGTAACAACCTGGGAAACTATGTTTATACCATGCAGTTAATTATAGGAAGTTGATATCCAGCAAGTATTGCTAAACTACAGCTTCCAGCATCCTTAGTATATATTATTGAGGATAATAGTAAGGATTATGTGATTTATAATTTGGCAACAGCTACAGTACATTCTATAGATGCCCTAAAGCCGACTCTAAACCCCCAGAGAGTGAAAAAATGGTTAGCCAACCCACTTTCTGCCTTCCTCTGCCTATCACTTGTTTTAGCCACACTCACCAGCCCTGAAATTGATCACCCACAGATTACTTGGCAGAATTGTTATCGCCAGCAAAAGAATATGAAACTCACTGTTGCTTGAAGAAAAATGAATTTCTCAGGTGTTCTTGAGTGTGGCACACTCTAATGCTTCTAAAGTAGTATTTATAAGCTTAAAGTTAACTTTGATCTTAATTAAAGGTTGCCCAGGGAAACATGGTTTCAAGAAATCAAACATAGATTGTCTGATACGGTATGCTTGTAATGCGGTGAGGGAAAGAATCTCTAGAAAAGGATTTGCTTTCTAATAGTCACTGCATATTTTTCAGCCTGCTGGTTTTCATTTTCATGCTCTAGCTATTGTTCCTTTCTCTGAAAATCCTTCTGGAATTCTTCCTTTAAAAATATTACAGTGCAGGGTTGAAGGATTTTTTTTCCCTCCCACTTGTATACTGCCAGGGGACTCTTTTTGAAGACCTCACTTTTGCTATCAAGAGCAAAGGAGGCAGACCTGGTGGCCTTGTGGGATTTAATTAGAGTTCACCAAGTTAGACTCTCCAGGCTCTCAAAGCCCTCATTTAAATATAAGTTCACTCACATTTCAACTGTTCCTTAGGTCCTTATTAAAATTTCAAGTTATTAAAGAGAGCATTCTGAGATTTGCACTACATATAAAATAAACCAGAGATGTGCAGAGAGTGAAATACCCTTTTATGTGGATATTAAAAAACCTGCCAATACCAGGTGAGATAACTAGATCACAAATTACAGCCTTGCTGAATATAGGTATAACCCAGCAGTCACCAAACAACAAAAGTGTTGTAACTACATCTGATCAGTCTGAACAAGAAAGTTTTTAAAGCATTGATTCTTTGGGACATTAAGAATAATAAGTATTATTACACATACTGCTAGTGTATGTACTTGGTATAACATTTCTTTTTTCTTTTCTTTTTGATTTGATTTATATGCCGCCCTTCTCCGGAGACTCAGGGCGGCTTACAGTGCATTAAGCAATAGCCGTCATACTTTTGTATATTTATACAAAGTCAGCTTATTGCCCCCACAATCTGGGTCCTCATTTTACCCACCTTAGAAAGGATGGAAGGCTGAGTCAACCTTGAGCCTGGTGGGATTCGAACTTGCAGTAATTGCAAGCAGCAGATGTTAATAGATGTTAATAACAGGGTGCTTTAAACCACTGTACTACAGGCTCTGTTTTCTTTTGTAAAGATGTCAGCCTGGTTATTTACTAATGACATTTCTGATTCATTTAAAATAAACTTTCTTGCCCACAAAAACCTTGCAGCACACTGAAGGAATCTGTATTTTTTTGGCTGACAACACAAAAACTTGGCAAACAAATAGAATGCATAACGTGGGGATATTCAAAAATATTTAACTCAACATGTACAGATTACAAAAATGTTATACTTATTAGATCACTCTCTTCACTCTCTTGTTCCATATAATCCGATTTTGTGTGTATGTCTGATGTGCATTCCACCTAATTATTAACAGAAGACATCAGAACCAAAAAATATAATTCTATATCTGCTTATCTAGTTACTGAGCCTCTGGGTATTCCTTTCTGTCGAGATATGTAAAGGGTTGCACAATTACCTATGAGTAAAATTGCACAGTAGGGCTTAGTCCTGGATAGATATGCATAGTATTGCAAGGCTAGACATTAACCATCATAAAGGTTTATAGAGAAATATGGTAGATATACAGTTTAGTTCCAGATTTTAAAATATTATGGTTTTTAGGTGAAATTCCAGATCGATATATTGCTTTCATGCTATGCAAAATGTTACCCAAAATTTCTGTTGCTAAGTTAGACAGTTGTTAAGTGAATTTTGCACCCATTTTACAACCTTCCTTGCCACAGTTGTTAAGTGAATCATTGCAGTTGTTAAGTTAGTAACACAGTTGTAAAGTAAATCTGGCTTCCCCACTGACTTTGTCAGAAGATTGCAAAAGGTGATCACATGACCCCAGGACACTGCAACCATCATAAATACATGCCAATTTGCAAACATCTTAATTTTGATCACATGACCATGTGCTTTTTCAGTGCTGCTTTAACTTTGAATTGTCATTAAATGAAAGGTTGTAGGTTGAGGACTACTTGTGTACTATATTAGCATAATTCACAATGTGAATTTTTTTTGAACCCTTAAAAATAACATTTAGCTTGATTAATTACTTTGAATAGTACTTCTGTTTCATTTGTAAATCTGCTTTGATAGAATTATTCATCTGATGCTTTATTGAAATCAATACATTTCTTTGAAATTTAGCATCCCATATAAAAAAAAGATGGAGCTTCAATCATACCATTATGGCTGCCAATTTTGGCTTTTTTGACCACATCCTGAAAACATTCCTGGAAAATGCATACGGAACTCTCTGTATGAGTTGCCTATTCCTTTTCCAGATCAACCAATGCATTTAGACCCTTAATCTTCCATGCAAGACAGCATGATCAGAGGAAAAAATAAAGCAAACTTGAGAATTTGAGGCAAACTGTTTTGTATCTTTACAAATATGGCCTATGGAATTATCATAGAAAACTGGGGAATGAGACAGAAAGGAAGGGAGAGAGATGAGAGAAAGAATATGGATTTCAGTTGAAAATGATCAGGGTAAGGAGGGCTAGGAGACTTTTTCCAAGGGGGGTACAGAGGAATTGTCTTAGGATTTACTGGACATATTCATTCAGATACAGATTCACAATTTCCTTAAAAACCCATAATAAAACATTGCATACTGAACAATTTCTATCTAGTATCTAATATTTCCTTTTTGGGGAAGGTGATTGAGAATGGTGGATGTGCATCATCTTTAGAGGATCTCAGATGAAGCAAATTATGTGGATCACTTTCAGTCAGGATTCACACCTGGATATAGGACAGAAACAGCATTGGTTGGACCTTAGATGATCTCTTGCAAGGGTGGGATATGGGTTGTCCGTTCATCCTTGTCCTACTTGACTTCTTTTCAGTTTTGGAAACTAACAACCATGGTATCTTTCTGGATTGTCTCAGAAGTTTGGAGATCAATGGCACAATGTTGAGCTGGTTCATTTCTTTGTCTGTGGCCAATTCTAGTTGGTGGCAATTGGGGATGAGAGATCCCACCCTCAACACTTGCTATGTGGGATGCGACTGGATTCAGTACTCTTTATTCTATTTAACATCTACATAAGGCTGCTGAGTGACCTCATCCATTGCCATGTTGTGAGGTATGATCAGTACACTGATGACACCAAATTATATCTGCCCCTTGGTGATTAAGTGATGCTGTGAATATCTTATCTCATTGCTGGAGGCTATGAGGATCTGGATGGGAAACAACAAGCTTCAACTGAACCTTAGTAAGACTGAGTGGGTTTGGGGGGGGGGGCTTCCAGTTTTAGGAGAATGCTATCTTTGGTGCTGATTGGGCAGAACTCTCCCAGACAGATTTTGTGCACAATTTAGAGATTTTCCTGGATTCACAACTTCTACTCAAGTGACAGTTGTGACTAAGAGTATCTTTGCACAACTTCCTGTTGTGTACCAGTTGCATCCATTCCCAGTTGGGGGGTCTTGGATCACCATTATTCATGCCCTAATCCCCTCCCATTTGGATTTCTGTAATACATTCTACATGACGGTATATACATTGAAGTGTATATAGAAATTTCAGCTAATATAAAATGCAGTCGTGCAGGCAATTACATCTGTCCATAGAGCAGTACACATTATATCTCTGCTTTGCAAGCTACATTGGTTGCCAGTCTGCTTCTGGGTCCAATTCAAGCTGCCGGTATTAACTTTTAAAGCCTTTTATGGCATAGGACCAGGTTATCTGAGAGCTGCCTTTCTCTGATTACATCTGCCTGCCCCATCAGATCTGGCAGAGAAGGCATGCTGCAGGACCTGTCTGCCAGGAAATTACATCTAGCATCCCCAGAAGGTGGCCTTCTCTAGTGCAGTGCCCACCTGGTGGAATCTTCTCTCCATCCCCCGAAGTGAGATGACTTCCATCCATCTCAACCTTCTGCAAGTCCTTCAAGATCTGTTATGTCATCAAGCCTGAGAGTCCAGAGGATGAGACAGTTCTGTGATGGCTCCCTTATTGTAGTTATTTTGTGTGTCTTTTTTATAATAATTTTTAAATTGTGCCTGTTTTTATGTTCTTATCTATTTATTCATTTCTTAATTAAGTGTTGTGTGTCCCTCACAGCTACTTTCCTAGGGGAAACGGTGGCCATACAAATATGATAAATAAATAAATAAATAGTCATGAATGAAGTAATTTTTGTAGTAAAAAGACTTTGTTAGAGATCATGCTGCCATTACTACATTTTCTTAGTTACAAAGAATTATTATTTTTTTCTATCTCTGTATCCATGCATCTATCTAACTGCCACTCTTCTCACAAGGAAAAAGATTAAACCATTAGGAAACCACTAAAAGAGTTAATATCAAGAAAGCATTTTACATTCAGATGAACTAGATCAGCCTTTCTAATGTTCATCTAAAAATTAGCTGCCATCCCACTCAGTTTTAATAAAGCAAGGTGTCAAGTAAAGGACTGCTTTGTTTGGATCTATAAAAACCAGTTACTAAGACTGAATATTATCAGCAGCGACATGGTAATAAAGCCCTGATCTATTAATAATGCTGCCAAGAAAGTGTATATATACACAAATAAAAGGGTAAGAATAGATCCCTGAGGGAAAACATATTTTATAGTAATGGTTCCTGATGAGCTGCATAGTCAGTACAGCACAAGAGTCTGCTGACAAAGATAATTACATTTCTAACCAATTTGATGCTGTCCTAAAAATTCTACCCTTTTATTCCACATGCTCTAAGAATATATCATTGTCTCTTCTGCCAGAAATGCCTTGCAGATCTAACCTTAACAATAGCAATAACACTTTTTACTGGCAGCCATTCAAATATGGCTGAAGAGACACATGGGCAGCCTCAGATCCAAGAATATTTCACAGCAATTTGAACATACTCCAAATAGTCATTGTCAATTAAATTGTGCTACAGCTGTGCTACTTCCCATATCCCTCCTCTCCCTCTGTCCACACCCCGCTCCTCACCCTGCCATCTATTACTATACTTTTCATCAAAGAGAGATAAAGAATTAATGAATTATTTTCAAGAAGGATATGAAAGCCTATTATTTATCTTATAATGCCAGTCTGGGAATAGGCTGGGAAGAATCTTTCCAGAGAGTTTTTAACCTTCTACTGTGTTACCATACCAGCTTGGGACATGAATCTTTACATATGTCTGCCAACTCTTCAATACTCAGTGAAGAAATGTAGCTCAAATGTTCTAGGATAAAAGTTTCCAAGTCCCAGATTCCCCATAAACCAAAATCCCAGAAATTTCATCGGGTACAAATTTTTCCTTAGCGGATAGTGTAAGAGCAGCCTTGTTTACAGGTGGGTTCCTGGGTGCAGTTAAAAGTGTTGGTTATCATCTATAGCTCCTTTTATGGCTTCATCTCAAGAATTTATGGGTCCACCTATCACAGACAAAGTTTGTGCCCAGCAGTCTGAGTGAACAGTGAATGCCTGTTGAAGGTGTCCACCTACCTAGGTGGGAAACAGGAGGATGCCTAAAAACCTGGTGGCAGGTCTGAAGGACCAGCCAGGCCACGCCCAAGGCTAGAAGTTTGTAAAAAGTGGAAGCAGGAAGGCCTGCAGGATTTATAGATTTCAGTATGAATGTTGTTTTTATCTGTGGAGTATAAAAGTATAAAAGTATTATATTTACTACATTGCTGCATTGGCTTTGGCACTGTTGCTGTTGAACATAGTATTTGAGACAGTTTATAAAGTCCATAAATAAATAACTTGGGAAACAATAAATGGTACTAGAACTATCCCAGGAAATTGTGTTTTACTGAAAAAGCAGGGCAAAATGAAACTATAATGATTAGTGACTTGTCATAGCATCAGGCTGTGGGTGAAGAAGCAAGCAAGAAAATGGGGAATAGAGTATTATAAATCCTAGCTTTATGTTTTCTGAGAAAACATAAGAGGAAAGTACACAATGAGCTACAGATATCCAGTGCAGGAAACTAGAACAGGATTCATAGCTTTGTGAATTAGGATATACTTGAAAAGTCCAGGCAGCTTCTGGGGTTTCAGCATAGTTACAAATAGAGATAGTAAACACTAAACAATGGGACAGCTCTGAAAAGAATACCTCCAAGACTGTCCAAAATAAATGTCTTGCTAACATACCTTCCCTTCTTCTTTCTTCCTCAGACACATTGTGTTCTTGACACATCTTGACTAAAATATTTTAAAGAATTCCAACAGTACTCTAAATCTCAGTGTAGTCTGCTGGGTTAAAACATGTATCCAGATCTATTTACCTGGAAATAACTCTCTCTGTATGAAGTGGCCTTCATAGTTCTGTAGATTTCTAAAACTGATAATTATTTGAAAGTAATTTAATTGCTTAATGCTTCTTTAAAGTATTTTTAGACATGTTGAATCCAAATCTGTCTGTACCAAAATTATATATTTAAGAGTATAAAGTTATAAAGTGCAGATTTGATTAAAACTAAACCTATTAATAGCAAAAGCTTCCTTCTACAATTATACTCTTTAACTGATTGATTTAACATGGTATGTTAATACTAGGCTTATTCCACCATTTTGGTAAGCAATTGGCAAGCAAATCCCCCTCAAATAGTCTCAAAACATGAGTAATCCCCTTATGATTCTGATTAGGGGTTCAGACTAAGTAAAACTATTCAGGCCTTTCCTTTTCTACATAAGTAATGTTGCATATAGAATAGGGCTAATTTCTCCCAGATACCGTTAAACCAACCAGCTTTGTTTTGTCCCTTGTATTGTCCATATATTGGAGAACAGCTGAAATGAGGAAGTTTTATGTTAAGAGCTCACTAGAAATGAATTTATTCAAGAATTCAACCCCAAAGCTTTTCCACGAAAGTAATATTTTATCCCAACAATATCTCTGTGAGGTAGATTTGGTTTGAGAGTGACTAACTGAAGGTCTACTTAGCTCCACAGTAAAGTGAAGATTTGAAGCCTAAATTCCATGGCTCTAATCTCACACCTTAACCAATATATCACATCTGAAAAGGTATAAAGAATAAATTGGATTGGATAAACCTTTTAATATAATCTAACCAGAAATATTCACTGAAGATTGCTATCTAAAATGACAGCCATATGTGGTAGCTGCAAGGCTCAACATTTACATTTCAGGCCACAACTGAACCTCTTCTTTATTTTTCTGCCATCACAGATGGCAAGTGAGTACAAGAGAGAAAAGGCATTTTCAGGTGTAGTATCACAACCTCAGAATGCCTTTCATGGAAGAATGATTTTATTTTCTATCCCTTATTTTGTCATTCCAAAGCATTCATCCGTTTCTTATTTTAGAACTGGAGCACATGGTCTCATCAGTGTTGCAGTGGAGATGCAAACCACATATCCTCCAGACACCACATGGAGTATGCATGCAGGATTTATCATCTGGGGAACTGGCATTCCACCACTTCTTAGAATAAGAGTCCAGCTATATCTTTCTTGGATCCTTTCACTATAATCTATTCTCAAATTGCTCAAATTATGTTCACAATACCATTTTCATTAGGAATGAAATGTTCTTTCGTCACAGTGCAGACATATAATCTCAGCCGACACCCCTAGACAATAAAGGAATTCACTAATAGCGTATGCTTTCACTTTCCGGAGAATTGCAAAAGGTATTCTTGCTGAAAATGCTGAGCCCTCTCTGTACTTGTACTAATCCAGCAAATTCAGATATAAAGAGGGATGATGATGATCCCATTAAACTCCTGACTATATAACGAGAGTCTCCCCATTTTAACAGAGCCTTCAGTGCTCTGAAAGTTAAAGCTTCTCTGGTAAGACAAAAACAGCACAAGAGTCAGAGATATCATTACAGCAGCCCACCATCTTCTATCATTATATCCTCGCCGCTTATATCCACTCAAGTCTCCCACGAAGGCCATGGTCATTATCTCATTCCTCAGGGTGTCCAAATTGTCAATTATCTTGCATTTCCTCTAAATTAGCCCTGCACTGAGAAGTGCCGCAAAGGCAGAAAGATAAGGGGCAAAGCCAAAGAGCAAAACCAATGGCAATGCAGCAGAAGCCAAATGAAGTAAGAAGAATAAATTGCTAATTTATTTAGCAGTTTGGATCTTGCATATGGAGACATTTTTGACATCTACACTCTGGAGAACGACTCTGGAGAAACAGTGTTGTATAAGGAGAACTTTAGTATTGGTGCCTCAAGTTTAAGGTTCATTTTTCATCAAGCTTTATTATTGCAGCTTGTTTCTTAGCAAAGCGAAGTGCCCTTTTACATATGCTATATCCTTTTAGGTAAGAGTACATATGATGGACTGTTGTTACGCATGCACATAAACACACTAATTTTATATCATCATTCCAGTGAATCCTTCTACACAGAAGCCTTGAATGTGAGAAATACTGAAATCTTTCCTCACATAGAATGTGTTGTACCTGATTGATCACCCAGAACTGCTTTCTAATTGAGTTTAGAAAGCCAAATTATTTTCTTTAAATTGAGTGAAATAGGCTAATTTATTCTCCATCCAAATCCATATTATTTGGTGGAACCCTGGCTGAATTTTCGGTCATTTGGTCCAGTTAAAACTATTCAAAGAACATTCAGTTTTTTCAATCCTCTCTCTTGATCTCATGAAGTTACTTTTGAACAAGGACCCTTGTATGCTCTGAAAATTCTGGTTCTTCAAGTCTATGGAGATTCTCAGTCATTCAGATCATGGTTGTTCCAAAGGTGCTTTTTTTTTCAAGAGGCAACTGGAATTTTTGGTTTTTCTTCTCATCCAGGAAGCTTTTTCAGCTCAGAGAAGCGAAACGTCTTCAAAGAAAAACTAGAAAGTCCAGTCGCCTCTTGGGGGGGAAAAAGCACCTTTGTTATTCTGGTTCTTTAACATTTTCAGAAATCCTGTTTACAATGTATCTGTCTGCAATGCAGCCTTCCCCTTCAATTTATCTGGAAAGGTTGCTTATGTGATGGTATGTAAGAATGACCTTGGGAGACAGGAGGAAGAGCCATAGAATAGACAACCATGGTGCAAAAGCCCATGAAAGGAAAATAGATAGGAAGCATCACAGAAGGGACCATTCCTAGCTTTTGGGGATGTAAAATGAAGGAGGGGAGAAATGTCTTCAAACCTGCAAGATTCTGTCACTGAAACTTTACAATAAAGAAAGTATCAGTAGTCATGATTTGTGCTCCTTGTTCAGATTTCCTTGAGCTGACAATGATTCCCAGAACCTCAGTATTATAACATTTAAGGTTTTTAAAGAGGGAAAAGCCATTACAATAAAATTAGCACTGCATTATAGGGCTACTGCAAGGCAATGCTTATGAGAAATCCTTATACCTCCCTCTTTGTAAATATGACGTTTTTGTTCAGGTGTCTTTCTTGTACTGTGATACCCAAAAAAGGACACAGCAATCCAAACTGTGTCAGATCAAGGCAAAGTAGAGTACAATAATGACTTTCTGCAGTCTGGACTCTGGGCTTCTATTAATGCATTCAAAGATAGCATTTGCCTTTTTAGATGCTGCACTTCTATGTTGACTCTTCTTTAGCTTATCATTAATAAGAACACCCAGAGTCCATTCACATGTACTACTGCCAATCCAGGACTCCCTCACTTTAAACTCAGCAACTAAAAGATGTGCAACTCTTAGAAGTCCTCTAGCCAGCATGTTGAGAAACACTGATCTAGCTTATGCTGAAGGTTCAGGTGTGCTAATCAGCAGGTTCTGACAGGTTCTGGAGAACTGGTAGTGGAAATTTTGAGTAGTTCAGAAACTGGCAAATACCACCTCTGGCTAGCCCCAGAGTGGGGTGGGAAAGAAGATTTTGCAATATCTTTCCCCCAGGAGTGGGGAGGGAATGGGGATTTTGAAGTATACTTCTTCTGGAGTGGGGTGGGAATGGAGATTTTGCAGTTTCCTTCCCCTGCCACACCCACCAAGCCACGTCCACCAAGCCACACCATGCCCACCAAGCCACGTCCACAGAACCGGTAGTAAAAAAAATTGAATTCCACCACTGTGAAGGTTGTCTAAGTATACCATCTGAGTCATTCCCCTGATCTACTAAATTAAAAAATCAATCAAAGAAAGAGATAAGATTAATCTAGCCCAATTCGTTTGCGGTAGATACATGCTACATCCTTAACCCTATTCAAATGTTTACCATATACTGCTTAATAATACTTTGATTATTGCCCTGCATACTTCATCTTCCCCATGTTTAAGAAGGGGGTGTCAGTTACTCTCCTCCATCCTTCTCAGATGTAACCAGTCCTTCAGGAGTTCTCAAAGATTATCAGGAGCAGGCTGTGTTCACCTCCACTATCACCTCCAGTAACCTTGCAATATAATCCATCTGGCCCTGGAGACTTGAATTCATTGTCTCATTTTTGTCCTTGCAGACAGATAGCCATGTCAGAAGGCAAACACTTCATTTTATTCCTACATTCTTTTCTTCACCCTTTTATATCCTTAGATTTATTTATATAATATTTTGCTCCTGACCTTCCAAATCTTTCTCTGTGCCTTCCTATACAGGTAGGAGTTTTATGAGGGTGAACAAAAAATTAGTAGCCCCATTTCCATTTGTAGTAAATTTTCTTTTTGCCCTTTTGAAGGGCCTTTTACCTCAGTGTCTATACTGAAACTGTGACACTGATTCACCCACAGTGGTGAAACTCAGACAGTAAGCTTTCAGGGTTATGATTTCACTGATCAACTACAGCCTAAGGATCAAATACCAAGTTCATTTATGCAAAAGAGCCAGGAGGCCAGAGCATCAAAATATTATATTTCTACAGTTAGAATAATGTTATTCAAAAAAAAAAAAATAGAGGCCACAGTCTTACTAATAGAAATCTAAGGAAAAAATAAATTATGGAAGCACTTGCTGCATGAGTAAAAGCCACAGAGGTTAAGGCATTTCAAACTTGTGATAAAAGTATTTGAGGCAGTTGTCAGAGTATGAAACTGCATATGCCTTAATATTTTATTTTCTTTGTATGCCTGGTATTGTATGTGTATGAAATACAGAAATACAGAGAGAGACAGGGAAAGAGTGATTATGTGGAAGGCCTCGGTGTACAGAGGTTGTAGGGACAGAACAACAAGAAAATTGCTACATTTACAAAGATTGTTTAGGAGCAAATGTGGACCTTTATTCTTCAGAAGGAGATACAAAGGTACTTTGTCTGTTTGTCAGGCATAGACACATATAGCAGACACTTTATAAGGCTTATATAGAGAACTTGTAACCCAGGGGTGAAATCCAGCAGGTTCTGACAGGTTCTGGAGAAGTTTTGAGTAGAAACTGCCAAAACTTTGAGTAGTTCGGAGAACCGGCAAATACCACCTCTGGCTGGCCCCAGAGTAGGGTGGGAATGGACATTTTGCAATATCCTTCCCCTGGAGTGAAGTGGGAATGGAGATTTTGCAGTATCCTTCCCCTGCCCCATCCACCAAACCACACCCACCAAGCCATACCACACCCATCAAGCCACGGCCACAGAACCGGTAGTAAAAAAAAATGTATTTCACCACTGTTATAACCTATTCATTTTCTTTCTCCTCTGCTACTCTTTTTTTTTTTATTTGATTTATATGCCACCCTTCTCTGGAGACTCAGGGCAGCTTACAAGGCGTTAAGCAATAGCCTTCATACTTTTATATATTTATACAAAGTCAGTTTATTGCCCCCACAATCTGGGTCCTTATTTTACCTACCTTAGAAAGGATGGAAGGCTGAGTCAACCTCGAGCCTGGTGAGATTTAAACTTGCAGTAATTGCAGGCAGCTGAATGTTAATTACAGTGCTTAGTCTGCCACACCACCAGGCTCTTCTTACTCATCCTTTGCAACAGATTAGTTAATTGCCAATTTAGAGGCCAAATAAAAAAAATTGGCAAATATTCCTAGGATATGATATTTCATTTATTTTTACTAATGGCACACCTATTAGGCCAATTGCCTTTTTATTTTCGGCAAGTAGTAAAGCAAATCACAGAAGTAATGGATTAAATGGATTAATAAAAATCCTGATGAAGCACAGAGTACAAAGGGACTCTGTACCATTTTGCCTCACATTCCCTATCAGCTCAAGATAATTGAGGTGACATCTTGGTTTATTTAGTTTCTACAAAGTGGAATGCTAATATACAGGAATTGTACGGAGTCACCAAGGGACCCTCTCAGCCCATCTTCATTGGATAGGCAATGGGGGGAATTGCATCTGTAGGATCACTTAAGGAGAAATGTAGTTAATAGGGAAAAATGCCTAAAATTGCGTGCCCTTAGATACATTATATGTGCTCTAGATCTTTCAATAGTTAATAAAGTTATGTGTCACAACTAGGGATGCAGGAGATATTTGTTCAATTTGTATTTTAATGAGATTCCAGTTAATTTGCACTTCAGTGAACCAAAAAGCAGATATCCTGTTGTATTCGCACTTCGTAGAACTTTGTCATGCATTTCCTAATAAAAAATGCATAGAACAATGTGCATACTAGGGGAAAGTATGCACAAACATGCATTTATATTAAGGGAAGTACTGTTTCCAACATACAATTCAGTGAAAGTGGAACAGAAATATGCAGAAGGGGGAGGACGATGGATGTTGCGAAAAGAGAAAAGTCTGTTAGACAGAAAGAATACATTAAGCACACAGATCCTCAGACATTCCTTTATTTAGATAAATGCAAATTTGTGGGGAGAAGTGTTGTCTTAAAATTACACTCTGATTTGAAATAGGATGCATGAAATTTAAAATTCAAAAAATGATAAATGCATACTGAAACCATTCCACTTCAGACTAAAGATGACTGAATGTGTTCTCATTCCAAAAATAAGCACACACACAAAAATAACCATGGTAAGTATAAAATAAATATGTTAGAGCACTTCATTCTATAATACAGTTATCACAATGCAAGCTATTTTGATCATAGCTCAAACATGGAAGTCCCCATTACCAATATAGAGTGAGATAGCCCAGACAAAGACTTTCTACATGGTTGCTGAGAAGCAAGCTCAGTGATACTGAAATATATATTGAATTTTTTTCAATATATGTTCGAAAATATAACTGTATTCCCTTTAATATCAAACTTAGCAGGTCTTTAGTTAGCGCCTCAGAAGTTAAATATTTTAGGAGGGTCCATAAACCTTTCAAGAACCTGCATCCAAGTCATAAGAAGAAAGTAATTAAAAAAGATAAAGAATTGACATTGGAATGATACATGCATCAAAAAAGTTCACATTATAAATAAATGTTTCAAGGTAAACGTGGTCATGATTCATTGTCATTATTTTTCTGGTCTTTCTATCCAAGGCTTTTAGTTCTGCATGACTCTGATCCCTTATTTTAGTTATGTGTATAATGACTGGAATTACCTAGGTGTGCATTGCCTTGATCTGTTTGAATTTTAAGACCTTCTTCACTCTCATGATGTATTCAGCTTTTTCTTGACTTTAAGCTTCTTCTTGACTTCAGTGTACTTGATATTGAAGGATGTCCAAATATTTGTAGCTTGTTTTCCATTGTGCCACTGATCTTTGCACAATGCTTCTGATGTTTCTACTAACTCCTATTATATCTATTATTCAGTCATGTGACAGGGAGTCAACGGCCTTCTTGTCATTCAATCCAAGCTGCATTTAAGTTGGTCATCCTTGTCTTATGGTTTTTTTCAAAATCATCTTGTCAATCAGGAACTGATCTTTTGTTCTGCTGTTTAGGCAGTTTCCCTTCTGCTCAGGTGGAAAGATCTTGTTTTCAGCCAGATGCTGTTGGACTGTATCAGTTAGTATACCAGTTAGCAATTTGAAAATTGTTGGTAAGCAGGTAATTGATATGTACTTGCCTAGTGCTGTCCCTTTTTCTTTCAGGTAAATTTTGTCAGATGCTAACCAATATTCAGTTTCATCTGCTTGAAGTATGTTTTAAACTCCTTATCAATGAGAAGGTGTAGACCAGTCAGATGTTTCAACCAAAAATCATGAAACCACTTCATCTTCACCTATTGCTAACCAGTTCTTGTTCTTCCTTGCTCTTTTCTTTGTGATTTCTGCTCTCATTACAAGAGATAATGCTTTCATTTCAGCTTCTTTTTTATTCTTGTGCATCTCCTTTATCAAGCTATATTCTTGTTGGATTTCTTTTAGTTGTCTCATAGCTGCACCCAAAACTGCATTGCTTCCTTTTTGTCAGGTATTTGTTAGGTTCATTGCAAAGTCCCCATTGATGTATTTGGTGGAAACATTTCTGATTCAACAGAACATTGGAGATTCTGCCTATAGAATCTGCTATTTAAGCTTAATATCTGCTGATATTCTTGGCTATAATTGTTCTTTGCTGCTTTGGCATTTCTTGTGCTTCCTTAATCTTCCTTGTTTCTAGGTGATATTTATTGATCA
This sequence comes from Ptyas mucosa, assembly GCA_012654045.1. NCBI lineage: Eukaryota > Metazoa > Chordata > Lepidosauria > Squamata > Colubridae > Ptyas > Ptyas mucosa. Next base: position 37,054,956 of record WNWU01000002.1, read on the forward strand.
GGTATTCCTTAGTTTTCTTATTCTTCAGCTTCTTTCTTTCATCTGTTTGAGTTTGTTCAAATTGGATCTTAGCATGCTGATCTTATTTTCCAGCCTGATCTTCCTATTAATATTAACTGTTTATAACACTGTGAAGTCACAGCACACAAAAAAAGTACTCTAATACTTAAAATACTCAGTATCTGATGATTCTCTTACTGTTTTCTAGAAGCAGTTATCTGGCTTATGTTCACATGGAGTTGAGATGACTAATGCCACCTACATCTCAGTTTTAAAAATGAGATCATGTAGGATAGATTTCAAACATTGAAAACTTTCATATCAATCTAATCAAGGGAAAAAATTCTCAATATAATTCTATAAGCTTTGATACATTCAGAATAGCCAGAACCTAAGCCACTGTATTTTCTTATTCTGTTCAACAATTCCATGAATTCGTAAATTAATAGTTATGTATAAAAATGCCATAATCAGAATATTTTGTTAGTGATGAATTGTTGTAATTGATTCAATGAGAACGAAGACAGAAGAAATAACAAAAAGAAGAACAATTGGAGACAACACCGAGATGTCACACAGAAGGAATGACTGATGTATTAAATGTTTATTTATTTTAAAAAATAAACTTTTTAAAAAAACAATTCCATGAATTCAAGTTAAGGAATTGATTCAAATAAATAGATAAGCACATTAATTTTTGAAAGAGACTCCTCTCCATGTATATTTCTCCTTTAAATTAGAGACTAGTGATATATGGAAAGATTTCTGCATCCTGTTGTAGTGCATATATACTCCACAGAATATATCCACAGAGAGGAGAGGGTCAAGCTATTTTCCAAAGCACCTGAAGGCCAGACAAGGAATAATGGATGGAAACTAAACAAGGAGAAATACAACCTGGAAATAAGGAGAAATTTTCTGACAGTGAGAGCAATCAACTAATGGAACAGAAGTTGCCTTCAGAAGTTGTGGGAGCTTCATCACTGGAAGCTTTCAAGAAGAGACTGGACTGCCATCTGTCAGAAATGGTGTAGGGTCTCCTGCTTGGGCAGTGGGTTGGACTAGATGACCTACAATGTCCCTTCCAACTCTGTTAATCTGTTAATATATGTCTTTAGAGAAAGAAGAAAATTATGAAGTTGACTAACTTAAATAGGTTCCATTTAACCCATTAAATCATTAACTGTGTTAAATGACTACTACCAAGTTAATACTATATATTTAACAGAAGCAATATGGAAATTTTGTACTAGCCAGCCTTAATGAAGTCTTAGGGAAAATATGAGTCTGAATCAGGAGGGCAGGTTACCTATCTACTCTGGATAGCCTTCCAAAATTTTTTAAAGATGAATTATTGAAGACGGTCTTTGGCGGATCAATGTTGTTTTGGTGATAAGTGCTAATAGAGGTTTTTTCTAATTAATTATATTTCAGAATTTACTATTTTGACTTTTCTTAGTTGTTTATTTTAGCAAATGGTCGTAAAACATGTTATTTCATTTATTTTGCACTAAATCAGATAAAGTTAAAAACCCGTATAAAATCCAATCAGCCCAGGCCGGACTTATTAGGCCAAATAATATTTTTTATTTTGTTGGGAAGTAGTATAGAGAAAGGCAGACATGGGTAAACAGTCCTTCCATCCATGAGATGCTTATCCTGCACTGAAGCCAAGCATTATACAAACAAATAGAAGTTGGCAAATATTTTTTTCAAAAACCCTTGAGAAACATTGAGCATTCTGCAAAATCTAGCAAAGCAGAATTCAGTAATTCCCTTTTTCAAAATATTTCAAATTTGTGTAAAAGAGGTATTGATTTTATTGGACCTAATTTCACATGCCTGCTGAGCCAGGATTTCTAATATTGCTTTTATTAGTTCATGTTGTCTCAATCTTATTTTCATTGGGCAATTATAGTTGCTTAGTGTGAAGTAAAGAACTTATACTTACAATATACTTGTAACAAAATGTTAATAATTAATTAAAATAAGTTCAGTTTTTTGTTGAAATTTGGAGCTTATAGTCAGTGGAACTATATGCCAGATGACCATAAATAAGTAATTTTGATTTGACTTTGTTAAAAAAAAATGACACAGTAATAAATAATCTTATTTCTCTTGTGTGTAAAATTATCATTTATAATTTTAGAAGTAACTATAAATGCATTATAACTGAAAGCACAATAAAAGAAAACATAATGGACATAAATTTCTCAAAGATAATTTATTTGTAATGGTTCTGATCTTTCCTGGGGATCAAAAGGATCTTTTATATCAATTTGCAAAAGCTAATTAATGTTTTGAACAAAATACAAAAGTCATGCTGCTTGGGAGAACATTAAATTATATGGTAGCTAATAGTGTTAAAGAATGATTTAAAAATAAATTACCTACAATACCTTTCAATAAAAAGAGGAAAACAAAATTTTGTTCTTTTTTAAAAGGAGGCATCTTATTTTCACTCTTTTGAATTCAATTTACTGTGTATATCTTAATTAAAGGTTTATTGAATAATCTGTACTTTATGATGAAGATTTAATAACATTACCAAATAATGTGAGCAATAATAATAATGGTAATATATGGAAAGATTTCTATATCACTTTGTGGTGCAAGTGTTCCACAGAATACATATTGTATGTTTTTAGAGAAGGAAGATAATTATGAAGTTAACTACATTAAATGGTTCTATTTATGTATTCTTAGTGAAACAAGAAGTGGCAAGCAAAGAATATGCTGGCTTCATAACACCAAAACTGATACACAAATGAACATCCAACATGTGAAAGAAGCTGTACTTGACAGGATAGCAATGAAAGCACTTACCTATAAAGCAGGAGTGAAATGCTCCCAGTTCGGACCGGATCAGGTGATCCAGTAATGATTGTGGCAGGTGCTTCGGAGAGCCAGTAGCAATGGAGGCGCGAGGTTCCGCCCAGCTGCCCTGGTGTCGTTACTTCCTGGTTTTACTTCCTGGTGTGTGCACTTCCGAACCAGTAAGGAAGGTAAGTAGATTTCACCCCTGCTATAAAGTCATCAAGAGTCAGACTCTTCCTCCCACTCTCTCTCTCTCTCTCTGTTGGTCCAGGTGTACAATTAATACATTTATTGCAGGGGTGGGCTGCTGGAGGTTCACGGGGGTTTGGGAGAACCTCTAGCTAAGTTTCTGTGCAGTTCAGAAAACCCCCAAATCCCACTCCTGGCTGGCCCTGCCCACCCCTGCCCTCCCCTCCCAGAAGTCCCCATGCGGCCCATTTTGGATGCAGGTTAGTGCAGGGTGCGTGCAGAGGCTCATGGTGAGCGAAAAATGGCCTAAAGGAAGTTTGGGAAAGCAAGAAACAAGCCCATTTCCAGCCTCCAGAGTGCCTCTAGAGCCCGAGGAGGCTGTTTTCACCCTCCTGTAGGCTCTAGGAAAGCCTTGGGAGACTGGGGAGGGCAAAAATGCCCTCCCCCCCCCCGCTGTGGTGCAGAAGGCCGACTAGGCCACATCCATCCAGCAACCGGGCAGAGAACCCCTTGCTAAAATTTTTGAAGCCCACTCCTGAGATATTATATTAAATTTCTACTAGCAAGCTAAGATTTACTGGGTCTATATTTAACAGAAGGAATAAGGAAATTTTGTATCAGCCAGCCTTAATGAAGCCCTAAGGACAGGGCAGGGATTCTCAACCTGGAGTGCCAGGCCTTCCAGGGAGGGTGAGATGGAATTTCAGGGAGTGCAAGAAAGTGTCCCTTAGTGATGAATCAGGAGTCACAATTACTTTTGTAAGAGATGCAAACATTAATCAAACTCTTCTTAAGGGTTTAGGCATAGAAGAGATTGTGAACCATTCCTTTAGGGAAAAGATGACTCCAATTCAAGACAGAAGGTTGCCTATCTGCCCTGGACAGCCTTCCCAAAACATTTCAAAGGTTGAATTATTGCAAATGACCTTTGGTGGAGCTACTGTATGTTGCTTTGGTGGTCCATCATGATTTGATAGATGCAGGATTGTTATGTTTTTCTAATTAATTGCATGTTTTGGGATGTTACTCTTCTTATTTTTCTTAATTGTTTAGGTGACAAATAGTGATAAGATGTCAAACATTGCAATAAAGCATTATGTTTCTAAGAACCACCAACAGTATTAAAATCATATCTAACTATACCTGAATCTTTTCTTGCATGTTTTCTTAAAGTAAACGCAACATCTCTCCCTCCCTCTCGCTCTGTTGGTCTAGCTACACAATTAAAATTAAATTACTTTTGACAAATAACTTTTCTTCCCTGTTATGGTTTCCAAAAAAGCACACAAAGCTATTAGTTTCTATAAAGCATTTAAGTCATGGAGCTGATTTAAAGACAGCGGCAGCAAAGTATTATGTTTTGTTTTCTTTCTTTTTTAAGTCTTTATTTTATATTGTATTTTTACCAGCATTTTATAAAATATCTAACAGGATTTATCTTAGCTTTTCAGAGGAGATGAATTTCAGCTGAATGCAATGTAATAAATATTAATATGTGCAATATATGTTTGACTTTTTACCCTTGGCATTTTAAACCAAAATTCTTTTGACGAATTCATTTTATACGTCATAAACTTTCCTACTATGTTTCCCATTCTGACTACCTTTGTCTTTGGATTTCTTCTAAGAAGTAGTTACTGAAAGAATAAATGAGGCAGTATTGTCAAGAGTACTTAGAAGGATTTTATTCCCATGATGATGTTGAAATAAAAAAAAAGTTAGCATGTAGGATGGGAAAGGACTTGTTTCATTAATCTGAATCCTAGGATCAAAGGAGAAAGAGAATGCATGGGGCATTTTACAGTGCTTAATACTGCTTGCTTTTATGGCATACAAATGCTGTTTGAGATATAGGAAATTTTATCTCTTTTAAGCATTCTGAATATGAAATGTAAAACTGAAAAAATGCATTGATATTGTCTTGAAAATGTGCTAAAACACAACTGAATGGGCCCAATTCAGGGCAACTTCTTGATTCCGTTCTCCTTACATAAATCATTTACCTGCATAAAACTTAATATATTTTTCAATATATTTAAAGCATTTGTAGCTATTAAATATGATTTAAAGGAAGAAACAATCAATTATTAATGATGCTGGTTCTACACTAAACTTTAGAAATATAAATAGATCTTTATTGTTAACATTACAATTTTACTTATTAATTCAAAATCAAGTCACACATTATAAAAAGTGGCAAAAGTGAGTAGTTTATTTCTAGTTTATTTGTTCCTGAGTAAATTGTGAAGGAGAACTCAAATGGTATTGCAATGACCTGAAAAGTGTAAACTCCATTTTCTTTTGTTAAGACTATGATGTGAATATTTTCATCTTGAAAAATTAGTAAAGTGACCCTCTATAGAAACTTTTGGAGATTTCCCATTTGTACACACTTCATTTCTTTCAAAGCATGTAATCCTAGTTTGACATAAGAAATTTTATCTTATATCTACCTCATAATAACTCATAATATGAGTTATAATAATATAATATATAATATATAATTATATAATATATAATAACTCATACCTCATAATAATATAATAACTTCAGCTTCAACCACAACAATACACGAGCACACAATAGACACAAACTCAAGGTAAACCGCACCAAACTCGATTGCAGAAAATATGACTTCAGCAACAGAGTGGTCAATGCCTGGAATGCACTACCTGACTCTGTGGTTTCATCCCCAAACCCCCAAAACTTTAACCTTAGACTGTCTACTGTTGACCTCACCCCATTCCTAAGAGGTCTATAAGGGGCGTGCATAAGTGCACCAACGTCCCTACCGTCCCTGTTCTATTGTCCCCATTCATTTGTATCCATTTCCTGTGTTCATATTCATGTTTATACTTATACCTGTTATCTCATACAGATTTGACAAACTAAGTAAGTAAGTAAGTAAGTAAGTAAGTAAGTAAGTAAGTAAGTAA
>WNWU01000002.1:37060907-37081759 GCA_012654045.1 Ptyas mucosa
TAAGTAAGTAAGTAAGTAAGTAAGTAAGTAAGTAAGTAAGTAAGTAAGTAATATAACTGAAGACACTATATTACTAAATAGGCTTAAGTGACACTTTGAAGTCTTTTTTCTATTTATTACTATATCAATATGCCACAGATATTATGGTAACTAATCAAATTGTGACACTATGACCAATGGATTGTGCATATAGTAGTGATAATTTGCTGAATAGATGTTGGCATCGTCTCTTGCAGGAGGGATCCAATGGCCATTGTTCTTTCAGTAAAGGAAACTTTTCTTTTTCTGTTGATGTCTGGTTAGATAATGAAATATTTTTCACAACAGTATGGTATAATGTCTAGTTATTAAGTTTACTTTCCAATTATGCTCATGCCGTTGAACTAACAACAGAGCACTCTAAGGGAAACACCATACTCATTTATAAGGCACTTATAATCCATTGATTTCTGAGATCTTAAAAAACCACTATAATTTTTTTCATCATGAAATCAAATTATTTTGGAGGAAATTAAGGTTGTCAGGATCAGTTTGGTTTGGAGGGTTGAGAGCTATATTACAATGTTCAACCACAGTAAAATCCAGGAAAATATTGAGAAATTTCATTGGAATATCTGCCTAGTGTTTCTGTTGATGCCTAAACAATATCATCTGATTTTTTTAAAGAGCAAAAGCTTGGAAACACTTCAGAAACAGCTAAATTTAAATCATGGAAAATTTACCAAAAAGTCTGACAAAATCTTACTTGTTAAAGGTGATTATTGTGTTTTTGTTACTGTTGATGGAAAGAAATATTTTTCTACCTTTATATCCTTACATTGCTTATTCAGTTTAGTATGCATAGGATTTTAGGGACTGTACCAGTGGTGGGTTTCAAAAATTTTTACTACCGGTTCTGTGGGTGTGGCTTGGTGGGTGTGGCATGGCTTGGTGGGCATGACAGGGGAAGAATACTGCAAGATTTTTTCTTTCTAGCCAATCAGCTGGGAGACTGGGAGGCAGCGAATAGATTGGGGGCGGGGCCAGGCAGAGGTGGCATTTACCGGTTCTCCGAACTATTTAAAATTTCCACTATCGGTTTGCAAGAACCGGGGAGAACCGGTAGCAACCCACCACTAGTCTGTACTCAATATGATTCAGTTATGGATTTCATCCCTACTTTATTATGACATATTTAACATTCTACTTGGATATAAATTATGGAATGAATTTCAGTTACATGAACAAGGTTCTCGCACTAAATTTGGCTGACTGGGAAATATTCCTGGCGATTTAGAAAACAGTTCCATATGTTGTCACTATAAAAATTTATCTATCATTCTTTGTTAATATTAAGACTGTCTTTATTCTTCCTCCCTCCCTCCCTTCCTTCCTCCCTTGTTTCCATTCAATACTAAGCTGGCAGGAATATCTAACATCTGAAGAGATAGACTCAAGATACAAAAGGATTTCAACAGACATCTAACAAAATGAAATTCAATTGTGAAAATAATAAAGTTTTACCAAATGCACAGGTATAGAATAGGTGGAACCTGGCTCAATAACAGTAACTGTGAAAGGGGTCTTGGAATCCTAGTGGACAATCAGTTAAATATGAGCCAGTCGTGTGCTGCATTTGCCAAAAAATGCAATCCCAGATTGGATCAACAGAGGGATAGAATCAAGATCACATGAAGTGTTAGTACCACTTAATAATGCCTTGGTGAGACTATATTTGGAATACTGCATCCAGTTTTGATTGCCACAATATAAAAAGATGTTGAGACTTTGGAAAGATTGCAAAGAACGTGGCAGCATGGAAGCTTCCAGTCTAATATGGCTTCCAAAGCTGATAGAAGAGCAACAAAGATGATTAGGGGGCTGGAGGCTAAAACGTATAAAGAATGGTTGCAAGAATTGGGTACGTCTAGTTTAGTGAAAAGAAGGACTAGGGGTGACATGATAGCAGTGTTCTAATATTCGAGGGGCTGCCATAAAGAAAAGAGGTCAACCTATTCTCCAAAGCACCTGAAGGCAGGACATGAAGCAATGGATAGAAACTAATGAAGAAAAGAAGCAACCCAGAAGTAAGGAGAAATTTTCTGACAGTGAAAACAAATAATGAGTGGAATGGTTGTCTTCAGAAGATTTAGTGTTAGCTTAATCAGGTTATACAGTACTCAATGAGTTTGAATGAGTTCAGATCCCAAGACTAGATGAATTGCATCTTAAAGCATTGAATAAACTTGTGGTTGAAGGTACATTTCTATGTGTGACCTCTGAAAAATCTTGAAACACAAGTAGAAAAATTTCCAAGACAGAAGTAACAGTTGCATTTCCTCCACTGGGTGGAATTTTGTGAGCATTTTTCATTAAGCAGAATGGAAATATTTTCCCCCCTCAAAGCTAACAGTAAAAGGAAAAAGGGAGAAGACAGGATGAAACCCCAGAAAAAAACCCCAGAGAAATCACTCTCAAGAGAAGGAATAAACTATGAGTTTCTATGCTTAATGAACAGCCATGAAAGTCTTTCCTAGTAGCCCTCCAAAAAAACATTATTTCTTTCAATTAAGGAGTAAAATGCAATGCCTTCCTGCCCTGAAAAGTGAATTGTTGCAATATGTTTGGAGGTACTAAGAAGCACCATCACATCTAAAAGTAACATCTCTGGAATAGAATAAGGTTGAAAGTAATAAATCCTATTTTCACGGCCTTAGAGTTAAAGCAGAATTAAATTTTTCAAATGCCATAACATGTTAAGGGTGATAGGATATGATTCTACTTCTCACCGTTTCTTGTTGGTGAAAGTGAAACCTATTACAATGAATCCCCTAAACTAAACAAACATGCATGATGTTTTCTTGGAAACACATTTTGTAATTCTGCAGGATACAGAATCAAATCTAATTCCAATATTTTCTATTCTCAAATATTTTAACGAGTGAAAAGGTCTATTTCAACTTTTCTCATAAGGATTAATTATATAGGTAAAGTCTTACTCCACAATAAGGGGGTATGGCAAAAAGAAAATCCTTCTCCTGGATTGCAGACAAGAGAAGGAACAAAATAATAACTGATTGTCTGGAGAAAATGAATGGAAAAGAACAAATATACCTATTATTCCAAATTTCTCCATTTGTCCTTTTTCTCTTTCAAACTTCCTACTAAGGTACAGGTCTGGATTGTCTCCCTTGCATTCTACCTAACTCACCTGGATTGAGGTGGCCAAAACAGTGGTGCATATGTGGCCAACGGTAAAAGGATTTATTAGTGGATACAGGCACAGACTTTCAAAGAGATATAAGAGTGCAGAATCTTACACAATAATTAAATGTTCAATGGGTACCCAGAAATTAATACCAATACTTTATTGATTGTATTTCATTAAGCATTATAGATCAATTCACTTGTCTGCTATCCTCAGGCCAAGTAATGCATGAGGACTGGGAAAGAAGAGAACACTCCATAGATGATAGTCATAGGCATGAATTAGGATGCTTCTGATAAAGATCTGAGCAGCTTGTTCTTTTAACCTTTGTCAGTCCTACTTCATCAGCATCCCATCCCATTTCATCTCAATTGTTGCTTCATTGATCTGTAAAATAGCTGAATCAAACATGCCAGTTCTCATTTCTATCTTAAAGGATTGTTACCTGTGACCTGCTACATAACAATTTTTATCCATTTAGCTAATATCCAAATCTAGTTTGTTGGCTTTCTTGTATTCCATCCACTTCTGCAATCCATACTTTTCTTTCAATTCAAAATAATGTATCTATTTATCTCAATATTTTATTTCTTGTAACATTAGCTTCAAAAAGTTGACAAGAAGGACCCAAAAAACCATCAGTGTGATATTAATACTGGGAAGACTGTACAGGGTTTACTGAACTGATTGTTCATGAAATAGTTACTAATTCAGAACAGATTTATTAAGAAAAGTGTTGTCATAAGATACTTTAGTTTCAAGAAGGCATTGATAATATTCTCATTAGCAAGGTAATTAAATGGCCTATTTGAATTAAGTCAAATCCAATTCAAATTATTGATGAAATTTGAATTGGATTTGATTTTGATGTAATCAATTGTATATCAAGATTCAAACAGATTTGGAAAACCAAGCCCATCTAATTCAAACAAAATAGTCACTTGATATCATGAACTTTATATTATGAACTCATTTTACATAAAAAAAGCTAGCAGAAAATTGACATGGAAGAGCCCATCTGGATACACAAGCAAAATTGACTACATCATGTCAAGTGATAAAACCATATTCTGCAATTGTATTAACATTGGAAATAAGCATAGAATGGTACAAGCTAAAGTGAAGATAGGCTGTAGAAAAGAGCATATGAAAATTATAAAGACATCACAAAAAGACCAAAAATAAACTGTGATAAACTGTTAGAAGAGAACAGTGATTCTGAGATTAATCTATCAAAACATTTTGCTCTATTGCAAGGTGAATGAACAAATAGTTGAAAACATCCTTGAATCTGCTACATCTATAGCACTACCAGAAAAACACTTTGTATAGTCAAGAATCTCTGGTGAAGCTATTGATTTAATGAAAAAATGACAGACAATGAAAAATACCAGAAGTTTCACTAATAAACTGGAGTATGTTGAACTATGCAAAACCACAAAAAAAGTATCCGAGAAGAAACGTATCAATTTAATGTGAAGCTTGTAAAAAAGGCAATTGAAGAAAACAAAGGAAAAATGAGCAAAATGAAAGCTTATAAATACAAAAAAGAAGGATTTTGGATTAAAATGTGAAGAGGTCTCTGTGTGTAGAACAAAACAGGAAATATTAGAAATAATTGGAAAATTCTATTCAGAGTTACACAAAGATCAAGATCACTTAAAAATAACAGCACCCACAAAAGAGGAAATGCCAGCTATCCTAGTGGAGGAAGTATCAAGAGCCATGAAATCAATGAAAAATGGCAAAAATGGCATATTGCATTCCTTAAAGGTGCTAAGTCCTTGAAGTGGCTGACTTAATACAAATCAACTTCTCTGGTAGAAAAGCAGAGAACTTACAGAGAAAAGCAAAAACAACTTACATGCCTCGGCAACAGCTTTTCTGTAGAGCACATTCTAGATTCCATGATAAGGTATAAGAGGTTCCATGGAATTCCATTTGAAAAAAAGACTTTGTATCTGTGATATACCAGCTATTGGACATTGCTTATATCCTATTTGATTGCAAACTATTTTCTGCAAAAAGGGCCATTTACTTAGAACCTCATTTAAAAACTAAAAATTATTGGGACACCCAAGAAAAAACTGTACTTCTTGCAGGGAACAAATTTGCATATGGCTAAAACTTGCACATTTTATATCAAAAGCCATTTCAAAGAAGATACACTACCTGGAACAGATTGGGGTTAGCTGCAGAGCTGAGCATTTATTATGAATATGTCCTACTGTTTTCTCTGTATTGGTTTTATAGTTTTGTATATGATAAAATAATTAATCTAAAACATTTGTTGCTGTAATAACAAAGGAGTATGACACCAGATATTTAAAGAGTGCTTCACTTGAAAATATTCCATGTCTACTATGCCTTTGCATTATCACAGCATCTCAAGCAACTTTTCAATTAATGTTTGACTGGATTTCTTATATCTCTTGTGTGTTCTATTTGATCAATCCTCACAATTCCCTCTTAATTTATTAAGTGCACTAGCTAAATTGTCATGGGAATATTCCATAAACATCAGGTGGTTTGCAAAGAAGTGGTGCAGTAGCCTGGAGGTGGAGCTCTCGCCTCACAGTCAGGAGGCTGTGAGTTCAATCCTAGGTAGAGACAGATATTTCTCTCTCTGGGCACAATGAGAATATATCTGCTGAACTAAACTCTGCACTGGCAACAGGAAGGGCATCTAGCCAATAAACACTCTACTAGTTCTATTCAGTTGCCCAGACTCTACCCCACAAAGGATTATGGGGTTGTTAAAAGAAGATGATGAGGAGGACTTCCGGCGGCACCACAGGACATTGTGGCCGCTCTTTCTCGGAGAGCTAGCCTCGCGACTTTGTTAGCCGCTAGAACAGCGTAAAAACTGCTGTCTAGCGGTGAAGAACCTCCTTCCCCCCCCCCCGGGAAAAGAGGGGGAAGAGAGCAGCCAGGTGCAGGGTAGAGCTCCTTAAGAGCCCTAGATTTAATTCTGGGGCTCGAAAGGTGACCTCCCAGGAACCTAGGAAAGCTCCAAAGCCGGGACGTCTCTGTCAAAAGACAGAGCGAAATGCTGCAACCGCCCCTGCTGCGAAATGGATACAGACTGGTAACTTGAAGCAGGCAGATCAAAACAGGAGACTACACAATTGCAAGTATTAATAACTTTAATTCCACTGAATACTGTTTCTTTCTGAGACTATAAGAGCGGAGGCGAAGAAGAAAGGGAGAAAAAGATGGTGCTGACTTGTTAAGACAAAAGAGATGAAAGTGAAAGTTAAGAAGAAAGTGTTTATTGACTTGTTAACTCATTAGTGCTTTGTGGTTAAAAGCCCCACAAAAAAAATTTTGGATCAGAATTTGTATACTTGACTTTGTGATTTACAACTTAAAGATTTAAAGATTTTTTTTTCTTTCTCTCACTGGCTTTAAGAATTCTGAGACTGTAAGATTTTAAAATGGCTTCAAAGCAGATAAAAACGGGGCTTTGATCAGGTGTTTTGCAAGTTTCGATTTTGACAATGAATTTCTGTAACAATCTCTATTCACAAATCATTATCAGAATAAAGTTCTGGGTTTTGATTTATTTGTTCATTGGTCCTCTGTTCTTTCCAGAATGCAAAACTGCTACAACAGCAATGAACTGCTTTATTAAGAACATTTCCTGCAATGCAACAATGAATGATAATAAAACTTTACCCCAATAAGTTCCACTCTGTGCATAGACTTCTTGACTTAAAAAGCTCTGCTGGAAGCAAAGATTCTATCATGAAGAAAAGGGCACAGTTTCTGCTGGATGAACAGGAACAGAAAAAGTCTTCATTACTGGGAGGGAGGGGGATATTAATTCCCATATTTAACAGCATTAAGACACAAATCTCTTTCATTTAAAGAGCTAAGATCCCATCTCTGTATTTCTGAAGAGTTCTCAGTAACCTCTTTTACTCAAAGTGAGTACAAATTAAGTTATGTTAAACTCTTCCTACAGAAGATTTACAAGGACGAGATAACCGAACTGGCAGATGTTCCTTGATTCATTCATTTGAAGGGAAGGGCACTGGAAATGGCTTTGGCACAGAATGACATTTGGAATAATGGCCTGTGATTCTGCTGGCACTTTTAGTGTTAAGCAAGTGATCTAAAAGGTAAAGTGGATTCACAGTTAGAGTCAGCACCAGTGCACAGGTCGTCCGTAAAAATAGAAGATTCCATTATTCTTCCAGTTCCCTGAGGAGGCCAGGTCTCTAGCATCATTACCAGAACGAAATCTGACTTTCCCAGCTCCCCTAATTTCCTCCTAATAATTATAGGTCAAGCACTTTTTTGTAAATTATAAAACCTTTGTTCTTATCAAAAATGAATAGTGGAAGGATGGGAAAAATGAGGAAATGTTGGAGGGTGTGTGTGCGTGTGTGAGCATGTCTGAGGGGGGAAAAAATTTCAATTAGAAAACCAAGCTAATTTGGTATGACCAAAGACTGTCAGCCATACTGACAGTGCTCTATTATGCAGTCATTTGGGCTCTTTCAAATTAGTTATGTTAATGTCCTGTGAGTGAATGTAACACTTGGATGGGACAAGATTTCTACAATTAATTTCTGCAGTCAGTGGAGAGACAAGCAAATTTATTTCCCCCCTCTCTGGGAATTGGTTGTGGAGGGTGTGAGGTAGAAAGAGTGCATTTAGGAACAGAGTACAAGCTAAACACAAGCCCTAAATAAAGCAGAAACAATGGGAGCCAATGCCTCCTCATTCATTCAATTGACAATGTTTTGCAGCTTAAACCTGTTTTATTAATTATGTTTGACATTTCCTTAATTAGTTTCATTTACACCAAATCAATCCCTACTGCTGGATGGCATCATTTATCATTTTGAAAAATTTGCATACTGAGTGCTGACTTTTTCTACTTAATTATACATTAAAAGTGTCAAGCGTGCTTGCTGGCTGGCATTATCTGCGCCAGAAAGGTTTGTGGCTGGACTGTGATGGTATTAATCATTACAGCCCTCTGAGTGCTTCTGGGTAATATCTGGGGAGTAAGAATGGTTCTCATTTGAACACTAAAGAGCAGACGTGCTTTTGTAAAATGACCCAGAGCAAAAACAAAATAAATGACCTAAAACATCCGGTCTACTGTAATGCTCTGCTCTTTCAACAGAAATATGCTTTGGGAAAGAAGGAAGAGGGACAGAAGAGAAAACACTCCATGTTTACTGTTAACTATTAACCTGCTATGCATTAAACTTAGAGGCAATTTTGGAAAATTGCTTTGAGTTTTATGAATGGGAAAACATGGCATTCTCCATTAATTTGATCTGGTTTGGTTAAGGCACCAGACTAGAAAATGGAAGACTGTGAGTTCTAGTCCTGCCTTAGCCATAAAAGCCAATTGGGTGACCTTGGGCCAGTCACTGTCTTTCAGCCCAACTTACCTCACAGAGTTGTTTTGTAGAGAAAATAGGAGGAGGAAGTATAAATTGATAACTTTCTAACAGGCCAATCAAAGATTACATGTAGGTGTGTGTGTGCTTGCGTCTTCCTGAGTTTTGAAGCTTTTGTCATTAAGATGCTTTCACTATAAACAATAATGGTAAAAAATAAGATACTAAGTACATCTGTTCAGCTTTTCCTGCTCTTTTTGCTATTAACTACAAAGAAACTGTGTCTAGTCTGTCTGGAAGCAATGGAGTATTTTCAGGCCACCAAGCAACAAAGCATTCCAAGCACAGAATCATTTCTGTGTGTAAGAGTAATGCACGCTGCAGCCAATGGGATCCCTAACCTATTTGAATCCACACTTTTGCTACATTTAATTTAATAGATAGAGGCAATAGTAGCACTGACAACTTGCAGATGCTCTCCCACTCTCAGAATGCCAGTCAAAGCAGCTGTGTATGAGTTATCTTCAGTCAGCAAGCAGCATTTCAAACCTTATTGCCTTTTTCCAAGATGTCACCACTTAACTCTATCATCAATATATCACTTCAAGATGGATTTTTAAATATATAGATTTACAAACATAAAGGTTCTGATCTAATGGGTTTGGGGCCTGGGAACAATTAAAATAGTTCTACTTTCTAGATTTGCAACTTATACAGCTACAAGCAATAGCAATAGCAGTTAAATTTATATACTGCTTCATGCTGCTTTACACCCCTTTCTAAGTGGTTTACAGAGCCAGCATATTATCCCAAAAATCTGGGTTCCTCATTTTACTGACTTTGGAAGGATGGAAGGCTGAGTCAACCTTAAGCCACTCAGAATCAAACTCCGGGAATGAGCAGTGAGTTAGCCTGCATTACTGCACTCTAACCACTGTGCCACCACAGCAATTGAAGTTATGTTCCTAACTCATCAATCAGGCCACAATCCAACCATCCCAGTTATTCTGCCTCTTTCCCATGATTCACACAGGGAACAGTTGTGTAGAACTTATGAGCACATGGGACTAGAAATGACAAATTCCAAGATCAAATCTCCCTTAGTCATGGAAGCTCAATGGTTGACTTTGGGTCAGTCAGTTTTAGTCTAATTGATTTCACAGGATAGTGCACCATCTTGATCTTGAATAAAGAAGGTACATAAATCTGATAAATATATTCATCAAATTGGAAAGGAATGCTCCAAATATCTTTTTTGCTAGTGTTGATAGTTTAAAAGGAAATTAGTATTGCCAATATCTGTGTGCTCATTCTTGTTGGTTGTGGCTTATGCACTAGCTCCTTCTTTCATGAAAGGAAGTATACCCAATACATATCTGGATATGAATTTATGTAGCACTCACATTCCAACCAATGTGAAAGCTCAGTTAATTCATGGAACTTGCTGTGGTAGCATGGGCCAAGAAGTTTCCATGCCTTATTCTCACAATGCTGCCACAATGAATTGGGGAGGTTTTTTTCAACTTTATTAGTAACCCACAACCAGGTCACCACATAACTTGACTATGGCATTAGACATACATTGGCAGTTTGGGAGGATAATCTGGAAGCTTTGTTTAGTTCAGAATGCAATTATTTTACTGCATTGTTGGTAAACCCATCATTTATGTCACTCTTGTAACCCAATTCAAAGTGCCATCAATTGCTTTGTTGTTGTAAGGCAGGAGTGTAAAACTCTCAGCCTGCGAGCCAGATGCATCACCTGCTGGCCACACCCACTTTAGCGAAGTGGGGAAAAGTTGTGATACATCATGTGACGACAACGTATCATCCTGAATTTGATACCCCTGATATAGAGTTAAGACTCAAAAATCCTAAACCAAAGCTAAAATACAACAAATCTAGAATAAAAGTTCTGCTTACAATAGAAACCAAGTATATTGAGATCCATCACTGTGTAACAGCACAATTGCTACAATTTGGCCATTTTTCTGGAAACTTTCATTTAAAGCCCTCCTGATCTAACTTGCCCCATCAAAGCAAAATATTATCAGATTCAACATATTTTGTTCCAATCAATTCCTATTAATAGCATTTATATAATAATTCAGTTGCTGTATTATTTCCCTTTGATTGTCTTCCGTGGCCTGAAAAAATGGATGAGATTATCACATGAATCCTACACTCATTAGCTTCTTTCCTAGAACTCCCTAGTTCAATGATGATATTTACTGTATGATGGTATACCTGACATATCACTAAGTGAAACTGTGACTGTTTTATGATCCTACTTCAGCTTTCTTTTGCTTTACAGATCTGTAAATTCAAAAATTGATTGCAAAGTTATATTTCTATCACTGATGTAACTATGAATGGTCACTGTACAAGGCAATCACTAAACAAGAACTAGAAAAATTGCACACAAGGGGTGGTTTAAACTTTGTTAAAATATTCTCATGCTGATATTGTGGGGACGTTTGCAGAAGGATCAACAAAATGTTTTTTTAAACCAAAGAAGTACATAATTACATAAGTTTTTTGATCTCTTTTGTAATTATTTAAGATTCCTTTTTACGCACTTATTCTGATAAGCTACTGAAAAAATGTTATTATAATGTGTACCCATAGCTCTATTATAGTTATGAGATTATTTTATTTAAACAGGAAGTAGAATTACCACAGATAGGCCCCCAAAAAATCAGTGGGAGAGGAGCAATTTCTTATTTCCTATCAATTTCCCACTGAGTTTCTTTGTGGGAAGCTGTCAGGGAGCATCTGAAATCCTTCTTCCTTCTTCCCTCCCTCCCACCCTTCTCTCACACCTTTCCCATTTCCTTAAATTAGGATCCCAAAGCTGGTAGGAACGTGCAAATCCAAAGGCAGCAGGAAGGTAAATGGCTACTGTGGATGGGTTAGGAGCAAGTGGTTGAATGAATTGTCAGCATGGTGTGAGCGCAGAGAAACTAGGGGAGGATATGTGAGTAGGGCACCTTGCCCGAGTAACCTGCAACCTTCTTTGCTGACTTCCCTATTGACTTTCCCCTTGCAAACTTCTCATAAGCAAAGTAGCCTTTGCAACTCAAAAGGCTGCAATGAATGTTGACAATCCTGATCAACTTTACAGTTCCTGCAGATTCCCCATTGACTTCTGGGAAGCTATCAGAGAGTATGGGAAATAAGGATCATGTGACTGCAGATGACTGCAGCAGAAGCACTGAAGCAGCAATAGTGTAGTGGTGCTAAAGGGACCACAACATACTCAGATTTCATTCACATTAGAGTAATGGATCCTGGCATTAAAAGGTATATTAATCCATTTGAGTTATCTTGGTTTGATAACTGTTGTCTTATATCTTCAATTTTTTCCCAGATGAAACTTACAAACAGAAAAAAAAAATTTAGTAGTATATAGATTATGTTTTTACATTTCTTTGTGTTCATTATCCAGAAGATGCACAGTTTTTTTCTACAGTAGCTATAAGCCTATTTAATCTCATTGACTTCTAGGTTACTAAATGGTGTTAAATCCAAACATTGTACTTTAACTGAACAGCACTTTTGGCTGATAATAATTGAGAAAGTAGCTTAAAAAAGAGAAAGAGGTGATAGTAATTTAGTAAGTAATTAAGTAAGAGAACTAAAACTCTTAAAGCAAACCTATTTTCTTGACAGTCTATTAATGCCTACTGTCATGTTAGAACTCAAACTTCCTGTGTTTAATATTCAAGTTCATTTTCAAATAGTTGCCTATTAACATAATGTATGCTATTTTGCAAGTCTGGTCAGAGAATCTGTAACTAAATAATTTTCAAGTTTCTTTCATACCAAATGGATTATATGCAGCGTGAAATTATTTTTCCACTCTGTCCTGTTCAGAACAGAAGAGTAAGACACAATGTATTTCATAATGTTCTTAAGTGTGGTTTGGAATTCCAAAAAGAAGGCAGACCAATGTGTAATTGTTACTCTTGGGTCTTAAACATACCATTTTAGTTTAGACTTGCTATGTTATGTTAAGTAATGTTAAAATCATACAACCTAAATAATACATTCCACCTTCTTTTACCTTTTTTGAACATTTTCACATTAATAGATCTGTCCGTTTTGAAAGAGTGAAATAATGTATATTCTATATCTGGAAGAAAGAAATTAAAAGATGGGCTTCAGAACTGGAAGGACAGTCTCCATTTAAACATGACACCCCAAGGATGTCAGTAAATTTTTGAAATCCTATTTTGTAATCATGACACATGAAAATTACAAGAAAGTTCATTTTCTTTAGTGACAGTAAAATTCTGCTTACTGACACTCCTGGCTCTTCAGAAAGGCAGATGATATGTTTATTTTCCAGAAATAGTCTGTACCTCTTTGTGGCCCTAAACAGCATTGGGGTAGAAAACTGGCTGTTGCTTCTGGTGAACATTTCTTCAAATAATACAGAATGGAATAATTTGTGGATTACCCTGGGACATATGAGTAAAATTCAATTTGCTTTAAATGTACTATATAAATCTACATTGTATCATTGGAACTTCCCCTAAAATTACATCCTTGGGGAAGAACAAATATGAAGCATGACTTAGGATAATTTAAAGCACGTATTTCAGCACAGGATGTCTGTAAGCCTAACAAAAATTAATTTTACCTGGTCTGAAGTTCTCATGCCCCATCCTTGCCCACTTCTGAGGCATAGCTCAGAAGAAGATATTATAAGCTTTAAAAATAAATAAAAGATCATAGATTCCTCAATATGGTCACACTACAGAAGGAAAGAATGCCCTTAAATTCAAAATATTCCAAGGTCTAAAGTCAATTCAAACTTTCTAGGAGCTATTAAAGTTCACCTGACCAAATAATAGGGCCGTGATGGCGAACCTATGGCACGCGTGCCACAGGTGGCACGCGGAGCCATGTTAGTGGGCACGCCAGCTCAGCTGATTTTTGGGCCTTCTAGGCCCACCAGAAGTAGGGAAACAGGCTGTTTCCTGCCTCTGGAGGGACGGGGTGGGTGGGGAAGGCCCGTTTTTCTTTCTTACCTGGCTCCAGATCCTGCCTATTTATCTGGGAAGGGCGAAAACAGCCTTTTCCACTCCCTTGGAGGCCCTACGGAGGCTGAAAGGGCCCATTTCCTGACTCCCGGTGGGACAGGAAGTGACGTTTTTTGCTGCCCCTGGCCTCCAAAGACTCCTAGAGAGGCTCCTAGAGATTCCTAGAGAGGCTCCTAGAGACTCCTAGAGAGGTTCTGGTGGCTGGGGACAGCAAAAAACGTCACTTCCTGTCCTACCGGGAGTCAGGAAATGGGCCCTTTCAGCCTCCGTAGGGCCTCCAAGGGAGTGGGAAAGGCTTTTTTCGCTCTTCCCAGATAAATAGATAGGATCTGGAGCCAGGTAAGAAAGAAAAATGGGCCTACCAGGCCCTCATGTGCCAGGAGTGGGGGGGAGGGGGTTGCGCATGCATGCGTGTGGGCACGTGCGCACATGACCCGCCCCCGCCCCCCCCTCTCCTGGCATGCGATGGCAAAAAGGTTAGCCATCACTGTAATAGGGCATTTTGAAATACAACACATCAGATTCGTACATAGAAAAGTCTCCCTGAACAACAAATGTGGGACTGTGCAGTGGTATCTATAGGATCTGATCCTGAACAACGATGGTAGGACTATGCAGTGATATCCATAGGATCTGATCCTTTCATCAAAATGATGAAAGCAATATTGTCCCATTGTGACACCAGCTGCAAGCAATACTCTTCCATGCAAGCAGTACAACTGAGGTAGAGCTTACAACCTGCGACCGTAGTTGTTATTGACCACTCTGTCCTCTATGGCCATCCCTGATGTACAACATCCAGAAATTCCTTTTCCATACTTCTGACCAAAGGGGAGTGATGAATATATGATGATAGGGTAAAAGGGATACATAGGAAACCCAATAACTCTCAATAATTATTGAAAACCCAACTGTGCTACTATGGAAGGAACAACTTCATATATAACCTAATAAATTATAACTAATCATAGCAGAAAAACAATGGTAAACCCTTTGGTGAAAAAGTCAACCATGCAATCCCATGGAAAATAAGCCATTGCAGAGAAAAAATTGAAGGGCCTCCCTGATGAATAGGATAGAAAAAGAATGTTAAAGGCTTCTCCAAGTTGATCAAGTGTCCTAGGAACCGTAAGGTCAGGAGAATGATCTTAGTTTCACAGAACGTTTGTTTGTCTGGCACAGATTTTGCAGGCATAGGTAGATATGAATTCTTGATAACAGGAGATGAGTAAGTGTGGCCAGACTTTTAATAAAGATTGTTAGAGCAGCAGGTATACCAAAAGGGGATACATTAACTGATAATGCTGGGGCCAACTGCAAACTGATGAAAATGTTTGTATTGTAGTAGAATGGTAATACGAAAGAATACTGACTTTATATCTAGAGAAGCATACAAATGTCCTCTTTGACAAAATAGACAATAGAAAGGAGAGCAACTATGCATAATTTCACACTGCATATGAAACCATTGATATTCCAAAAGTCTACTATGAGCAGAGGTCAATGTTGTCTTCAGTATGGCAAAATATTATGAATAAAAATTGGACACCAATGAGAGATAGAATTGCATAATTGAAAGCACTCAGAATAGTATTTGAGCTATTTTCATATATTCTTATACACAGGGAAAGGATAGAAGAGTAATTAGGGTGACAGCAACTCAAGGTTCCATGGATATAGAGTACAGTATCCATGTAGATTTTCAGAGCTAAGCTCCAAAATAGGTATGGATTGTAAGTGTCTGTAGCTCAGTTCACTTATAGATCTCCCTACCACAGTGACCACAGCATGATTGACTTTTGTCTCAATTTATGTCCTTACAACATAATGACAGAATCCCAAAATATAACTTTAGAAAAGCCAACTATGATCTTCATAACTGACGACCTCTCATCTCTTGATTAGCAAACTCTGTTCACTGGCTGCAACACTGCCGAAGACCATTATAACATTTTTTTGCATGAAGTCAAAAGAGTCATCAAACTATACGTACCACTAATAAAACCAGGAAAAACAAATTACCCATAATAATAAGGAAGCTTCAGTCCAAAAAAAACCTCTTTGGCACAAAAACAAAACTGACTATGTGGCTAACTTCAAAAGTCACTACAAAACTTTATGCCAACAGATAAAGGCAGAATGCATCAGTTATCACAGCAAACAAGAGGAAAACCTACTATGCATGAAATCCACCCAGGCCTTCTATAATTTTGTAAACAACAAACTTAAAGACTCAAGATCCATCCCACCACCACTAAAAGGGCCAAACAGGAAAGACTGTAATGATGATAACATTAAGGCCAACTTCTTCAACACATTCTTCGGTTCAGTCTTTGTAAACAGCAACGGCTCATGCCCCACATTTTCCAATTGGACCACAATTAATTACAATGATCTACTACATGTCGATTTTACAGAAGATGCCGTTGAAAAGGCACTACGCAACCTAAAACCATCTCTATCTATTGGGCCTGATGGATTATGTGCCTACTTCTTAAAAAAGCTCTCAACCATCATAGCAGAAACTCTTAGCATAATTACAAAATATCTTTCAGAACCAACTCCTTGCCTAACTTATTGTCACTAGCCATGGTCATCCTTATCTTCAAAAAGGGTGACCCCAGCCTAGTTGAAAATTACAGACCAATCTCATTATGTTGTGCCACCTGCAAAGTCATGGAATCAATCATAAACCAATCCATTACCCTCTACTTAGAGACAAACAACCTACTCTCTAACAAGCAGTTTGGCTTCAGAAAAAAATTGTCCTGCAATCTGCAACTCTTACACTGCAAAAACATATGGACTTCACAACTTGACTAGGGTAAAGCAATAGATGCAATTTATATAGACTTCTGTAAAGCCTTTTGTTCAGTGGTACACAACAAACTGCTTCTAAAACTAAAATCTTAGGGCATTTCTGGATCTCTGTAAGTGGATAGCTACGTTCCTATCAAACAGACAACAAGTAGTCAAAATAGGGACCCTATCAAACCCTGCACCTGTTAACAGTGGTGTCCCCTAAGATAGCACCCACACTCTTTATACTTTACATAAATGACCTTTACAATTATATTATAAGCAACTGCGTTCTCTTCGCTGATGATGTAAAACTATTCAACACCACCGACAATGCTGCTACCCTACAGAAAGACCTTGACTATGTATCAGAATGGTCAAACAATTGGCAACTCTAAATCTCAACCAACAAATGCTCTGTCTTACACATTGGCAAAAAAAAATCAGAACACAAAATACAAGATGGGTGGATACAACTTCGTAGACAACCCTCACTCTGTCAAAGACCTTGGAATATTCATCTCAAATAATCTAAGTCCCAGAGCTCACTGTAACAGCATTGCCAAAAAGGCATTAAGACTTGTTAACCTAATCTTGCGTAGCTTCTTCTCCAGTAATATTGAACTGCAAACTAGGACATACAAAACTTTTGCTAGACCAATTCTTGAATACAGCTCATTGGTCTGAAACCCGCACTACATATTACATTAATACAATCAAACGAGTCCAGAGATATTTTACGAGAAGAGTCCTCCACTCCTCTGCTCGCAAGAGACTTGAAATTTTGGACTTAGACAACTTAGAACTTCACCGTCTTCGGGCAGACCTAAGCATAGTACATAAGATTATCTGCTACAATATCCTACCTGTCAATGAATACTTCAGCTTCAACCACAACAATACCCAAGCACACAATAGATACAAACTTATGGTTAACCGATCCAAATTTGATTGCAGAAAATACAACTTCAGTAACAGAGTTATTAATGCCTGGAATACACTATCTGACTCTGTGGTTTCTTCCCCAAACCCCCAAAACTTTAACCTTAGACTGTCTACTGTCGACCTCACCCAGTGGTGGGATTCAAGTAATTTAACAACCGGTTCTCTCCCCTAATGATTTCTTCCAACAACCAGTTTGCCAAACTGCTCAGAAAGTTAACAACCGGTTCTCCCAAAGTGGTGCGAACTGGCTGAATCCCACCACTGACCTCACCCCATTCCTAAGAGGCGAAAGATTTATACAATCTGAAGAGAAACCAGAGTATATTCCTATCCCTAAGAGGTCTTTAAGGGGTGTGCATAAGCACACCAACGTGCCTACCATCCCTGTCCTAATGTTCCCTTTTATTCATATCCATTTCATGTATTCATAATCATGTTTATACTTATATCTGTTATCAAATACATGCTTGACAAAATAAATAAATCAACAAACAAACAAACAAACACATACATAACCTGGAATATTGTCTTAATGAATGGTCTCCCGAATCATTTCTAAATTCATTCAGCTGTTCATGCATACAATTATCTATACACTCCAGGGTTTGATGTATGAAGATCTCAGAAGAAGTAGGCATATAGACACAAAGAGTTTGCATGTGCTTTCATATCATCATATTTTTAACTCATGCCTATGCAGGCTCAGTATTTGCCATGGAGTTTAATATTTTCTTCCAAAGAATATTGCATTTCCAAAGACATACTTGGGATTCTAAAACTGTATGTAACCAAGAAACAACTGGTGATATTTGAAGAACACCTGAGAAATTGAGCTAGTTTTTCACATAGCATGAGAATCTATAATTCAGTGGTAAAAGGACTTTACAAATACACACAGCAGATAGCTAAGGCCAGCTGTCATATTCTAAAATAAATACATTTTCAAAGTGGCGCTGAACGTGATCATTGTTAGTATTTGCTTTAATGTACATGTTCATTCATAGACATTTTTCATCCAGAAGAGACTTATACAGCAGGCAGGATTAATATATTTGTATGGTTTCTTCCTAGAGTGCTCACTTTCTATTGCAATTTTCCCTTTCATAAGACAATTTGTGGGAATACATGATAAGTTACTTACATTGCACTCAGATGACTTGATAGTGGATTTCTATTATGCATCTGTTTCAGAAGCCTTGTGGTTTTTCATAAAGATGCTTCACAAACACAGTACAGCAGACCTGGAATGATTAAAATAATTTTAGGCAGATTTAGTTTTGCAGGAACAGAAAAGGAACAGCTAATACTAAAAAACAATTGGGTGAAAAAATGTGCAACGATCACCCTAAGAACCAAGAAAACATACCATATGCAGGTACTCCAGGGGTGAAGTCTACTTACCTTCCTTACTGGTTCGGAAGCACGCGCACGTCACATATGCATGCACATCTTTTGCATATGCACAAAACCTTCTGCACATGCGCAGAAGGTAAAAAACATTACTTCCTGGTTAAAACCAGGAAGTAATGATACCCAGGCAGCGATTGCTACTAGATTGCGAAACCACAGGAAAAAATCGCTACCAGATCGGGTGATCCGGTCCGATCCAGGAGCATTTCACCCTTGAGGTAGTCCTTGATAGGAGTTACAACAGTTCATTTAGGGACAGCACTGAAAAAAAGTGATTTTGTGACTGTTTTTCACACTTATGATTGTTGCAGCATCTGGATTGTCACATACTCAGAATTTGCATGCTTGGCAATTGGTTCATATTTATGACAGTTTCCTGGTATCATGTGATCACTTTTGCAACCTTCTAACAAGCAAAGTGATTGGTGATTCACTTAACAACGGTGTTACTCTCTTAACAACTGCGGTGATTTCATATAACAACCGTGTCAAGAAAGATCGTCAAATGACACAAAACTGATTTAACAACTATCTCACTTAGCAACAGGAGGTTTGGACTCCATTGTGATTGTAAGTAGAGAAACTACCTGTAGTTGCATATTATTGCTTGGATATTACTCTAAACCTAAGGAACAGAATGTTTTGCAGAAATACATTTATAGTGTATATTTTAAACATTTTACTTTTTTAAAATAATTGTTTCCAATGTTGGTATGCTGAAGAACATTTTTCCCTAACATTATTTTACTGTTCTGGAATCTTTTGGGTTGTGAATAACACAGACTGAAATGATAGACAGTTGCAAATTATTTATTTAATTTCCTATGTATTTAATTGCATCATTACTTTTAATCTATAACAGAAAGAAAAAGAAAACAAAATGAAAAAAGGAAAGCATAAAGTTGACACATATTAGAATAATTAATTATACAATGGATTCAGATCTTGATCACACAATTACACAGATTAGATTTTCCACAGTATTGTGGGGAAACCCAGTTCATATGGAGAAAATATAATTTAGGATATTAAGGGTTGATCCATGTGTCTTGCTTACTAAGGTATAAAGATGCCCCACTAACCACTTTTTGAGGATATGAATAGATCACAGTAGCAGCACACGGAAAAGGATGGAAAGTGGATCATTCTGATGCCAGTTCTCTCAACACCCAAAGCAGTAATGGTGAATCTGTGACATGTACATCAAAGATGACACACCACAACATTTTGGTTGACATACCAGCATACACCAACACCTTGATAACAACTATTCTTTAAAGCATGTCTCATTCTTGGGTGATTTTTGGAGGCTGCAAAGGCTATGCAAAAATGGAGTGTGCTCTCAGATGGCCTCTTCCAGAAGTAGCGAGAAAAGACCATGCATAACTTCCAAAAGCTCCAAAATTAATGTGAGAACAAGATGCACTTTCATATGGTTTTATTTCCTGGTCTTCTTATGAAGGAAGTGTTTCTGTTAGGAAAATTGCAAGGAAATAATTTCTTCTACCTGCTAACAGTTGTCCAAATTAGATCTAAGGTCTCCCCAAAGGAATTCTTGAGAAGTTTGAGAAGATAATTCCCCTAGTTCCCATGAAGAATGGAGTTCTATCAAGAAAAGACCAGTATTTAATTCCATAAAATTTAATCTCAAACCATGTTAATAATTCCCTTAAGAATTAGAATAGAATGGAGGTTAAAGCACCCAAGTAGAACTAGAGGAACTTGCTTCAAATCCCCATTTTACTATAAATTTCAAAGTGACCTTGGCTGAGTTCAACTTTGCAGATTTCTAACAGAGAACAGAATCACAAGGAGAATTTTAGACTGCAGTATCAAAATATAACAAATTTACAAATAGCTGAAAATATATATTGTTGTATAATATAACAATAATAGCAAACTGATAAGAGATTCATACATTCTGCATATTAAGATTTGCCGCATTAGATTATAAGAAGGGACAGGAGAAGGACTTTGCATCTCTTCATAATATCTACTCTGCAGATGTTATCAAGATTGTGGTGGGAGGGAAGGGAAGGGGAGGGGAGGGGAGGGGAAGGGAAGGGAAGGGAAGGGAAGGGAAGGGAAGGGAAGGGAAGG
>WNWU01000002.1:37086391-37156637 GCA_012654045.1 Ptyas mucosa
TATCTATCTATCTATCTATCTATCTATCTATCTATCTATCTATCTATCTATCTATTATCTATTCTCATTATGAGTCTTACTTCCAAATACGAAAAGAATTGCAGCCTCAGACTATAACCTTAACATACAGGAATATTAAATATGTTTTTATAGAACAGCATGATTAAAAACTAGTCTGGAGAATAGGTTTGATTGTTTCCTAGAGATCTATGACATCCTGCAGTCAGTCATAAGGTGAATGACTTTGGGGTAAGGCAAGAGCTATAACTTTGAAATGGGATCATGAATAACTTTGTGGGGGTCTGTCATAACTTCAAATGATTACTAAGTGACTGGTTGTTAAGCAAGGACTATCTGTATCAACTGCAGCACCACTTGAAGCTATTGGAATTGACAAAATCATCATCAGTCAATTGCAAAAGCATCCTATGACTATATCTTTAACATCATCAAACATCCACACCCACCTATCGCAGGTCCTTCGGAAGGACTCGATAGGAAAACAAAAGTGCCAAATATAGTCTAAACATCTGACTGACAGAGCGATGAACCATAGCATGTTATTAATAAATCACCCACCTCAAAGAATAGACATAAACATGGCTGCCCAAAGCAAGAAAAATGCTGAAACATTTTAGCTAATACAATTAATTAAACACTTAATGCAAAAGAGGTTGATAAGCTTCTTAAGATGTTACTGAAGTAATTGAAATTAATATGTAATGTTTAATAAGTTGGTATTTTCACTTGAAGTTTTCCTTTCCCATAGGTCTCAGCTGTTTTTGCTATCATTATCCTATTGATTAGTGTAGATAATGTCTATCCATATTTATGAAAGTAAAACGTTGCTATTTTAAAAAAGAAAAGAATGCAGATATTAGTAAAACAAATTCTGGCTACAGTTTTCCTTATGGACACAAGTAAGTATCATTTTGCCATTTTAAAAAAATGGCAGAAATATTTAAGTCAATCAACTTCCCATCCACATTTTAGTGGAAAAAAATAGAAGTTTAGGGCTGAGATATTTGGTGTCTGTACAAACACAGACACCAAAATACAAGAATGTGCTGACAGTACAGGAGAAGGCAGGAACAGTGCTAATCATTGGGTTTCAGTTGTTATCCATTTCTTTTGTCTCCCCTCTAGAGTATTTGGTGGAAAATTCACAGTGAAGCTTTATTGTGTCAGAAAGGAAGCAGAGATGTGCTGGCTGGCAGGAGGTAAACTTTCCCTGCTTATTGTCCCAGCCCATCTGGTCTGGGAAAAGGAAATGAGCAGTTCGCTCGTTGCAGACTTTAAAGCATTCAGAACTTCACAAGGTTTGCCTTGTTTATTGAAAGAAGAAGAAAGGCACTTCTCATCACAGGAACCTTCTAACCAGGTGCTAGACTAAAAAGTATAGTATTCCGTTCAAATATGACTAGATTTTCTGCTGGCATTTGTACAATGTTCAGGGAGGTTTCTAGAACTCTGTCAATGCTTGTAGTTTGCATATTCTGCCTTAACCAATAATACTCGCACTTTTTATTGTCCTTAAAAAAGAATCAAATTCATCCCCTAGTACAAGAATGCTTACCTATGCTATTATTGTTAATGTTACTTGCTCTGATGTGCTTGTCCTTGGGATGTGTATGATCAGGATTTTATCAGGAAAGTAAAAGGCTTTCAACTTTTGCCCCCAATCCTATGTCAACTTTCATTGTTGGCTTCCCATGCTTTTTACTTATAGAAATAGCAAAGCTCCAATTGGTATCAGCCTAAACTTGCTAGAGATTATTATAGATACAGTCTAACACAACTGGAGGCCATAAATACTCCTCTGAAGTTATATCTTGAGATAGAATGGCAAGCCCCACTTCCATAAATAATCAAAACACATTTCCAATCCACATAACTATTAGAAAAGAAAAGTGTAAATTATCCAGTTCATTCTAATCAACTATTATGAATCAGACAGTGAAACATTTTTCTTCATATAGTGCTGGCTTAGAAAGCAGGGGACTGTGAGTTTAGCCTTTCTTTCAGTATGAAAACTGGCTGGATAACTTTGGGCCTGTGTCAGCCTCCCATGTAGACCAGACAGGAAATATGACCAGACGAGCCAACTCTATTTTATTGTAAAGTTACATTAAGAGAGTCTTGCAAGTCTGAAAGTACAAATCTCACAAGTCTTTTTTTACTGAATAAATTAGGAAGGATCCTTTCTCTGTCCATGATCTCTATATATTTTTTAGTTTATTTAGTTTATTTAATTTGTATACCGCCCTCCTCCCGAAGGACTCAGGGCGGTGAAAAGCCATAAATAAAACATATAAATACAACGTTTAAAACCCACTAAAATCCAATTAAATAAATTTGGCCATAGAAATATTAAAACCCCAATAATTTAAAACAAATTAAAATTTATAGTATTAATTAGAAAAGGGGAATTAGGCCAGGCCTGCCTGACGAAATAAAAAGGTCTTAAGAGCGCGGTGAAAGGTGCGTAGGTCCAGGATCTTCCAAATCTCTGGGGGGAGCTCATTCCAGATAGTAGGTGCCCCACAGAGAAGGCTCTCCCCCTGTGGCCTGCCAGTCGACATTGTTTGGCCGACGGCACCTGGAGGAGACCCTCTCTATGAGAGCATACCGGCCGGTGGTACTATATGTACATGGGAAGATAAATAATATGAATGCACATATTCATTGAAAATACCAAAGTTATAAATGACCTGAAAGGAGCAGAAGGTTCATTTGTTTACATGTCTTGATATCATAAATGACTAATTTTAACAATTCAGAATGAATCGTGAACTGAAATTGCAAAGTTGTAGCCAACTCAGATATATATGATGTTTTAGGCTGGGGGGGTGAAACTCATATCGTCACGGCAGCATCACATGACATATCAGGATTTTTTTCCCCCCTTCACTAAACAATGCATGGGTGTGGGCAGCGTGTGACACATCGGGCCCATGGGCCAGGAGTTTGTCAGCCCTGTCTTAGCCTGAAGATAAATTGGCATTTCAACCAGTTAGCTTCTTAGGAAATACCACAAGCTTCTCAAGATTAAGATTTACTTTATTGTATGTCATTTATATGCTGCATTTTGGTCCTACAAATGTACACCAAGGCAGACTTTTAAACCTAATACATGCAATACAATAAAATTCAGCTTAATTGAATATGAGAGCAGGGAGGAAAAAAAAACAATAAATCAGGAGTCAGTATAATAAAACTTCCCAGTAGGAGGTAGTTTCCATGTAATAGTTGGTTGTCATTAACTACCAGGAGTAGCTGTAGACTCAACTAAATGATGTGATCACCTCAGATGAAATCAATCACATAAAATTTGGCAGCTTTGAGTAGAAGCAGTTTCACATGGGCAAAAATCAATTTTGGCAATATGGAGCAGGAGCGCATTATCACTTTGAACAAGATCAGCATTTGGCTCCAATCAGTACAACCAAATGTTTCAATAGGAAATAAAAATAAAAATTTGGCCCAAACAAGTAGAAACATATTTTTGTAAAGTAAAAAGATTTAATTTGCAACAGTTACTCACAACTGGTTGCAGAAAAGTACAACAGACATAGAACCCAGACTTTTAGGATGGGAGAATTAGATTAAAAGCCAGATGGGATCTACTACAATGGAGGGTGGATTTTTGTCAAAGGAATTTATGCTTTTAGGAAGCCTTGATGTGATCCAGTTGATCCTTAAGGCACTGAATGGCTTTAAGTTCCTGAGGGGGCAATGAAAGTCTCTGAAATGGGGGAAGGCCTAGAACAGGGCTGTCAAACTCCCAGCTCTGGGCTGGATGCGTCACATCTGGCCATGCCCATGCCCAGTTTAGTGAAGGGGGGAAAAGTCCTGATACATCACGTGATGTCGCTGTGATCGTGTCAGTTTGACACCCCTGGCCTAGAAGCATTCATCACTAGGTGTTGATGATAGTAATAGATAGTCTGAAATATTTGAAGCCATGAACTGAATCATTGTCAATAAACTCAATCATAGGTAAAGGATTAGATCAGTTTATTGTTGATAGTTTAGATAAAAATGAAAGTATTTTAAGTTCGGAGGTTCAAACTGAATTGCATGGAACCCTAGTGTTTGGTAAGGATTTGAATAGGTGTTACAGGTAAAGGAAGGGAATAAAAACTTATCTGGGAGGGACAAAGGTGGGGGATTCTCCAACGGGGATTAAGCCTTGGTCTTTTGCAAAGTGACTTTCCCCTACTCCCTCTCTGCCTTTGTCTCTTGTAAAAGGAGTTCCTCCCTCACTTAATTACTTAGAAAGATTACTATAAACACTCCTGAAGAAATAAAAGAGAGGCAGAAGTGCATAGCTGCATATGCCTGTGTGTTTTCCCTCTGGGTACTTACAAACAGGTATTTTCCACCCTTCTCCTTATCAGGATTAAGGGGGGGGGGGAATCTCCACAGGGGATTAAGTAGGGGGAAATCTCAAATACACTCAGTGTTCCCATTTTGACACTATTCTTTGGGGCATTCATTTGCAATGCTTCCCCCCCCCCCCAACATTCATAAGCCCCACCTATCTTGATCAAAGGCACTGGGAGTTTTGTTTTTAATGAACAAATTCCATGACCTGAAAAAGGTTTAAATCTACTGCTTTGAGGTAACATTATACTGCAGGACCCAATCCGTGTGGGTCACCGCGACCAGAGGTTTAGTCTTCTCAGCTTTTGGACTTGGGCTGGGGCCTTTTTCTCATCAGAATATGAGTTACTTGAGGATGGGTTCCAGCACAAGTCCAAAAGCTAGAAAGACTAAACCTCTGGTACCAATGACTGACTCAGTTTGGATATTGCAATATTATCCTGGGATGCATATATTTGCCTTCATTCGTAACATTATATTCTTCATTTATCCAATTGATCATGAATTATGAGTAGAGGACAGGGAGAGCTTTGCATTCCAAAAGTTGAAGTCTTCCAAAAAACTCTGTGGAATTTGGACTTCTGACAAAGATGAAGCGATTGGATAAAACATGATCCAAGAAAATGAACATATAAGCTGTCTGGGGGGAAAATGAGGAATCTTAACCAATTAATAACCATTCAACTATCATGTTGGCTCCAGACACACGAATATGTACAGTAAAGCTCCATGAACTGGATCCCAAGATCTCCGCGAGGAAGAGAAGGGGTGAGTATGCAATAGTCCAAAGAGATTACTGGCCAGAAACTTGGCAGAATGACAAGCAGGCCCAGAAACAACATAGGAATTGATATCTGCCCTTGCAGAGGAAATGATGAGCTTCTCAATCAGCAAATCATCTTGCTACACAATAAAAAGTTATCCACAAAATTAATATGATTCATAAATCTTTGGGGAAAAAAAACAATAGGTTTTTTTTCTAGCAGGAAGGTTTTGATTTGACATTGGATAGTGGTGTTTTGTAGGAAACTAGGCTCCAGGAATAAGATTGATTGTGCAGTCACCAAATCAATGGGGAGCTAGTCTGTGCTTCTCCTTTTCAAAGTACATCAGCACAGTCTGCATATTTGGCAAGCAAATAAGGCGGGTGCACTTGCGGAAGAATAATGAGTGGTTGAGGCTTGAGTCCTACAGAATGTGCCTTGCATCCCAGGTATTAAAGCTGATATAACCCTGGTCCCAAAATATATGTGCTCTGGTTTCTCTTCAGATTGTATACATGTGCATTGAATTGGATCTACGCCTATTGAGAAATGCATTGAGAAAATTAAATAAAATTAAATAAAATTTCATGGGCTCCTCCTGATTGCCAGTGTTGTACTGTAAACTTCTATACTGTCTGTGATAGGTCATCAGCATATGAACAGGACATCAAAAGTTTCATCTCTAATGGGGGTTTGGTCATGCCGAGTAGCCAGATCATATATGTTCGCACTAGAAGAGTTAGTGAGACTGACTATAGTGCCAGTATGCTTGAAATCTGGATGCCCACTGAATGGCTTCAAACAGATGCAGTGAAAGTAAATCTAATGGTAATTAGGGGAGTCAGGGAATCAGTGCATATGACAGAGGCTGTGTTTATGTAAAACAAGTATGGATTATGGGATTTGTACTCATTTTCTTAGACAAGTTGTATCCAAGCCCCACATTCACAAAAAGGACACTTCAAACTATTGTTCCTCAGCAGCAACAAATAATTGTGAGCATTTTATTTGCATGTTTATATACATGCAAATGTACATAAATGATTGTGGTATACATATTTATGTACATAGTTTCATATGTGTCCATGTATAAAACTGGAGGTTTATAAAAGATGGGTAAATAGGCAATACATCTCCAAACAAAATGCAGCATCAATTAATCTTTTTTTTTCTTCCTGAAATTGGTTTCTTTTCTAGTGAAAAATTATGGATTCAAACAACTGTGTTTTGTTAGTTAGCTCTACCAACTGTTAGCTGACTTGTCTTCACTATAACCAACTACACTGGGTATCAGCTGCCATGGAGTAAATCAAAAACAACCCAGCAGGACAGAAATTAAAGTTCCAAGTCTAAGGAAACAACAATGTTCTAATATCACAATAAGCAATAGGAGGAGAAAAACAATTGAAATTGTATAGAGAGATGAAAGTAAGGAATACAATAAGAAAAGGCCCATTTATATTCTTACCAGCCATTTTTTTTTAAAAAAAAAAATGAATGCGGAGCAGATCCTCCTATGCTGAATTCAGAGCACAGGCAGAGTGGGAAAAGATGGTCCTTCAAATAAGCTCATCTCAAGTGATTTAGGTATTAGTAGATAATACCCAGCACTTTGAATTGTGCATAGAAACAAATTGGAAGCCAAGGTGGGTTATGTATAAAGCAGCAACTGCGACTTGTCCTCTCTCTAAAGAACATTCCTCATACTAGAAATACCACAGAGATAAATGCTATGTACAAATGGCCTTCAAAATTCTCTACTGGGGGTAGGGATGAGATACTATTTCACAAATTGTATCTCAGAGAAAAACATATGTTTTCAGTTTCTCAAGGTGAAGCTAAATATTAGCAATGGAAGTAGCTCATTTTTTCCCAAATGTTTTGCTACAGTGTTTGCAACAGCTGCTGCAGTTGTAATGAATGGCAACTGCAAATGTATTAGCAGCCTTTTCTTTCCATGATGCCCAGGCCAGCTTTTCTCAATGTTCTGACTTCTAGACCTGTTAATCCAGTATCTCCACAAAGTCTAAGGTTTGCAACAGAAAAGGAAAGATATCAGAGTTTTGTTTTATTATATTACTGGGTAAATTGAATCCATAAAAAGTAGCTTTGGCTACTACTAGTAAAATTTTAAAAGCCTTCTATATTTTTTTCATCTTCTTTTTTTTAATTTAATTTATATGCCGCCCTTCTCTGGAGACTGAGGCGGCTTACAATGCGTTAAGCAATAGCCTTCATACTTTTGTATATTTTTATACAAAGTCAGCTTATTGCCCCCATAAACCGAGTCCTCATTTTATCTACCTTAGAAAGGATGGAAGGCTGAGTTAACCTTGAACCTGGTGAGATTAGAACTTGCAGTAATTGCAGGCAGCTGAATGTTAATCACAGTGCCTTAGTCTACTGCGCCACTCAGGCCCCTATCTTTAATGGAAGATAGAATTGTTTTATCTGTAAAGCGGTCCAAAATTTCTTCTTCCAGAACTTCAGTTTCTTTACCTTCTTTAAGGAGAATATGAAATGGAATGATTTTTTTGTATGTATTTTTTTAATCAAAACTTTTAAATGGGAAGATAAAAACTAATGCAAACTAATATAAAGAAAAAGGAAGAAATCAAAGAAAAAGCAAGAAAAGAAAAAAGTTGAAGGAAAAATAGAAAACAAAGAAAAAAGATATAAAGAAGTAGCTTCCTTTATTTTTCATAGCAATTTTAAGTTAAGTATGAATAGATTTTAACTTCTCTCTTTTAAGATTATATTATATTACTCTTTCTATAACCTATCTAATAATCAAAACTATAAATCATAAGGTTTTTTTTTCATTTTTATGCAACAAGTTCATAAGAAGCTCCTAGTCACCAATAAATGTAGTTTTTTTCCCCTTAAGTCAGTTTATCCATTTCGGCAAAATCTGTCAACTTCAGTAACCGTTCCTTCATAGTGAGTAGTATCAAATTTTTCCATCTGTACATATAGTAGAGAATATGAAATTAATTGATGCGGTATCAAATCATTGTCAGTTCTTAGTAAGCACATAGATAGATTTGCTCCATGATTATCTATCTGTAACCTGGCCTTTCATTCTTTTTTCAATTGTACCCTTATCTCCATTATTCATTTTACTGCTGGCCATCATCTTCTGCTTTTTAACTTTCCCAGCATTACAACCTTACCCAGAGAGTTAGATGTCCATATGATATGTTCAGAATAAGTTGAGCTTGCTCATTTGTGCCTCAAGTGAAAACTCTGGGTTGATTCGTTGGATGATCCATTGGTTTGTTTCCTTGGTTGTTCATAATGTTCTCAGGAGTCTTGTCCAATGTTCAAAAGCTTCAATACTTTTCCTATTTACTTCTTCCAAGTTCAACTTTTGCTTCCTTAGATAGAGGGTCACAGGGAATATGATGGCTTGCAATATTCTGATCTTTGTAGACATAGACATCTCATGGCATCTAAATATATAGTATTTTCCAAAGTCTTCATGGCTGCTCTGCCAGGTGCTAATCTGTGATGTATTTCTTGACTGCTATTTTGTTTACTATTAAGGGAACATGAAAAGTACAGGAGAAATGAAGAAATCGGTTGATTTTTATTTCGGGAGAAAAGTAATGAGTTAGTAGTTCTTTTTAACTCTACAGATGCTATGCTGTCCTACCCACCGAAAGTAGTGAATCCTTTTGCTTTGTGTTTCAGCAAACTGCTTATCAGTGCATAAAGATAAGGATCACACTGTTGTGTTTGTTAACCCTAAGCGTTAACAAAGTTGTCCACTTCTGTGTTTTGCAGGAAACAGTTTATAGTTTCATCAGTTAAGTATATGTTCCATGATTTATAAATATAACTATTACTGTGGTCTTCGTCCAGGCTGACAACAAAAGGATAAATATAGTGTATAGAGCAGTCCCTCTGGTTATACCATGAACATGACATATGTCATCCTGTGATAAATTGGCTCTGTGTCTGTTCAATTTGAAATCTAAAGCTCTGGAGGCAGAGGTGTTAGGAAGCAGGCATAATTCTGGCAAACAGAGGCC
Source organism: Ptyas mucosa (assembly GCA_012654045.1). Taxonomy (NCBI): domain Eukaryota; kingdom Metazoa; phylum Chordata; class Lepidosauria; order Squamata; family Colubridae; genus Ptyas; species Ptyas mucosa. The sequence continues at coordinate 37,095,576 of WNWU01000002.1, forward strand.
TCAGATGCACAAAATTAGTGTGCATGGAGCAGATAACAGAGAGCACGAGCGAGACAGAAAGGAAGTTTGCACACATTTGATGACTTCCTGGGGTCTAGGTGGTATTGGCAGATGTTAGGTGTGAAAAAACATCTGTAAGCATGATAATGAATGTTACCAGAATTTGAAGTGACAACTGTATCAAGCACAAATGCTACCTTGCCTCTCCATTTGCATACCAATTAAATAAAAAAAGTAAATATTGGGTTCAGAATTTGTTTGACAACTGATCTACTGTGTTTACACACTACACCTGGGTCAGGCATTTTGGCTGCTCAACAGCTGCAGCATCAAATAATGATTTAAGTAGAAATAGGCATCCAGACTGCTACTAAGTGTTTCACTTTAAACTAAAATTAGAGATGGGTCAAGGTGGTTAAGAAACATGTGTGGGATCTGCCATGGGCTCCTGAGATCTTATTACAGTATGTCATGGTTGGTTTGAACTGTCTCAGTCAGTTGGAAGTTGATAATGAGAGCATGAGTGTGTCAAAATATTGATATGCATACTTTTGGGGTGAACTATTTCCAAGTTTTTCCCAATATTTTCAAAACAATGACTTATTAACTTTAGAAATATCTCTCGGTCTGCACATATGTACATAGCATTACAGTTGTTTTTTTCAGACCAGAAACAAATAAATTCACATTCATTTTCTATCAGTCTTTCAAAGTAGACAGGATCAGGACAACAGCTAGAGAAGTATGTTTTATTGAGTAGGCTGCAATAAAAGAATCTTACAAGTCTATCAGTGTCTTTACTTCTTTCCTTCTTTGAAAAGTTGGCAGGCTGAGAACTAATCTGTGTCTCTTAATAACCAAGCCTTTTTGGATTTAACACATTTCTTCTGCATGTTTCCCCAATAGCTTCTACATTCCTTCTTCAAGGCCTACTTCCTGGCTCCATGTATATTCATTTTGAACCAGGTGTAGAAATTAAAGTAGAAGAAAACAAGATGAACCTCTCATATCATGCAACTGATGTAGAAACTAAAATAGAAGAAAACAAGATGGACCTCTCATATCATGCAATAGTATGCATGGGTATAATCATGTTAAACCTCACATCAGTTTAAACAAGCAATCAAGTATTTTAAATTTTAACAGAAGCAATAGTAGTTTTTTTCCCTATGTACTATAGGTAAGCTAGTGAGGAGCAGGCCATGGAACAAATGAAGAGTTGGTCTTCTTTTCTTCCTTCTCTTCTCTTTGGACTGTGCAATCTGTTGACCAGAGCATTCACTGCTTGTGTGTGTTGCATAGCCTCAATAACAACACATTCTGTCTTTCTTTATTACTGACAGGATTCAGTAAAATGATTTCTGAGTGGGTGCAGATGGGGTCTCAAAGAGTGCTAACCACCTTGCCACACACCATGCCTTCGGTATAATTTTGGACTGAAATATCACCCATAGGGAAGATGAATGACATCATTCACTCTGGGCCAAAAAACTGAACACATTCAACAACTCCAAAGAAACTTTTCACTTCTGGAACAGCTGACATGTAGCATTGTTCAGGATGAAAGTGAGACTGTCAGCAGCACAATGGACATGTGTAAGTCTTGATTATCTGCTATAATTCTAGCTTTGACACCAATCTATCGTCCACTCATAGTTCCAGTTCCATTACAGCCTTCGTCTATTTTGCTGTGTCCAGTCCATTATTTCCAAAGGTGCTTAAAATTCTATGTGTCAAACAGCTCCTGAGTGATCTACTTCCAAAAAGCCACAGAAGGACTCTTTATACTCAGGCAATACTCACTTGATGGCTATCTGTAGTTACATTGTCAATCACCTGGTTAAGCTGACCTTTTTAATAATATCTTGGGTTGTGGACATGATTATAAAGAAAAATTGACCTTTCTTTCTACATTTTATGATTCCATCCCTGACAGAGTTAAAAAGAACATTAATCAATTCATTTTGCATGTCATAAGTCAGGTATGTTATTGTTCTGTTTTTCCTACTCAACAGTTTGCCCATCACAGGCTCATATTTTTTAGGGAAGCTGATAACTAGGAGTGTCATGTATAAGTAGGCAGCCATGAACACTGAAATTATAAGTATGTTATAAAATAAATACATTTCCTAGATCCACCTGTGTATATATTATACCTCTGTGACTTCCAAAGGTGAAGCAAAGGAAAGTCAGGATCAAGATACTCATAATTGGACTTCATGGGACAGTAGTGGACAGGGAAAGAGCCAAAGATCAGATTGCCCTGATCTTCTAGAAGAAGAGTGAAATAATAGCAATAACACAGAAATCCACAAATAGAAAATCAGAGACAGTCTCCTTTATTCTGCTTTACAAACTATTGCACGTAGAACTTACTGTTATATATTATAGAAAATTGTAAAAATAATATTTACCTACATTTTTCTTAGAGATTATTGCAAATGCTGCCTATTTACAACTTTCTTACTCTTCCCCTTCCTCTCAATCCATTCACCCTTCTTTCAAATAATTTGCAATTTAATTTTAATATTTCTTTCATTCTGGTCAATCACTTTTATAATCATTACATATTCATTCAGCATCCATTCATTCTTGACTGTATCCCTTCTTGTTTTACCACACACACACTTCTGAAGTTCCTACTGCAATAATACTCAATTCTCATTTCTAACTAGGCAGCAACACATTCTTAAACACACCTTTCAACAAACATTTATTTCTTGCAGAAGATAATATACTGCCCATTATATTTCTGATATTTGCACATTCTAAAATATCCCCATTTCCCCATTTTTAATAAACATTCTATTCACACACAAATTCTTTTGCTTGCTCTGCTTTTTTAATATTTATTTATAACTTGCAGTTGTTCTCTTCATGTTCCCAATGAAGCACAACTACCTTGAGTTTTGATAGACTAATTTTCAGGTTCTTTTATATCTCTGCATTAGTCTGTTTAATATTCCTTTAAAATAATTCAGGTTAGCAGGGGTGAAATTCAAATTTTTTCCCTACCAGTTCTGTGGGCATGGCTTGGTGGCATTGGCTCGGTGGTCATGTGTCAGGGTGGGTGTAGCCAACTCAATGTCACTCCCACCCAGTCACATGACTCCCCCCAGCCACACCTGCCCAGGTTTTGTCGCTTCCAATGTTTTCTGTGGGAAATGGGTCATGTGACTGGGTGGGCGTAGCCAATGTGATTGATCTCACCCTTAGGAAATTTCTCCTTAGTCCAACTGACAATAAAATAGCACAATAAAATAGCACTGTTCCAATATTTAGAATAGAATAGAATAACAGAGTTGGAAAGGACCTTGGAGGTCTTCTAGTCCAACCCCCTGCTTAGGCAGGAAATCCTTCACCACTTCAGACAAATGATTATCCAATCTCTTCTTAAAAACTTCCAGTGTTGGAGCATTTACAACTTCTGGAAGCAAGTTATTTCACTGATTAATGGAAATTTCCTGGTTCTGTCAGAAAATTTGAGGGGCTCGTACAAAAATGAGGGAGTCAATCTATTTTCCAAAGCACCAAAAGGCACAAGGCCCTGGAGTGGGTTGGGAATGGAGATTTTGCAGTATACTTCCCCTCCCATGCCCACTAAGCCACATCCACCAAGCCACACCATGCCCACCAAGCCACGCCCACAGAATCGGTAGTAAAAAAATTTGGATTTCACCACTGGATGGAAACTAACCAAACACAGAAGCAACCTAGGACTAAGGAGAAATTTCCTAAGGGTGAGACCAATTAACCAATGGAATAGTTTGCCTTCAGAAGTTGTGGATGCTCCATCACTAGATGCTTTCAAAAAGAGTGAGGGAAGTACACCCCAAAAGGACGGTGTCAGGAACCACTAAAACAATGCAGAAAACTTAAAACAGCCATTCCCCTTTTTTAAAAAAGTCAACCCCAAAGCAAACACAGCAGCTGAGAGGGAAACTAAGAGCAGCTGCTCAGGCTGATTGAAAGCCTGGGTGTGCTGCCAAAAGCCATTAACCCTTCCAACTCTATTATTCTATGTTCTCTATGTTCTAAATTGGGTGCTTCACAGCAGAAGCAATACAGCTGGCTGGACCACACATGCATAAATTCATGGCCTGTATGATCAAGCTGCATCATTGTCCCCTCCTGTATCTTTTCCCATAGGAAGAAACAAGAAGTAGCCAACACTGCAGCAGCTATAAAAAGTCTTGGGAAACTCCAGGGAGTATCAGCTAATCATACAAGTGTTATTTAATATTCTTTATAATGAAAATGTTTGTAATATTGTCCTTCTTCCTGAAGGGAAGAGGTTAATCCCATCCCCAGATAGGTGCTTGATGGATTTCCCTGCCCTAATCCTGTCAGTTTCCATTGTTTATCGACTTGATTCAGCATGTATCAGCTGCATTCCAGCTGCAATTGTTAAGTGGAGTTATTAACCGAAGGGGGAGAGAGAGGAAAAAAACCTCTCTTGCACTTTATTTTTAACCAGTTCTCCAAACTGCCTAAGCAATTTACTAACGGCCAGGGAGAACCGGTGAGAACCAGCTGAATTTCACCTGTGGTTATTAATGAAGAAATAATGGAACAATTAAAAATAATAGCACAGAGTTTCTCTCTCTCCCTTCCTTCATCTTTCTTTCTCTCTTTCTCTGTCTTTTTGGGGGGAGGGTGTTTGTGGCTATAACTATTTTCAAAATTGTTACTGGATATTTTCTGTTACATGAAACTGCTAAAAGGCTTTTGCAGTCATATAATGCAATAAAACATTTTTTAACGGTAAAAGTAAACTGACATATGAAGCTACTTCTAAATAACTATGTAAGAGAGGAACAAATCTTTTTCTGAAAATTACTGGCGCAAATACACAAAATTAGAGCTGTAATGTGTGGTAATATTATTTATAATAGAATTTTGGTGGAGAAAATAGAGTAGAAAGGAGATTGACACATTGAGAACTACATGAAAGGAACACGAATGTGATAAAGTCACTGTATATGAGTTGGGTAGCTATATAAATTTGTTTAATAAATACAGTGGGAAACATCTTTGGGGATTCCAGAATTTACATGGCACTAATTGGATTTTTGATCTCCCTTTTATTTTGAGACATAATGGACTAGTTTTACACTGTAACTAAATTACACAAGAAAATGTAGTATATATACCAAAAATAATTCAATAACAATTTAATCTGATACATTGGGTTAAGTGATGTAGGGTTTGATCTAATTTCAGGCAAGTTCAAGCCTCTATTAAGAGATACCTGTGTTCTCTCTCTCCCTTCCTTTTTCTTTTTCTTTCTCTTTCTTTCTCTCTTTCTTTGTCTCTTTCTTTCTTCTCTCTCTCTCTCTCTTTTTCCTCCCTCTCTTTTTCCTTTCTCCCTTTCTGTGAAGAACCCCAGAAGGTCTTTGGTAGGAGAAAGAAAAGTCAAACGTTTTGAAACTCAGAACATGCCCATTGATCATCTGGCATTCTTAGAGCTCCACTTTGATTGGCTTAGCCTGAGCAAGGATAGCTAGCAGCAACTTATAAGAAGATCTCAACTCAAACTCAGTGCACGTGGGGATCCCCAAACAGTGAGGAAAAACATTTTGTAGCTTAGCCTGAGCAAAGATAGCTAGTGCAGGACTTAGAATAAGCTCTCAACTCAAGCTCAGTGGACCTGGGGATCTCCCTAAACAGTGAGCATTTCTTTGTTTCTTTCTCCCTTGAAGCTCCCCCCCCCCCACTTACATCCCATTTTTGCTTCCAGAGGACTGCAGGGAGTCTTTCTAGGCACCCCCCACACCCCATTTTGGCCTTAGCAAGCCTCCCTGCAGCCCCTGGGAGCCAAAACAGGGAGCGAGGGGGACTCCTGTAAGGGGTGGGAAAGGCAAGGTCGCAGTTGTGGTGGGGGTGGCGCAGCATGCTCTGGGGGGGGGGCTAGCGCGACTTACCTGTAGTCAGGAGGAGGCAGCTCAGTTGGGGCACAGGGCAGGCACCACGTGGGAAGGCAGCTTAGGCAGGCAAGCTGCCCAGGTAGTGAGGAGGAAAAGGAAGTGATTGGGCAGGGTGGCGACCAGGAGGACCGGTTCAGGGGCATGGCCGGCCAGCCATTAATACCGGTTCTGTGACCCTCTCCAATTTATCACTACCGGTCCTCCCAAACCAGTGCGAACCAGTAGCAAACCCCCACTGATATGTATGTATGTATCATAGTATGTATTTATATGTATGGGTGGGTGGGTGTGTATGTGTATATGTATATGTATTGTGTATCTATATAGCATGTGTACATGTGTGGTATGTATGGTACACTTTTGAGAGCAGACAACAGAATTGCATTTTTAATGAGTGCCAATGTGCCCACAGTAAAAAATGACAATAAAGGTTATCTATCTATCTAAGGTTATCTACATGTACTATCACATCCCAAATTAAATTTAACATCATAAGCATTCATTATATATTTATATATAAACATATTAAACAGTCAAGTGGATATCGTATATTCATGCCTTACTCCTTGCTCAGAATTTGCTAAACATTCTATTTATATCCGTCAAACTGCAACTGAAAAGATTCTTAGTGACTTATCCATAAACAAATAATTAATTGCTGTTCTTGCCTTCTTGAAGAGCATCTCCCAGAGAAATTCATGGCACCCATGGGGTTCAAGAAAGTCCTCAAGGCCTGGCTGTGTTTCCAGTCCTGAGGAGCCCCTATTATGTTTTTTTTAATCTTGGTTTTTATGGTATGACAATGTTCTTTTTGACCAAGTTTGTCTGGTTTTTAATTGTCACTCCATTATTGGTTGGATATTGAGTTTTTTCTGGTGGGGTGACATATTATTATTCTAATGATGATGATGAATACACATCTCCCACAACTACATTCTACCTACATGTCTGTTTCCCTGAAAATAAGACCCAACTGGAAAATAAGCCCTAGCATGATTTTTCAGGATGCTCATAATATAAGCCCTACCCCAAATATAACCCCCAGTTAAGAGTGTCAACCAGTTGGAGGCGTTTAGTACTGTATTTCTCCCAAAATAATACCTAGCCAGAAAATAAACCATAATGCGTTTTTTGGAGCAAAAATTAATATAAGACCCAGTCTTATTTTGGGGAAAACATGGTACTTATAACAAATATAATTTGTTTATACAAAAGCAAGAAGTAAAAAAGAAAACAAAAATCCAAACATCTAATTCTACTGTACAGTACATAAAATTTAAAAAAGGCTTGAAAAACCACATCTGTTTTGTTTATTTCAAGAGAGATGCTTCATGCATTCCTTCTTCTGGAGGATTTGCACAGTTCCAGATTGTAATCAAATACTATTCAAAATATGGAAAGGGAAAGAAAAATTTCATTTTATTTTCCAATTTTGACTGGTTTTCCCGATGTGTCTGAGTATACATTTTAATATCGATAGCAAAGTGAATGTGATATTTTAAATATCTTAACCTACCTTAAATGTTATGGAAGCAATCATCTTTAATACACCTAAATATGTTAAATATGTCTGTATTCAATTCTTATTAGAAATTAAGATAAATTAGAGATTAGCTCATTTATATGGCACTTTACAAATCACAGTAAAACAATATGTCAGTGTTGAAGCAAAATTCCAACAGTTTCATGATTTGAGAGCACAAATACTGATAAGAGATATCTTTAATTTATTGTGAAATGAGTCACTACTCTGTAGTACATGCCAGCAACAAAAAAAAATGTTGTTCTTTTAGTGACTGTGGATCTCTGGTTTATTATTAGCATTTTGCATTTTCTAGTGCTTCTTTTTCCTTAACCCTTACAAAGATTTTTCTCAAAATATGAAGAGGAAGTATTTCCTGCTAAGTAGTTCTACTATATTGCAAGATCAGGGTAATAGACTGAGCTAATTGTAGGAGTGCATTACTTTTGCCTTAGTCCTCTGCCTATTTAACCTTTCATTTTCTCTAGGTTTTTTGGTTTTTTTATTTTTTATTTTTATTTCTAGGGGTGTAACTAACCAAGCTCAGCAGAGTCATACAGAGAGCTGGGAATACACCTGGGGGAAGAATTCCATTAATAGCTGTTCATATGTTTCAATGCATTTGCTTTGCCATCTCCCTCCTGTATTCATATATGTTGTAAAGCATTTATGATCAAACCAAGTAAGCAGAAACAAGATGTTAAATCAATGTACCTTAAAGTTTCTGATAGATTTATTTATCATATTAATTCAATTCAAATATAATATGCAACACGAAATGATCCACTGCAATATTCATAAGTATCATTGACGAATCAACCTTTTTTAAAACCACTAAATCAAAAATGTGACTTTGCTTCTGAAGCCCCTGGTGAAAATTAGAATAGGGGTGTCACTATTGATGATAGCAGGCATTGTTTTGGGATTGCCATCTTTGTTTTGCAACAGTGTTGTGACATATAATTCAGGGGCATTGAGATTACTTGAAGGAAGCCAATATAGAGTTAAAAAGAATTATAGCTATAGAGGCCATGAATGTGTAAACTCTCACCAATTGGCATGCCAAGACAGGGAAATTTATTGTTTTTTTTGTAAAATGCATATGTCACTCCTCATAATCTAACCAATTCTGAGCACATTGAAGCACTACAGACTGGGGAGACTCCAAAAACCAATTGAGGAAAAGTTTGTGCAATGCATCAAGACAATAATGGCATCTTCTCTGTACAGCCCCGAATGAGATGCAATCAGTGAGAAAACGAATATATTTTCCCTTCCCAAATGCTACAACATAAACTTTGAATTGGCATCTGTATCAGAGGTGGGTTTCAGCAGGTTCTGACCAGTTCTGGAGAACCGGTAGCGGACATTTTGAGTAGTTCGGAGAACCGGTAGTAAAAATTCTGACTGGCCCCATGCCCACCTATTCTCTGCCTCCCAAGTCCCAGCTGATCAGGAGGAAATGGGGATTTTGCAGTAACCTTCCACTGGATTGGGGTGGGAATGGAGATTTTACAGTATCCTTCCCCTGCCATGCGCACCAAGCTACGCCCGCCACACCACACCCACCACGCCACGCCCACAGAACCGGTACAAAAAATTTTGAAACCCGCCACTGATCTGTATAATGTCTTATCAGATTCAACCTTCAACCCATGTTCAAGCTCTTTACCATCAGGGTTCAGCACATACAATCATTTCTATATCATGAAACTTTCACACAGGACAAGATTCTCTTAGGTGCACTATATCAAGCACATGGAAGACTGTAATTCCATGCTTCTATCAGATCGTTAATGGAAATGCTGGTCAGGTTTGAGAAAATATATCTCAGAATTGCCTGGAACTGACTTGGATTCATCTGCCTTTAGGGAAGCAGGAACCCACCCAAAGAATGTCTCTTTACACAGCCATTCAGGACAAAGTACATCGACTGAAAGTGTTTATATATTCAGTTAGTCTAAGGCAGTTTCTCAACCTTGGCAACTTTAGAATGTGAAGATTTCTTGCTATCTGAGTAATTCTGAAAGCTGAAGTCCACAAATCTTAAAAGTTGCAAAAGTTAAGAAATACTGATCCAAGATATATAGTTAAATCCAAAGTTGACATCTGACACCAATCAATAATTGCATCATAAAAACAAATTAGCTTTATGTAACATATGTAACTTCTATATATAACCTATGTAACTTCTCGATGTGATGGATTGCCACTTGTATCTAACACATGAATGGAAAAGAATACAGCTTAAAAGTGCAGAAATTGACTTCATAACAATTGACATTTGTCAATTGCCAACAGTTTGTCAACATTTGGGCACTGGCATTATGCTATCAATTGTTTAGGCTTTATTCTCTGCATCTATTATCGGTTCTTTATATTGCATTGATATTGTTCTTTTTGTTATTAATGTGTTATCAGCTACCCAGAGTCACATCAATGAGAAGAGCAGCTATGTTTTAATAAATAAACAATATCAGTAAATCAATAAATATCATAGCCCTTAATTTGTTTGTTTCAGTCTCTGATTTAATTTATAACGACAAATGTCTATGGGGGCTCAAAGGAAACTTTGGTAGCTATCCAAACCAAAAGATATTGAGGGCATGGGCAGTAATAATTGTTAATGGCCTTCATTAGTCTTAACTTCTATGAATTGGTCCAATTCCCTTTCAAAATTGCCAGTGTACTGTTTGGTACTGCATTGTTTAATTATGCTCTCTTCGTTTTGGGATTTTCCCACTTCACTTCTTTGTCTTGTTCTGTTTTATCCTTTTCTCCAGTCTGAAAGGCTAATGTTTATCCACAGTATATGTTTACAACTATTTTCATGCATGTGTTACTACTATTCCTTTAATAAACACCACTCAAAGGTCATATTGGTACATGTAACACCAGAAGTGTGACAGTTGTCTGGTTTAATTCAGTTTTCTTATTTTAAAACTTGCTCACAAGCAGTATGAAGGTCATTTCAACATTTCAAAGAATGATGCACTTGGCATTAGAAAAAGAATTTTTTAAATGCCTGGCTTTTACAAAGTTTTATTTTCCTCTTCATTAAATTTTATGGCACAGTTATTTTCTGATGTAAAATACTTTCAAGCATATTGTGATACAAAAATACTGTAGCAGTTTCCTCTATCTGTAGTGCAAGATGACTCCATAGAATCTGGTTATCTTACTAATAGCACTAAGCAGGTATAATACATAACAGTTTTTGTTCAGTAAAAGTTGATTCCTTTTAAAGAGTATATCCAACTGAGTGATCTTAATCACATTAGGAAACTGCTTATGTGAGAAGAAAAATTTTCTTCGAGTATTGCTTCTATGCATTTTAAAATTATTGCACCCTTTAGAGTCTGTTCACTTAATTTTCTGAATAACATTTTTTGGGAGACATAATATTTTAACTTGTCTTGATAAATATGCTGTTTTTAAACATTATTATTATTTATTTTATTCATTAAACATGAAACTCAGTCAACTGATCATTTAAAAATGTGTCACAAATACCATTGACTGATGCTAATGGTTGATACGGGTTGCTGCCAGCGCCCTACGTATCAACCAAGTACCTTATTAAGATGTACGATATTCCAAGTAGCGCAGTTTTTTGCAGTTCCGCTGGTGTTATTGCAGGAAGTTCCATTTTGTTGATGTAACTTATAGAATTCTTGGACATGGTACCAAGTGCCCCGATGACAATGGGAATCACTGTTATATGTTTCATCCATAATCACGTAATTTCGATGGCCAGGTCATGATATTTCATGATTTTTTCCAGTTCTTTTTCTTTGACCCTGGCATCTCCTGATACCGCAATGTCAATACATTGTACATTTCAGTTTTTGACAACTGTAATATCTGGTGTGTTGTGTTCCAAATGATGATCCATCTGTATTTGAAAGTTCCACAAAATCTTCACCTTCTCATTTTCTATATCTTTTTCCACTTTATGTTCCCTTGGCTTTTTGGATACAGGAAAGTCGTATTTTTTACATAATGACCAGTGGATTAATTTAGCAACTCGGTTGTGTCTAACTTTGTAATCAGTTTGTCCGATTTTGCTGCATTCACATATTAAATGTGAAACAATTTTGACTTTGTTGTTGCAAAGTCGGCAGTTTGGATTGTCAGTGGATTTTTGTATCTTTGTTTTCATGACATTAGTTTGTAGTGCTTGTTCTTGAGCAGCAAGTATTAAACCTTCTGTTTCTTTCTTGATGGTTCCCATCTTAAGCCATGCCCATGTAAAGTTGTCATCATATTTTACGTCAATATTTTTCAAGTGCTGTCCATGCAAAGCTTTGGTTTTCCATCTATTTAATCTGTCATCCAGCTGTTTTTCCTTATATTCTGCCTTTGTTTCTTTTGTTTTTATTATTATCATTATTATCATTATCATTTTTATCATTATCATTATTATCATTATTTGAATAGCCAATTCTCCAGTGTGGAATAAAATACTAAACTGAATTGAATGGCTAGATTTTTAGATAAATAGATTATAGATAGAAATTCATATGTGCAGGTATACCCACACATAAGCATGCATGCATGCATACATATATACATACATTGTTACATATATACTCATACTGTACATTGTCAGCCCTGGAGGCCATCATTTACTTTGGATCTTCAGGGCTACCATACTTTTTTTTTTTAATTGAAAAAGTTTTAAAAATTTTACATACATTTTCTCCCCCCTCCCCAACCACCCCCCCGACTTCCCAGAGCAAATACAAAATATAAAATACAGCTTAAATCCCCTAAATTCAACTCCATCTCTCACTTATCATAATCATTAAACAAATGGATAAAAGGAAAGCAAGTCTTCTTTCTTCTCATTCCATCTAATTTAACAGAATTAGTATCCATTTATAATTACAGCAGTTAATAAAGCAGTTAAATATTACCTAATCAATCCTATCATTACTCAATTTAACTAATAGATACTTAACAGATTATTAGATCTATACAGTTGAACAAGATATTTTATAACTTCTTTCATTGAAAACAAAAAAAAATGTCATTCAAAAACCCCAAATTTAAAATAAAATACTATATAAACTCTTCCGTCCTCCACTTTTAAACCATCAAGGTCCAATTATAGTTAAAACACTTAAAAAAAATTTTTTTTCTAACTAAAAAATAATAATCAAACCTCTTATTAATTTATCAATACATATTAACAAATCAACTAAAAACATCATTTAATAGCTATATCAAACATTTAAATTCTTCATACTAGATTAAACCAGTTGCTAATCTTCTTATCTTCACATCTTCCAACAGCATATAGAATGTCTTCATTTACGTCTATCCACCTAAATAAAAATTGCTTCTTTATATAAACCACCCCCCCGAGTGACTTTGTAATTGTATTTCAAATAGTATCCATCAAATCCAGCCAGAAATTAGATTGATAAATTCATCAGACGTATTAGGGAAACCACCAGATCAACTGCAATTGCCCTAGACCCATAGTCCTTTTGCCTTATATTTATTACCTTCAAACAGAAAATTCCAATTTACTATATTCAGTAAAACTTCTGCAATTGCAATTAAGTCCAAATTTATTACAGTCCTTAATAAAATATTCCAAATCATTCAGGTCAAGGCTTATTTCACAACCCAACACACCAGCATTGCAGTGATCTGTTTATTCTTTTCAAAATATTCCAATACAGCTGTAGGTTACCTCCTCATCGTCGCTCATCGCTTAGTTAACTGGCATTAAGCTGCTGGATGTTTTCTTCCAAAAGTTCAAAATCTTTAAACACTTAAACAATACTTTTTAAGGACCATCATCTCATCAAGCAGAGTTATTTTCCTTGTTTCCAGTCTTTCTTCTTCTCCTTTTTACGAACTCTTTTCTTAACTTTGATCCCTCTGCCTTTTTTAACTCCAGTATAATCTTGCATTTTTTGGGATTGCATATTATAAAATTTTTGCAGAAATATAACTTCTTCTGAAAACAGCTCTTTAAATGTAGGTTGGACTTTGTAAGAAAAAATTCGTGTAGCCAAAGTCTCATCAGCTCCCAAAATTTCTTGCTCCTTATTCTGCAAAGCATCCATCTTTCTCTCCCAAAAAACTACTATAGGCTGTTGTTGTTCTTTTCCGTCTCCCAACTCTTCAATCAATCCCCCACTGCTAGATTGCAACTCAGTATTTCCATGTGTTTCATTGTTTCCAGCTTTAGAAGCTTGAAATATAGTATCAATTTTTTCCAATAAAGCAGAGGTAATTGAGCTCCAAGCTTCCTCAAAATCAGACCATATCTGAGGGTTAATTAACCCTTCTTTGCTTTCTTTGCTTTCAAAAAGACCAGCCATCTTGCCCCCCTTCTTCCTTCCCTTCCAAAAGGACAGGGGGAAAAAAGTATCAAAAAGAAAAAAAGACCCTTTGCAATTTGTAATTTATATTACTGCTTCAATTATTATAATTACTTCCTTTCTTGTTTCATCCACTTTTCAAAAAAGAGTTTTACATTTCAAACAGGGGCTAGGGCTACCATTTTTGGTGGATGCGCATGATGTAAGAAATGGGAGAGGGGTTGGATGGAAACAGGGTAAGATGTATAGCCATAAGAACATTCTTTTCCCTGGGAGTCAAGGACGTTCAGCCTGCACCTGGTGAGGCATGACTGGGAAACAACTCCAGTTCGGACGGTGATCTGATTGGACCATGTGATGGACATGTGGGTGCAGAGGAAGGGACTTTGGTTTTCCTTTGGGTGGGAAAAACCCGAGGCCTTTCAGATTCAGGTTTTCCCAGATGTGCCAATATGACATCTCTAATAAACTGGAACTTTGAGGAGAATGCCTGCCTTGGAGTTTTATTTCTGTTGGGGGTGTTACTTGGAACCATACATACATACATATATACATACATACATACAACTTCTTAACTGCCATCTCCTTTACAGAGGGGCTCTGGGTGACGTACAATTTAATCAATATAATAAAACATTAAATACTTAATAAGATTAATTTTTTTAAAATGTAAAATTATAAAATTACAAAAGATGGAGACTTCCAAAATGGGGAGATTATGAATTATTAATACAGGTGACAGAGAAGTTCTCATGGGGGCCAACCAGCCCCGTGTGTGTGTGTACCAGTGTCCCCCATGCAAGGTTATAGAGCCTGGTTTTGACCTTTTTGTGGAAGGCCAAAAGATTGGGGGCTTACCTCCCCTTTGAGGGCAAGTAGGAGCAGTGGCATAAAAGGCCCTCTTCCTTGACCCCACCAGTCAAAATTCTTTGACAAGGTCCATAGCATGCCCTCCCTACCTGAAAGAGTGGGACAGGCTGATGTGATGGAGCAAAGCATTTTAGCATTTAATATTTGAAAACTAAATAATTATGCAACTCTACATGTTATAGAATTAAAAATTAGGTAGGTTTTTATGTGCTTTGTTTTATCAACTGGTTAAAGCAAGTTTGTTTACTATTTTACTTCTACTATGTTAAAATTCATTACAAATATATAATTTATAATTTTATTTAATTATACAGTGGTAAAACATATATTATTATATTGTTTTAAACTATATTCATTAATGTGGATGTTGTTTGCAATCTTTATTAATGATAAAACATTCAATAATTCAAAATTCACATAGTATTAATAATCTGCAAAGTGATAAATCACGTAAGTATAATGTGAACAGATTTCCCAGTTTTAGCCTCTAAGGATGCAACTGTACATGATATAGTGTGCAGAATCATAAAATGTCCATACCCCAAATGGCATATTGATGATAAATGTTGACTAACCCAGACTGCAATACTTTATGAATGTGATGTGATTCACTGTAAAGATGTTCTCTGAATAGTGCAAGAAGATAAATTGAATAGGCACCTATAATTGTATGATGATTAGTTATATCTGTATCCAGAAACATACTAGATACTTTTATTATCCTAAGCAAACTGAAATCAGTACCCTGAATTATTGCCAAAGGCAAAGCAATTACATGGTTCTCCACAGATTGCATTGATGGATGGAGTCTCTTGTCCATAAGAGATGTTAACTCTCCTTCCTTCCTCTTCTCTTGGATCGCCACCTTCCATTACTCCCAATAGTAGAAAGCTATTTGGATCAGAAGCAGAGCTAGTTGAAATATTCTTCTGGTTTTGGGGGAGTAAAGGGATAAGAGAGTTAGAATTTATTGAATAGCCAATTCATTTTTTTTTCCAGAGGAGGGAGCTGATACAAGACATTTCTCACATTTGGAAGAAATTTTAAAGGCTCAAGTAAGTGCAAGAATTTTGATTTCATCTTCTAATTTGCTGCCCAAGAAAGTGCTTTCTCCAGGGAATGCCATCCCAAAGGATTATAATGTCTTCATTCTGAATTGTCTGCACAGCGTATTGTAGAGTAAAAAGAATTGTATTGTAGATCAAAAGAACTGAGTGGCTTCATCTTTTCTAACTTCAATAGAAAAGATATTACATTATTACTACACCTAAATCTCTAAGCTTTTCTGTGTGATATTACAAAGGCACTGCTGAATAATGTGCTTTGTCGTATTATGATATTTATCCTTTTAGTTTGATATTGGGTGGTAGCTAAGGTCTTGGCGTTCCACCACTTTAAGGAACCTAAACTAGGATAAGAGTTGGATCTAGCATGACACATCTTCCTTGCTCCTCGCAAAACACACCATCAGAAGCACGGAAGAATTTTATGTTATTGCAGTGAGAAGGTATCTTATAGCAAATCTCATCCTATTTTAGAGAGATTCACTGTTTTAAACATTTGCCCATGGTTTTTGAGAACTGAAGATTATTCCCTAAAGCTCATTAATTCTTTTGTATCTAATGGACAACAACAAATTTAAATACAGATACATTTGATATAGACTAGACTCAGGGGTGGTATTCACTTACCTTCGCTACTGGTTCACAAATGTTAGCACACAGAGAGCATCAAAAACGGGACGTGATGATGTCAGGACGGGTGGGTGGAGCCTCCCGCAGCTGCTGCTACTGGTTCACCTGAACTGGTTCCCCCGAACCAGATATAACCAGCTGAATACCACAACTGACTAGACTGCATCCAGTTCAGTGCATCCAGTGCTGTAACTCAAGTGAAGAATTGTGTATACATACATTGAAAAATGTCAGGGTGGCATTATGAATAAGTTAAATATTTACGTTTACATTCTAATAAATATTTTAAGGGTCAACCTCCAAATTAGTAGCTTTCCAAATTTGCATTATAAAGCATAGACTATGTACCTTGACTACATTAAAATTTTAAACAGCTCAAGAAAGAAGTAAAATAAATAAAAAAATTGCTGCTACAAGAAAAATTTGTCACATAAAGTGGAAAAGTAATAATAAACAGCCTGATATAGATCTATTTCCAATTCTCTGCTCCCACTTCTGCACTAGGATTTTTTAAATTCTTTCTTTTAAATAAAATCCATTTCCATACAAAAAAAGTACAAAAGCTGCTTTTCACAGCATCCTCCATGTAAATATAGTGCAGTGTACATCAAATTTCATATACTGAAAATTCTAGTACAGTATTTAGTACTTACATTGGTTAGCTTTATTTCACTGTCTGAAAAGATCAGTCATTTGCATCTTTCAAGCAAACAAATCAATCCTGTAACAAATCAAATTTCAAATAATGTGATATATAATACCTGTATAAAGTGGCATACTTAGTACAGTAATAGATTATTACAAGGAATGGGTACTTTAAGCTAAGAAGGAAATAATAGGCAACCATCTAACATCCCTTTCTGGTCTAAGTACAGCTCTTGAAAAAGAGAACCACCTCTGCAATGACAGGCAGAAAAAAATCCAGTTTGGAATGGTTTATGGTTCTTCTGGTTCTACTACAAGTTGTCTCAGTCTATAAAGTTCACATTTATTAATATGCGATATATTAAACATACACAACACCTTTTTTGTCATAATTCTGAGATAAATCCTCCCTCCCTGTCCATGAATGTACTACCAATTTTTAATGTGAGCCACCTTTTAATTATCTGTCAAAAAAAGCACTGCTTTGAGAGATTACTATTAAAATAAAGCTGAAGTGGATGGAAACCCACTTTTTTGTGACATTTTAATCCTTTTTTTAGTGACAGGGAAATTTGTTTCTTTCTCACACTCACACATGGATATAATAACTATATAGTGAAAGTAACACAAGGACAGCATTTGATCTCAGTGACGTTTTCAGCCAAGTTTGGTTGGGACCATGATATTGTCCCATTCATTTTCCAGTCCTTTACTCTTGATGTGGTTCACTGATTGATGGTGCAAGATCCAGTCTACAACAGCAAGCTTGAAAAGGGCCAAGGCCAAGAGTTTTATTATATAATCCTACATTACTAGCAGGTTTTTTAGTAAAGAATAGAATGGAATTAGAATAGGATAGGATAGGATAGGGTAGGGTAGGGTAGGGTAGGGTAGGGTAGGGTGGGGTGGGGTGGGGTGGGGTGGGGTGGGGTGGGGTGGGGTGGGGTGGAATGGGATGGGATGGGATGGGGTGGGATAGGACAGGACAGGACAGGACAGGACAGGACAGGACAGGACAGGACAACAGAGTTGGAAGGGACCTTAGAGGTCATCTTTTCCAATCCCCTGCTTATACCATTTCAGACAAATGGCTGTCCAATCTCTTCTTTAAAAAATTCCAGTGTTGGAGCATTCACAACTTCTGCAGGCAAGTTGTTCCACTGATTAATTGTTTTAACTGTCAGAAAATTTCTTCTTAGTTTTAAGTTGCTTCTCTCCTTGATTAGTTTCCATCCATTGCTTCTTGACCTGCCTTCAGGTGCTTTGGAGAATAGCTTGACTCCCTCTTCTTTGTGGCAACCCCTGAGATATTGGAACACTGCTATCATGTCACTCCTAATCCTTCTTTTCATTAAACTAGACATTCCAACAACCATTATTTATATGTTTTGGCCTCCAGTCCCCTAATTAATTGTGAAATTCTCTTTACCAAAAATAAGTTTTATTAAATGCAATGGAATTTACTCCTTGGCAAGCTCATACACCTTCATTTCATGGCAATACTAATTCTTTACTGTTACTATTTATATTTCTGTTTCATTCCTCCCAAAAACTAATGGGGAGAAAATGCTCTTGGCTTGGTGAATCAACTACTTTCACTATTTAAACAATAAACGTCTAACATCAACCTCCGGTATTTGAAAACAGAAATATGTAAGCAGAAAATCCAGGTCTACTCAAAAATCTCTGGTTTGCTTTGGCAATCCAAAATCTCTCAATCTAGTTGATTTTCCATACCTTCTCAGATATGATTTCAGCCTGTTGGAAAATTATTAGCGAAGTAAGGAAACCATCTAAAAAGATATCCCCTTGACTTCAATGAGATAAACGGATGCCCTTAATTTCCCTCCAAAATCAATAAGACTTAATAAAATATTTTAAGGCTAGATTTATGCTTGAAGTAGGTATCCATATGAGGTTTATTAAATGACTTCACTGCCTATGAATCTCTATTCCAGAAAGCAGCTGAAGGTCATTTTGTTTCCACTATATTTAGAATCAACAATGTTCTAGGAATATTTATCAGTAGTGAGACACTGAAAAACATGCAGCTACATTATAACATATGATATTCTGCTGAAGTTGAATAAACATTTCATGAACAAATGTTTTATTATGTTATTACATTTTAGTTTTCATGTTTATTCATATATTTATTTACTTATATTTTTATATTGTCTCAGTCACTGTATTATATATTATAATCATGAGTTTTTGCTCTGTGCTAGAATAGAAAAATCAAGTAAAGCTAATGTAACAGCTTACATTTTTATGAATGTAATGTTAAAGTATTTCTTAGAATTGCAACAATTTAAGAAAAAGATTTAAGTGTTTCTCTAGGTAAATTCTTGGTATCTGGAGTATTTTGAAGGATTCTCATTCACTTATTGTCATCTGATAACAAATTTTCAGTCTGACATGCATTTAGAAGTAAAATCCCTTCTGGGTTAATCAAACACTTGCATATTCCAGCAGAATGCATTCATTATTAATGCATTCATTTTATTTTTAAAAAAGTATAAAGCCAAAAAAAAGCAACTTCATTTCAATCAATAGAAGTTTCCTGGAAGATTTTATCTGGAAGACAAAATAAGATGATCTAGCAAAAATTTTGAATCCTAAAAACATTATAATGACAATATATAACATCTAATGGATTTACTTAAATTTATGGCACAATGATTTTGACTGCCAATGTTGGGAATAAAATAATCACAATACTCATCAATGTATTAATTAAATTACTTTTATTTATTTATATGTTGAGTTTATATGCCACCTATCTTGTTGTCAAGAGCCTCTTTTAATATTTTATATGATGCAATTGTTTCCATGTTTGGGTATGTTGGACTAAATTTCATGCGTTTTATGTCTACGAGATACTATATAACGGATTGGAATCAGAGTTATTTCTTTAAACTCTTAATGAACTACTTCCAAGCAAATAAACAGGATATTACAAAAGTGAGTCCATAAAATTAATTATGATTTCTTTTCAAAATTAAATACATTTGGACATTTGGTGATACTATTATTCACTGGAGAAATCATGTATATTTTAATAAAATATTCCCCACCTGTTATGAATGTAAAATGTATGCAACTTTATAAATTGATAATTTGTAAATGTGGAACATATTATTACTTTCAGCTTCTGGATATATTTGATAATAAAGACAAAATACAAAAAAAAATGCTTTTATTTTTTTAGAAAAAATAAGTCTTTAAATGATCCTATTCTATAGAGTATAAAATATTCTAACACTAAATTCTAAACTTTTATTAACTCTTTTTATATACTGCTGATTTTGTCTTTCCCTCTTGAATCTCTCATACACATAGCCGAATGATGAGCAATTAATGCCCAAACTCTGAGTTTGCTTTAAGTCATTTGTATATATCATTATTTTAACAATAAAACTCCCCTTCTTGTTTCCCCTTGTCATCCCAAGCAAAGAGCTCCACTCCAGAGATTGGAGAAAAAGAAAGGCTGGATCAGTTCGTGCATTTTACTGAAATCCCAAATAAAGAGGGAAAGGCAATCTTTCTCATATGAAACTCGACAGTTGCTGTCACAGGTCATCCACTTTGCTCTTGATCACACAATTCTATAATTCCCAGTTGAGCTTCTTTACATTTTTTGGCCCACTGACACACAGTACTCTTGCCAACACAGCATTATCATAAAGCACCTCCATCTGCTAGTGAATTTCAGTTGATAGGACTCCTTCCGCAGTCAAAAATTCAATCATGGCACTATGCTTAAAAAGCATGAATAAGATTATTGCAGCCTTTCATTTCACAAACAATGACAACACAACCTTTTCTCATAGGAACTTGCCAATTTTAATAGTAGAACAGATACTAATGAACGTATCAGTGTTGCCATCTAATGGTGGAGGTATTACTTTTCATTCAGACCTCATAATGAATAACATATCTGTCTCTTTTTTGGCCTTTAAAAAGTCCTGCAAGTCCCTTGGACTGCAAGAAGATCAAACTGGTCAGTCCTAGAGGAGATCAACCCTGACTGCTCTTTAGAAGACCAGATCCTGAAGATGAAACTCAAATACTTTGGCCACCTAATGAGAAGGAAGGACTCAATGAAGAAGAGCCTAATGCTGGGAACGATTGAGGGCAAAAGAAGAAGGGGACGGCAGAGAATGAGGTGGCTGGATGGAGTCACTGAAGCAGTCAGTGTGAGCCTAAATGGACTCCGGGGGATGGTAGAGGATAAGAAGGCCTGGAGGAACGTTGTCCATGGGGTCGTGATGGGTCGGACACGACCGCGACTAACAACAACAACACTATATAAAATTAAAAGCTATTCTTCTATGTCTTGATTCCCAGAATTGGAAGGAAATGACCTAAGGCAGTGACCTAAGCCAAACTAGAGCTTTAAAATTGAATTATCTTTTTCCTTTTCATACTAGCATCTTCCTTCCTTCCTTCCTTCCTTCGTTCCTTCCTTCCCATTTTATTTTTTATTTAGATCCATATTCACAATTTCAGTTTTGAGTTTATTGAGTGAAAGGGACCACATATTTATCTTTCCAATATTGCAATTTCAATCTTTTTGCCATAATAAAGGCACAGAGAATCCATTTAATTTGTCTGGCTGTCATATTCCATGTACTTGGTATGTAGATCAAGAGAATATTATTCTCTGAAAATTTTAGATTTTGCCACAGTCATATTTATATAATCGACAACTTTCTCTCAAACATGATTAGTATAGAACACTGTAGAAACATGAGTTTTAAAGAAGCATTATTCTTATTACAGCTCCAACAAAATGTTGCTTGTGATTCCTTTTCTATACAAATGTAATGGAGTGCAATGAATTCTAAATATAATTTTTATTGTATAAATTATAATTTGAGGTCCATTAATATTCTTGATATAGAAGTTAAGAAGCATTGTCTAGGCTATATAGGAAACTCTAATTCCTTATTCTATTTATTTCTTAACATCTGCCTAATATATTGATTTATTGATAATAAATGTATATTAAAACTAATAGTATGTTTTTGAATTTTAAATGATTTAACTAATTGTTTTACTATCTCAAGTACTCAGAAGCTGAAAATGCTGCTGATCCAAACAATGGTATTAACAAATGTTGTAATTGTAGATATTGCCATTGGCTTATATCTGGTAGATGATTATTTATCTTTTAACACAAAGTGTGTTAATAATTCATCTTCATCATCTATCAGTTGGTCCAATATCAATATCCACAATTAAGCTATGCAAAATGTTACCCAAAATTTCTATTACTAAGCAAGACATTCGTGAAGTGAATTTTGCCCCATTTTACAACCTTTCTTGTCACTGTTGTTTAGTGAATCATGGCAGTTAGTAACATGGTTGTTAAGTGAATCTGATTTTCCCATTGACTTCGCTTGTCAGAAGGTCACAAAAGGTGATCACATGACCCCAGGACACGGCAACCCTCATGAGTCAGTTGCCAAGTGTCTGAATTTTGATCATGTGACAATGAGGATGCTGCAATGCGTAAGTGTGAAAAATGGTCATAAGTCACTTTTTCTGTGATGTTATAACTTTGAACAGTCACTAAATAAACTCTAGTAAGTTGAGGGTTACCTGTATATCACTGTTGCTTGATTCCAGTTTGATTGGCACATACATACATACAGTATATACATACATATGTATACATCAAAATTCTTTCAAATTTTGGAGAGGTTGTCATAGTGTCTTTTTTTTTTGTTTGGTCATATGATAAAGCTATATATTTCTGGCATAAAGTAACAATGCTAAATTAATTGAATACTACTCAGAATAAGGCTTACTTATATTCATTTACATGACCAAACCTCAAACTTAAAAATAAAGCACTTATTATTTATTTAAGTTTAGCAACCAAAATAATAATTGCAGAAAGATTGAAAAACTCTAGGTAACATGACATTTGAGATATGAACGAACAAAGAATTTTCAAATGCCACATTAGAAAAAAAATGATAAAGTTAAAATATGAGACACAGAGGCAGAAAACACAATTTAATCAAATTTGTATTGATTTACTCAGTAGCAATAGATTATTAATATGTCATATTTTACATATCATATAAATGTGTAGTACCTCTCTTCATTTATGTTGTAGTAGCTTCTTTTTGTACTTCGTACAATTTTTTCGTTTTTTATATACATCTTGGTTTTATGTTGCAATTACCTGATACTGAAAGTATATTTAAGAGTTAAAATAATAATAAGGAAGAAACAAACCAATACATTTCTGGGTTGCATTCAATGCATCCATCTGGGGATCTATTATCACTTTTGCCTTAGCAAAAAAAGGAGAATCTGAGACTGTGTTGTTATGCAGCTAGAAAAGATGGTTGAAGACTCACTCTTGTTATATGCCAGAAACCCTACAGATGAATCATATCAAATATTAATAGCAGCAAATTTTAAACTGCAGCTACTACAGTCAGAACAATTTGAATATTCTTTGAAATGTTTTAATCAACACTACTGGAAATCAGGTGAGAAAGGTGGAGAGTTTGTCACTTATCATTTGATACCACAGCAGCCACCACCACAACATAATTCTATATCTGGAATTCAGAAAAACAATGGACAGCTATTTACTGAGATAGAGTATATTAATGATTGGTTTTATGATTTTTATAATCAATTACACAAATTTCAGGATTCTGTAAGTGAGCAGCAAAATATTAATTTTCTGGAAATTATTGAAATAGAAAAGGTTTCCCAAGAGGATAAAAATTAACTGGCACAACCACTTATATTTCAAGAAATTACAGAGAAAATTCAATCTATGAACACGTGAAAGCTTGAATTTTCAATTGAATGGTACAGAATTTTCAGAAACTTGGCATTTATATTCTTAGGTCTACACCAAATGTTTTCATGTGCCTATATTTCATTTATTTTTTATGAGGCTTACAGCAATATTCAAGTCTAAAAAGACACTGTTATATATATAAGTTATAGACCAATATTTCTGTATGAGTACTAAAATATTAACTGCAACACTCACCATAGTTACAGAAGATAACTCATCTAGAATCTAGCCATCTCGGTCTGGATTTACTTTAAAAAAATGATATGCATTTGATAATGTCTGCCTAGTTATTGATATGCTAGGTATCACAACTGATAGATTGCAATCAGCTATTCTAATTTCACTGGACACTGAACAAGTCTTCACTATGAGTTCAGATTGAATTTATAAAGTGACTTTCTAAGAATTACAAGATTCTACTCAATTTTTTTCCACTGGATTTCAATTTGGTATTATTCCTCAGTTGCTAGAATTATTACAAATGGATTTTTCTCACAACCTATGAAATTATATTGTGGCATATAATTTATGGAATGTCTCTTGTTTCCTTTAATCTTCAGTTTGGTTCTTGAATTTTTGGTTCTTTCTATTAGACTGTTTTAAGATATTAAAAGTATAGTGGCATTTGGCATTGAATATAAATTGTTCTTATATGATGCTGATATGGCTATTCTAAATAATTATGCAATAAAATTATCAAAGTTTATTGAAGTTGTACAGCAATATAGTTTATACTCTGGTTATGCCATTAACTGGAAAAAGTTTAATTTTCTACCTTTGAGGTACACCATATCTATACTACAAGATATTAGCATTTTTGAGCATACAGTACTGTCTGATGGTACTCCTTCATTGAGACTTTGTAACCAGCTTTGAGAATTAACTGTAGCTAGTTTATCCATGATCCTATGTCTCAAATTAGTTCCTGTCCTCCATAATGGCGGGGTGGCAATGATGCTCCAGTTCCAGGTGTTGACTGCACATCAAATTGTTCTTCCAGGTTTTCTTGAGTCTGTTATATAAGGTGTAGTTAGCCTATCTCAAGTTGTCAGAACAGCTTCCTCTTAACTATTTTTTTTCAGTTAGTGAGGATTCAAGTCTTCTGTTCATTTATGCTTCACTCATACCTTTCATATATCCCTTCTCATTAGGTCTACTCTTGTATAACATTCCATCAATTCTAGGTTCTCATGTCTCGTTCCATTGAGAAGAAATGTTAAACAAATACTTCTTATGATTTAAAAGTGACATTAATTCCAAAAAATATTTCTTATTTAAGTGCATGTTATTAATATGTGGATAATAGCTGGAGTCTATATATCAAGTTTGTGTATTTGAATATATCAAAATTACTCCCCCTATCCCTCCTTCTCATTCTGACAGTTCTAGGGAATAGTCTTAAGTCTTCTTTCAAACCAATCCAGATCTGATTTGGGCATAACTGACCTATTTCTTTCCAGATTCCATCTTTAAGCCATTGAATTCCATGTAAACCTAGAGCTTAAATAAAAACCAACTATTTCTTCTTACTGCCTGGAATTCTTTCAGTGGTGGGATTCTTTCACCGGTAGGATACCGGTTCTACCCAGTCAGGCAAACTGGTAGTGGCAGCGGCGGGAGTTTCCGCCCACTCGCTCAGATGTCATCATGGACGCTCTGCGCATGCGCAGAAGGCTCTGCAGATGTGTAGAGGTGACACATGCGAGCAAAGTGAGTGCGTGCACACACTCACATTTGCGAACTGGTAGTGAAGGTAAGTGAATACCACTACTGAATTCTTTGTCTAGTATGTAGCGTAATGAAAGCTTAAACAGTTTTTTTTTTTTTAAGTTAGTTTACAAATGGAATTGCCCCAATTTTTTTCTGGAGACAAATGCTAGAGTATTTATACTTACAGAAAGATTTTTATACTACTCATGAAGCTAATTCAGAATACTTTTAAAAAGATTCTTTGTAGTTTGATTTATTCCACATTTTTTTGTATTTCTTATTTTAAGATCTGAAAAAAAATAATTAAAATGTATATTACTTTTGGAAAAACAGAATTTTATTAACTATACTTTAAGTTTGTTATAAATCAATTATTTGTAATATAAACATATGGAAAAAGTTTAAATCTCATATCCTTTTTCTCTTCCACATAGCGTTTAACCTAATACTACAGCATGGGGAATGGTAGAAAGGATAATAAATGTAATTGTATATATTGCAATTTTCTATCAGCATTGGTAACTAAAATTGTAAGCACAGGAAAAATTTCAAACTGATCAAAAGTTCTATCTACACTACATATCAATTTGTAATTTTAGCTTATTGTTTTAATTTTTTTCTGGGGGATCTGCATAAAATTTATTGATATTGCCTTATTTTAAAAGTAGATTAACAAAACACAAACAATGATCTCACACTGTAAAATTGGAACGGAATACTTGAAATGCATTCTGGATCTTAGCCTATGCAAAAAGTGTAATGAAATTACACCCTACTTGTTACATATACAAATATAGTTCAGTTAAATTAACAAAGCCATCCATACCTAATATGAATCAGTCTCATGGAAAGAATATATTTATAAGTATTAAAATATAGAATACACATATCCATACTGCAGTTGGCTATGGCCAGTAGGGCAATTTTAATTCTAACATTACAGTAATAATGTAAAAAGACAGAAAAGACCAACTATATTAACATATATTCTATTAATTATTTAACTTCTTACATTAACATTATATATTTATAATGCTAATTAGTCATATCAAAACATCTTCAATATTAACTAGGAAAATTACATCATCATTATCATTATTATTATTAAATATGGTACATGAAAATTAGTGTTTGCTGGTTATTTACTGTAGATCACTAGTGCCCCCTTCTGCTGTGAAATATAAACAAATAGAATCAGTCATTGTCTATTCCACAGCTTTCCTTTTTTAAGGATGGTCAGGTTTTTTTGTTGCTCCCTACTTTATACAATCATCTACCCTTTAAATTATATATTGGAATAAAATGCTATTCTTGTATTATCCCATATTCCTCTTATGACTTCCAAATTTCAAATATATACAAAGATTCAGTTGTCTACAGTGTATATGCTAAGTACTTCCCAAGCTGAATAATAGAAATAACAATTTTTCACTTATTCAATGCAGTATTTTCTTGAAGATTTACTGTGAATAGCAGAAATGGATATGATTGTCTAAAATACATGTTTTCAGCTCATTGATCATCATAAGATTTCATTTTATTTACATATGATACACCTGTAAGGTAGCAATTGCATTTTCCATTTTTCCCACTTGGATTCTAATTCTTTCTATTGATCATTGACCAGCTGTTAAGGCTGGAAAGTTTAGAGCCGGGGGGGGGGGGGGGGGGGAGCCTGTAAAGCAAACTAATATTAAATAGACATGCTGGCTGAAAAACAGCCAGCATAACATTTAAAAAAATGTATAGGTAAAAAACGAAAGTAATATCCCGAATATATTTTCCTGATTTTTTTCCCCCAATAGCTTCCAAATTTTCATTTACACTTACATTGGTTACTTGAAATCATTTACTTTTATAATAGGAAAAATATATCTGGATGCATGAAGCACTGATATGTGGCACAAATTTTTTTAATGAATTTTCAGCAGAAAATCAAATTTAAAGAAGAAACTGAGTTATTTTCCCCACCCTTCCCAATGCAGCACCAAAGCTATAATAAGCTGTTTGGGTTCTTTATGTTTTAGCAATTTTTAAAAAATAAAAATATTTATTTATTATATGTTATTCATGAAATTTTCTTAATTACGTGAAACCATCTGGAGGCTAGGAGGCATAATTATTAACTCTTAAGAATTAGATGGGAGAAGTAAAAGATAATATTCTACATGTGTTGCAGGATAATAAATATGACCACCTGTGGAATCTGTGTAAAATGTTGGTTCACTGAGATCTGTGTATAGCAGTTTTCATAAAATAATATCTGAAATTAAATTACCATAGAACAGCAGATAATTTAGATTCCTTGTAAACAGACCACCCCATATATTGATTTTTTTTGTAGTGCAACAGCAATTTATTCAGACTTATCTGATTATAATGAGCTTTGTTATCTATTCCTCAGCCAACTTTTTATCTTCCATTAATTAGCTTGATCAGAAAGACCGGATAAATATATTGGTGTAACATCACATTATCATACAAGAAATTAGTTACCTTTAGCAGCAATTTTGAAAAATCTATCTCATAACTTTAGAAGAAACCCCGCCTCCCTCCCCCCTCAACTCAATCTTCTGGCAACTAAATTAACAAATCCAAGCACAATGATACAAAAAAAATGTATCCAATGGTAACAATAAACAATACTTTATTCTTGTGTCAATAGCAAATGTATAAGACATTCAGTCTACATTCAATAATGATACTATTTCTCATCTATCTCCACTTGGAACTATTTGTTCTAAAATGGAAAACTTTCAATGTCTTATGCTCGTGAAGCTTTTCTTTTTCAGTGTAAGACAGCAGTATATAAATCAATTAAATAAATAAAAACATTGTAATGAATGAAAAGGTAAAGGCTGGATGTTAGAACAAAATCAGTGAATGTACTTGAAGATTAGTTACCAAGGCCCCAAGAAGAATGAAATACATTCAATCTCGAGATCTAAAAATACCCTCATGAATTCTCCTTAACAGTAATGAGAAGCTGCTCCTTACACTAATAACATCATCACCTAATACTATATTCTGGCTCACAATCTATTATTTTCTCCTGTTGAAGAACTTAGTAGATTGGCTATGGTGATAAGGAGCTGGGCCTCCAGGGACAGCCCAATAAAAGTATGAAGCTCACCTCTGTGATTTGTTTTGAGGTTCAGCAACCTACAATGATTGATGCAAATGCATAGGTTTAAAATCGGGGTATCTATTCAAACTGGAGCTATTCCTTCTTTAATTATTTAATTAAATCTAGCATAGCATATTTTACTATCAAGAGTCAATTAAACTGATATGGGCAGCTATAGAATAAGTAAATAAATAAATATTATTTTATTCTCACTATAGACATTTTGTAGACAATTAAATATCCCAGACCTTGTTAGTCGTCATTTTAATGTCCCCTTAGGATATTTTTCTTCCTTTCGGTTTTGTTTTTATATTTCTGTAAATCCTGACTTTTATCTAACTTTGCCCTTTTGTTTCTCAGTAACCTCATTTTTGTCACATAACTATTGGTACATAATACCTGGAAGCAATATTAGAAGGTTACTGTTGATAAACAGGGACAGAATCTTCTGGGAATTAATGTAGCTCAAGCTTCAGTTGAAAATGCAAACAGAGCTATGCAAAAGGGTTCCATATACACATTCCATCTTAATGATCATTGCTGAGTATTCTAGTAAGAATTTTGTAGGGGGGAAAAGGGTCCGAACCTAATTAAACCATCATGTATTGGAAAGTGCTAACACTGGAATAGTTTCCTTTGATGTGGCTCCCAAAGGTTACCAATGAATGAGAGGAATAAAAACTCAGTATGTGTCCCTCAAGACAAACAAAGAACTGAAGTGATTAAGACGATACCTTTTATATTTTGAATAATATTTTCAAACACCTATTGGCTTGATTTAAGAAAAGAAAAGTTGCAGTAACATGAAGCTAAGGAATGTCAACCCACTTACGAATAGTCTACAGGACACTTTTGAACTGAAAAAAAATTTTTTTTGTAAGGGTGAAGGGATCATGGGGTAGAGACCAGTGAAACACATAGATACAACAGAGTAAGGCAACAATTTAGGAGAACAAAGTACCTGATGCCCTTAACAGTGGCCGGAACATGCTGCTGATGTCATTATTCATGTCATTATTCGTATCTTAGCCAGCAAGCATTGCTGTTAATGCTGCAGTAAGGGATGTTAACCAAAAAAAATTGCAGAGTAAATAGTGTTGTTTCTGAGAAAGTCTCCACTATTCTCCCAACTAAAAATATTTCTGGGTCTTTGGAACAGAGGACAATCTCTACTGATTATCTCACCAGGCAGGAAGAAACCAGTTATTTAAACATCCTGGACAATACCCATAAACAGTTCAAAACTTATCACTACCCCTTTTCTTTTCTCTGCAAATAAACTAGGATTTGGTGCATTTGTTTCTATAATTTAATCACACCTTAGTAAAAAGCCAGTATAAAAGTGTGGCTCTTTTCACAAATAATCCCACAGAAAGCATTATGCGGTGTACCAGATGTCAGGGATTGATGACATTTCATTTAAAAAGAAGGCAAATTAAATTGTTTTTAAAAATGGGAAACTAACATAGTAAATAATCTTCATTTATCAACTGCCTCACTTAGCAATTGGTGTGGTTGTGATAATGATGAAAAAATAACTTCATGACCAATCCTCACATTTAGGAGTTTTGTAGCAAAGCAAAAGAAAGCTGATGAAAAGATCATAAGTAACAGCCTCTTAGTGACCATTTTATTTAACAATCAAGTTTCTGATCCCAATTATGGTCACTAAACAAAACTATCTATAATGGACAAGAAACTGAGATACAAATCAGAAAGTTCCCTGTTCAGCTTTATCCCCTGGTATTAACCTTTCTGATTCTTATGTCTGCAAAAACAAGAAACAGTATTAAGAATAAAGTATATGGGAAGCATATTTTAGCATACCAAGATGCTATATACATTTTATTTTAAAAGAATGCCAATCATAAATATGCTTTGGTGGTATCACACATATTATAAGCTACTTAGACTTCAAATTACAGCTGATATGTGAAGATGAAAGTCATCCTGCTTTCAAAGGAACCTGTTCAATATATATTTTAGAATAATATAAATGGAGTACTTATGAGAACATGTCCAGGGGGGATCTGCAGAGGACAGGGGTCAGTTTAAAAAGTTATGAGGGCAATCATGACCTTACCCCTTTTGTACATATGCCAATAACATATGCATGTGCAAAGGGACAGAACTTCAATCACAACTATCATCGCCTTTTTAAGCTCTCTTGTGGACATTGTTGAATATGTCAATTGCAATGTACTACATTGTAAGACTGAAATTATTTTATACTGTACCACATACTCCATTCAGCAGTAAGTCTTCAACATATAACCATGAGGCGTTAGTCAGATGTATTGTTTTGAGCTAAAAAAATTTGGAGCATGAACCTGGAATTTAGTATATGATGAAAAGTTCAACTATTCAGTTATAGATATGAAATTCTTCAAAATTTCAATTAGACCGAATCTATAGCAAATTGTTTCTTCAATTAGAACACAGATCCAATTGCCATTTATAATTGTCCAGATTTTGCAACATCAGCTAAAAAATGCATAAAATCAATGTAAAATCTATACTTTAAGACAATATGTCCATCATGAGGATACAGTCTAAAATATACCTAAGAATTTGAATGTGATTTTTTTAAAAATACAGTTGTATAGCTTGTATCTGGTACAGACACAAGATATAATCAACTATGAGTGACTACATGTAAATCTAACATCTAAAAACAAATTAGATGTTAATTCTAAGAGCTTATATCCTAAACTACTTTAACTGAATTAAAACTATATTACATTATACCTGACAGTCTTTGAATCATGTTAATAGTTTATATTTCTTCCTACTACTGTGCTATATACTAAAATGCAAGCATGCAACAGTTAAGCATTCAGCAAGCATGCAAAATGTCTGAACCGTTTAGCAAAAATTAACCTATTTATTCTAGTGTTTTTTTACACAGAATATGCCTTTCCCTAAGAAATGGAGTCAAAATTATACTTAATTTTATTTAAACCACTTTGTCACTTTTCCAAGTTAACATTTTCCAAAAATAATATTTCTGTATGGATCATGAATCTTCTAACAATGTCACTCATCTAATTAAAATAAAGCATCACCAAAACTGAAAATATACTTCCCATATTTTGATCTATAATTGTAGATAAATACTTTGTAGGTCAAATAAAATTCTCATTGTACTGCTGTATGCAATTACTTAAAAAACTTTTTAAAGCCATCAACTTTCAAATTGCCCTCTGAATCCCCTTTCGTAAGTGGTAGTTAGGGTGGGGGTGGTGGAGGAAAGGGTTATATAAGTATAACTTCGTAAACCAAAACAGGAAATGAGTAGCACAAATAATGAGAGGTTTAAAGAAATAAAAAAGCAAAATAATTCACTGCATATGCTTTCAAGAAATAAAAACAATACAGTTTAAAAATAACTAAAGAAAGATTAAGTACTTGAATCAGCTTTCTATATTGTACTTTGACAGGATGTCAGGAATAACCAAATTCATTGCATTTATTAATGATGACAGAAAGAACAAAACATGGCAATGCAATACTCATCAGTTCAACTCACCTAAAAATTAATTATAGCCATCATGAGAATAATTTTAAAATATATTATTTCAATGTAGCTAAGACATTTACAAATTCAGATAACCCATAAGACATAAATCTAGAAATAAGACGTCCTTGGTACATTTGAGGTTCCTGTTTAAATAGCAGATTATATTTTTATATTTTTAGTTTCTTTCAGTGACACTGGTGTTCTCTATTACAAAAACCTTGGAGGAGGAGGTTAAAGAGGGTAGGAAAGCATGTGATGGTGAAAAAGAGTTTATGATGTACAATGTAATAAAAGTAATAATTAGCTCTTCCGTAAAAAGTCTTAACAAGAGTTCAACTCAGAGAGACAGACTGGATGAGTTAAATATTGTGATGTATAAACCTAATGCCATCATTTGACTCTTCAAATCTCAGCCTCTTCCACATTTGCTGATTAGACTAAAGATTCATATAATATAAATCCTCACAGAAATATGATAGGCAAATTAGTTCATATTCACAGAGAACCAGTTTTGTTTCTCACAAATAAAGCAAACATAAATCTTTCTTAGGTGATGATACGTTGAGCAAAGACAAACTTGTGTCATCCACAAGACCATAGTTCCTATTAATTGTAAATTAGCTACAGCCAGAACATCTGGAAGGCACTGTTTGTTGATCTTTCTCACCATGCCCGTTGTTCTTGAAGCACTGGCATTGTAGCTGAATACAGATGTCTGTTGTTACTTAGTTTTCACTACGTCTTCCTTTATTACAAAGATAAACCTACTAATTTCATAGTAACATTTCTGACCTTTTAAAATGTCTAAAATGCCCATGTTAGTTTGCATTAAAAATGCTAAGGAAGTCTGATCAGCCCAATCAGAAGACTACTAGAAGCCCCCATATGTAAGTTGCTCTGATTCTTAGGATATGTCTAATCATAAATACAACTTGACTGCTACTGCAGCCTCTATGAAGGGCTAAATTTGATAGTATACGGAAGCATCAATCATCTCATTTACTGACTGGAACTGGTCAGTGAGGGCACATTGTTATTTTGTGTCTAAAAATATAAAGTGCTAATTTTAACCTTCAAAATATTAATCATCCTACCCTCCCACCCACTTACTGTCAGAAGAGAATACACTCATGATTATACTGTTTGTTCACCAATTCTAAATGGTGAAAGGCACTTAAGACAAGAGGGCCATTTGTGCTGGCCGAATTAATAAAAAGTCCCAGCATTAACTTTTATTTGGAATAGTCAGCATCCTAAGTACAACTAGGATTACATAGTTATTTTACATGGTTTTAATTCCTGTCACCCCAATGAACCTTTGATTAAATCATTTCAAAAGCCCATAAAATTTTGTATTTTATAATCTAAACATGACTCTTATTTTGTAACCTATATATCTATCTACAAAGTTATTCAGTGTAGTGCTGGGATAAAATGAAGGAAGGGGATTATATAATAGAAACAAAAGTGGTGCCACAAATAGTTTATTGCTATAATCCAAAAATTATTATGAGACTTCACATACACATGGAAATTCACAGTGGAATTTCAAATGTAGAATTTTTCACATTTGAAATACAGGACGAATTGTCAGACAGCTTCTGATATCACGAAAGATGCTTACAACAGAAAAAGAAGGAAAGCCAGTCTATATTACAGTAGCAATGTCTCCTTCTCCTGTATAAAATTCCCCCTCCCTTTTTTGGTAAGCATCTCCGGAAGTACTAAAATGACAACAGTTAGTTCAGATGCAAATTCATATTTATTAAGATTTTTATTGGCCGTCTCTCTGACAGTCCCCATTCCCTGAAAATAGTATTTCTGCCAATAGTGCTCTGAACCATTCTAAGTTCTAGTGATATTAAATTAATGGCTTATTAATTTAAATGATTAAATTATGTTTTAGCCCTCATGCTTGAATTCAACAAGAAGAAATGCTTAGCAATAATCCTGCCCATTTATCCTTCTAACATATAGCAGATGAAGAAGTCAAAAAAGCATTGTCTGAGGAAAGCCTTCTTCTACTTAGGATATTCCCTGTGAAATTGAATAGCCCTGAAAAAAAATCACAATTCTTACATCTCAAGAACTCCAAGGTAGACAAGAGTGAAAGCAGGCTGCAGCTAGAAAGCAGTGAAGCTAGTAATATCAGAAAGGTTTCACTGACAAATGTGCAATGCAATGTTGTTTGGTTAAAATTTGATAAAATTTCATTTAGCACTAGGTTTTCAAATACACTTCAAGATTAGGCTGAATTTGGGTTCTCTTTTTTTCTTATCCTTTTTTTATGGTTAGCAATCTTCCTACCTTCAAATTCTGAGAGAATTTTATCAATGCTTAATCTCAGGGAATTAAATGAGTTTGAAATTGTTTTACAATAATTGGCCTAAAGCTGAAAACCAGTTTTTTTGGACGGTATCTTTATAGAACAGAACACCAAATTTCTATTCCCTCAAAAAGGAAATTTGTTTCCATTTGTACCAGAATATTTCAATTATAGCTTTTATGCTTTGAAACTTGAGAACATTAAATGAAATAGAAAGGTCACCTGGTTAAATCACAGAGATTCCTGGTATGTATTATTTTTCCCCTCAAGCAGAACCTTAATTATTTAGAAACACCTGATTGCAATTATGGTACACTAATTGAAGGGAAAATATTTTTATAATTGCATTATTGGGAACACACGATCATAGCTTTCTTATTGCCTCTTGGTTTGGAAATGTGACATATTATTCAGCCAAGGACCTTTGATGTGTTTTTCTTCTATCCATCTCTGCTCCAACAATTCTGTCATACAGGGAACTGAAAATTAAGTTATTCTCACCAGCAATACTCCCTCACAAAGCATCTTTCAACCATAGATATAAACCACAGAACAATTCTTGCCAGGCTTCTCATGCAAATGCTGCCAAAAAACTTACAAGAGCACTTTAAAATATTGAGAATCCTTCAATACAGCCCTTTATAATAACTTTTACTTGCTAATTTCTATGGGTCAGTTGCAAAGGAATAGACCTGTCAATCTTTCTCAGAT
Source organism: Ptyas mucosa (assembly GCA_012654045.1). Classification (NCBI taxonomy): domain Eukaryota; kingdom Metazoa; phylum Chordata; class Lepidosauria; order Squamata; family Colubridae; genus Ptyas; species Ptyas mucosa. Next base: position 37,130,804 of record WNWU01000002.1, read on the forward strand.
GTAGCAGAATTTGTCTGTCTACAAACAGGGATACTTTGTTGTTGCCATAGAGACTAATCCTCCACTTTCCTTCTGTTGACACAGCTAGTCACTGTCTAAACTACCTGATCACACTTTTAATAGGCAGCTGACTGGAGTACCATAAAATGCGCAAATCAAGTTTGGAACACTTGACACATCTACTTTGCTTTTTAAAATGTGCCAGGAATTCTATCTTATTTGTTATAATACTAAAGTGTGGAAGGAGAAAAAACATGACTTAAGTAACAATTAATTTGCCTGAGTTCTAAGTTAATTATACCGTTCAGACCAGCTAAATTGTTATTGTTCAGGCATTATTATTTCAGGCATCTTGTTTTAATGGACTTGAACAATCCTAGACAACAATTCATCATAAATATGCACATTATTAGCAATATCTGTATTCTCTCTCTCTGCCTTTCATTGAGTTCAGCAATGCAAAATTATCATTTTCTGTTTTGTTTTAAAGCTTATGGAAGCAGGGCAATCTTTGCACACACTGATGGTCTGCAGTTGTGAGACCTTGAATAAATTGTCACTTCTATTATATTTCACAGAGTTTGAATCAGCAAACTGAGTTGTAGTCTATAATCTAAAGCCCATTAAGTAGAAATATGATGTTTGGAACATCAAGTTCTACATATTAAAGAGAAAAGTAAAAAAAAACGGTTAAAATTAGTTCCTCGGTATCTTTACACGCACATAAAAAAAAAACAACACATGCACAATGTTATTTGGACATTTTAAAAAAACTAATTCACAATACTGTCTGTAAATAATATGGTCCTTACAGAATAAGGACAATTTATATCCAGATCGTACACTCAGAACTGCACATTAAGGATGCAATGTCTGTGTATATATCTTCCCATGAATATATTTTATTAAACTCACTGGGATTTATTTAGACACTCATAACATTCTGAAGTATGCCTTCTATCACCAGTATCACCAGTGTTAATTTTACTTCTCTTGCAAGTTTTTCTTCACTTTCCAAATGCGTTCATTATATTTTTGTTTAAAAATATAATACTAGGTATAACATCACTAATGGCCTATGTTTTGCATCCTCACTTAATGTGTAACAGAAAAGAAGTTTCTTGTTGTGCCTCCTTCAATTAACAGGAAAAACTGATGTGTATCATTAATTACGTCAGTGAGAATCATAAATCATCAGTGAGTGCTGCAATTAATTATTTTTAAGTCATGTGAAGAACCATGACAGGCACAAGATAAATTCACAGACCTTTCATATTAGAATGAAGAGGGAGGAAAAAAATAGAGATAGAGAGAAAGCAAGATTATCATCAGTTTATAAATTCTACATAATGTTAGTACACCAAACAGTTTTTATGGCATACCAAAAATTCTGCTATAAGTCTTGGATTTAGCTGTCAAAAATATCCTATTGAGAAGCCTGGGTTTAAAATACAATATTTTATTAATGCTGTTCTAAAACCAATTAGCTTCCAATAGAAATGAATATTAGTTTTCACTTATTTCAAAAGTAATTTTGGTTTTATATTTTAGAGTGATTTGTTTTGTGTCTATAAGTATGTGAATGAGTGATTGAATGAATTAATTAAGGGCTATTGCAGACAAAAAACAGTGTGTGTGTGTGTGTGTATTGTGTAATACATAGAAAATAATTTAAAAACTAGACTTCTTTTCAGTTTAGTAACAGTTTTAAAAAGTAGTTCGAAGTAGTTTTTTAAAATAATTTCTTTATTGCTTTAAAGTTTTCAAATATCCATGCACAATTATGCTAAATAATACAATAATCATAATATCTGGATTAACTGAATTTGTGTAATTAAAAGAATAGATTTTTCTGAATTTTTTTTCACTAAGGCATATACTTACATTAAATATTGTGAACATTTTAATAGTCTAATACATTTTAAATTATTTATTTCCTGTCCTTTTGACTGATGAAGTCATAGTTTTTCTAATTATAGAACTGTCCTTAATAAATTGTGTTCACTTACTGGTTTATTTTTATAATGAAATTCTTCCAAAAAAGTTAATTGCTTTATAAATTATATTTGGAAAATAATATTTTTACACACACGTACACACCCACTGAAATATATTTACTGTCAATGTAGTTTTGAGCATGTTAATACTTAATTTTTTTCCAAATAAAAAATCATTGAGTACACTACTATAAGCTAACAAGCTTATAATTATTAGTAGAATAGTGAATATCACTATATTTTCACAATAATATCCAGTCTGGTGGGTTGACTACTGAACACTGCATAACTATTGAATGATGATACTGTTTATTTGACACAGAAAGAGACATTTACAGGTGCAGCCCTTTTAAAGAATGAGGTAGAAATATTATATAAAAAAAAACTAAAAGGGCAAGGTAGCATTAGCAATATTAAACAGAGACAACCAAACATTAAGGCGTTAAAAGTGTCCAGATTTTTGACCCAGCAGCATTAGCTAATCATCTATGGGGATAATTTCTTCAATCCTCTCTATGCAAATCTATGCCTGGTAAGTGAAGCATGTTTAGTAAGGAAGAAAAGTCTGATACTATTGCAACATCAAGAGAGCTGGACATCCTCTTGTTTTTATTAGTAGGAGATGTGAGGCAGGGAGTATAATTAGTTCTTCTCAGTACTCACAGATACTGTATGCAACTATTGTAGTTACAAGCATCCAAACATGTATACAGCTATAGTGTATACACTAGCTCAGTGGTAGCTGAATATTTGCATATATCTTCAAACAACATATCACCTGTCAGCAAGCAAGGATGGGAATATACTTTTCCCCTTGCGATGTGACATAGTCACCAATGGCACTAACTCGCGAGATACTGTCCTGACCATAGGTGCCATTACTCTAGATAGTCATAATGATAACAGATTATTTCTGAATCTGAAGAAGGTATATTGCCGATATAAACACACATTTCATATTCAAGTCTTATCACTTCACAGTTTTCATCATAATCTATGGAAAATCTATATTAGCCATGAAAAGTTTTCAGTATAGTAGGCACTTTCAAAAGCTTGTGAGGCTAGATTTCTTAGAGGTTAAACATATCTGTGCCAGGCCCTTGCTTAAAATTGTAATAACATCATCTGCCAGCTCCAGTGGCATTAACTGTTTCACAATTTGCATAATCAAAAGCCAAATTTCAATCTTTATCCTAACATCAGTTTCTAGCCCTTTTCTAAACATTTGGGTGCCATAGCTTACAGTGCACAACAGATCTAGTTCTAAGAAAATTGGAAATGTAAAAATACAACCAAGTGCATTAATTAGCATCAACATAGACTTTATCTATATCATTGCTGCATCACACTAATAGTCTATTCCTACAAGCTTTTTCAATATAGCCATTTTTTGTTGTTCTTTTTTTAAAAAGGCCATTTAAAATTCAACCAGTATGAAAGCAACATAGCAAAACAGAAAAGCCACAGAAATCTTTTCTTCTCAAAACCATAAGTAAAAATGTCCTGGGAAAGACCTTATATCAGAATCAGTAGCCACTATAGAAAAGGCAAAATGAATTATCTGGAAGAATATTTATTATTCAGTGATGGGTTGCTACCAGTTCACCCCGGTTCAGGCAAACTGGTAGCGGCGGTGGGAAGCTCTGCCCACCCGCCCAGATGTCATCAAATACGATCTGCATATATGCAGAAGCGAGTGAACCAGTAGCAAAGTGAAACACAACCGTTATTATTGCTTCTCCACCCAAAACTACTAATTCTTCACTTATTTCAGAGCACAGCAAAAGCTTTACAGATGTTTCTCTGCTTCCGACGCATATAAAAATGTCATCTTGACTTTTTAGAGGCTTCCTATGGCTGCCTCTGCAGTTCAAAATTAATTGTGCAATGCCAGATACACAATTTATCTACCACACATTTATCACTATGCAATCCTTGTCTTTCCATTTAAATTATATACTTCTCACTGTATGAAGTAATCTGAGTTACATTGTTAGTATAAAGCAGATATTGATATACTGCATAATCTCATTACTATCAGGGAGCGATGCTCTGTAATATTAAAAAAAATGTTGTGAGTAATTTTTACTTTAGAAAGACAGTTTGGTGTAATGGTTAAAGCATTAGGCTGAAAACAGGGGATTGTGAGTTCTAAATCTGCTTAGGCTCAGAGATAGCCTGTGGGCCAGTCATTCTTTCTCAGCCCTAGGAAGAAGGAAATAATGACAAACCTCTTCCAAATATATTGCCAAGTAAACTGCAGGGACTTGTCCAGACATTGCCAGAAGTCAACACTAACTGGAAGGCACCCAAAAAATAAAAACAAAAAAGCATATTTTGTACTCAGTATAGCCCACCTCAATCTCTACATCCCGATCAAAGTAATCATACAAGCTACTCTGTTCAGTTAGCAGAAATATAATTAAATATAATAATTTAATTATTTATTAAATATTAGCAAACATTTTAAAACAAAAAGTTAATAAGAAAAATCAGGATCAAAAGGCAGGCAGAAACAGAGAGGGAGAGAAATAAGAACACGGGAGACATTGAAGAGACCTGCCTTTGGTTATTCCAATCTTTCTTTTTTATTAGGTAGACACCAGTAGCAGAGTATAGAAGAAGATAGAACAAGTGGTCTTCCTCTATTTTGCTCCAAGATATACCATATTTTTTGGAGTATAAGACACACCTTTTTCCCTCCAAAAAATAGGGTGAAAATCTGAGTGCGTCTTATACTCTGAATGTAGCCCCAGCCTCACAAACGGAGACTTCAGAGGCTAAAAGAAGCCTCTGAAAGAAGCTTCAGAAAAAAAGCCTCAGAAACGAAGCTTCAGAAAAAAAAGCCACTGAAAGACTTTTATCTAAAATAAAATGGCAAGCAACAAAAGAAGAATCAGTAAAGATTCTTAACCAAACTATGTTAACAAATCTGGAGAATGACACAATAACCAACAGATCAGAAGAGGTTAATCTATATACCAATACCAAAGAAAGGAGATTGAACAGAGTACATATAGTCCTTCAGAAAAAAAGCCTCTGAAAGAAGCTTCAGAAAAAAAGTCTTTTTTTCTGAAGCTCTGTTTCAGAGGTAGAAAAAAAAGCAAGGGACAGAGCTCACAACCAAGAAACCTGTTCCTAAAATTCACCTCTGGAAACAGCTGATTGGGGGTATTCCGGGAGGCCAATCCACCCATCAATCAGCTTTTTTCTTATTTTCCTCCCCAAATACTAAGGTGCGTCTTATACTCCGGTGTGTCTTAAATATGATAGTTTGTAGGATGGGTATGATTTATCCATCATGAAAGTCCCGTTCTTTAAACTCTAATAAGCCAATATTAAGTGCTCCATTCTGACGGGGTTTTCCACCCACCCCCACCCTCCCACACATGAATATGCAGTTTATTGTCACCCAGTAACATATGTACTAAGAAAAGAAGTTCTACTACCACAGAATGTACAATATGGCAGATATTACTTCAAAACTTTCCCAAATAGCCAAATCTTACCTTATTTTTCATATATTTTTATAGTTTTTTTCTTATTACACACATAGAGGATGTGTATAGAATACATATATACAGTAACACTTAGAGGAATAGAAATCTAAAAGAAAAGCTACATTACTTCTTTCATATCTTTATTATGCTTTTAATTCAGTATTTGGTGACTGTCCAAAAAACAGTGCAAAGTCAGTTGAGATTTTTCTTTCTTTTGAAATTTAGCATAAAGGAATTTTTTTTCATGGTAATAGTCTATATCCATGCTGTGACCAATAACAGATAACAGAATAGATATCAGAATGACACAGTTGGAAGGCACTTTGGAGGACTTCTAGTCAACCCCCTACTAAGGCCTACAGATACTACTTTCCCTGGTCATATTCCAGATGTCCATGTAATATTGTACATTTTTATATTTTCAATTTGTGAAACTATAATAAACATCCTTCCACATGAATCGAAAAATATATGATTTAATATAGTGCTCTAACTTCAGTGTCAAATCAATAGAGTTTCACTCTTTATGTCCAAAAACAGTTTACTAATTCACAGAATAGCAGAGTTGGAAGGGACCTTGGAAGTCTTCTATTCCAACTTCCTGTTCAAGCAGGAAACCATATACCAGTGATGGCTAACCTTTTCCAGACTGAGTGTCCAAAGCGCGCGCGCCCAAACCCCTAAAGTGCAATGTGCATACAGCCCATGCATGCTCTCCGCCCTCACACATGTGCATGCACCCCTGCATACACATCCCATGCGTGCGCATGTGCCTCCCTGCATGTGCCCCACCCCCGTGCATGCATGGCAGAGACCCGACCACCAGCTGGATGGTGGGAGGCACATGCGCATGCATGGCGGAGCTGAACTGGGGCGATCGCTTGCGTGTCCACAGACAAGGTGCTGTGTGCCACCTGTGGCATGCGTGCCATAGGTTTGCCATCACGGCCATATACCATTCCAGACACATGGTTCTCCTGTCTCTGTTACATAAACTGTTTCATAAACTGTTGAAACTCTATTTCTCATAAACTTTAGAAAACGTCAATCTTTCAATTATCCTAACTACTAACAAATTATAAGACATTTTATTTAAATGCTTTGACATGCTCCATGAAAAATAGTAATGTGGCACCATAGAAATATGATGTAATCACAAATTCGTATCCAAATCTTTTTAGCACAAAAATTTATTCTTCTCCAATCCACTTTTCTTAGTATATAACTAGATGTGGAGGAGTGAATGCATATCTTCTAATTTTAAAAAAATGGAAACGAAATTATCACAACCATGCTAGAGAAGGAAGTCACTTCCTGGCTCTGCAGTTGACGCTGTTAGGGTTCCCTGCACCTATTATTTACACAATTATAAATGCATATGCAGATGAACTATGTAATTAACATAATGTCTCCTCCCATTCTTCTGACTTTCCATAAGGGCCTGAAGATCTGAGTCTGCCAGTTAGCTTGGGCCCCTAATGGGGGTGTATCACACTGGAAATGGTTGACAAATTAAGATCTCCCTCCCTCCCCCCCCCCCCCCACATATTCTGTTCATTTCTTTGTGTTCATCTTTTTGATTGTAACCTTTACTGCTTTTTAGAAATACTTAATCTTTATGGTTTTATTGGCTTTTATTGTTGGAAGCCACCCAGAATTGCCTTGAAGCTAGATGGATGGCAAACAAATCTAATAAATAAAAAATATAAAATCTCCTAAGTCATTTATCTTTTTTCCCTTTACCTGCACTTTATTATGGTACCTAGAATTTTCTCTCTTAAATTTGACAGCAAATAAGACAACTTACATGTGAAAATATAAGAAGTGACTAAACAATTCATCTCTGTAGATACAGTACTATACTTCTTCAGTCATATTGGACTGTAGAGTGCATTACCAGGTCAAATTGTAATTCTGAAGTTCTGAACCATTAGCATCTTTTTTAAATTACTATGTGCTTTCTTCTTAGATGTTACTCTATTTTTAATTTTAGCATTCAAGGAACAACTGTGTTCAACAGATAGAATTTCAAATTTTGCTTTTCAAAGAAAAGCCTTTGGGATTAATTTCTCTAATTTACATCTGACATGTAAGACAGTCAAGTCAAGAATGAAGATCAAAATACATTAAATGGTGTTTAAATGCTATCAACCTACAACATCACTGTAATTTACACTCACTTTTAAGCACAATTATTTAACTGGAAGATTTCTGTTTCACCTTTTGTTCATACTTTCTACATACATAAGCAAAACTGATTTATTAGGAATCAATTCTTTGCTGTCTTCAAATCTTTTCTTTTACTTGGTGTAGAATGAAGTGGTCTCATTAAGCAACTTTCCACATGAAACAAGAAAAGATTTCCAAGATTAAAGAATATTGATCCTTATTCCAAAGTCAATGTTACATCCCTCAACCTGTGTATCTAGGATGACTAGTTAATTTGCTATTTGTCATGTGATACTGGCTAGAGTAAAATTTATTTCAACATAAAAGGGCACGTTTCATATATTGTTTCAACAAATGGATGCATTAGAAAAATAATTATATTTGTAATTTTCTAGATTTCCTTATCCTTCTATATTATAGTCAAGCTTGTCATGTAAGTATAAAATCTTCTTAAAAGCAGCAACAGATGCAGAGGTTTTAAAGTTCATAACTTGCTTCAAAATAAAGTGTTAGCACAACAGAGTTGCCAAAAGTATGATTTGGGGGCCAAGAAATACCTAGTTCCACGATGGTGAACCTATAGCATGCGTGCCATAGGTGGCACGCATAGCCATATCAGTGGACATGCCAGCTCAGCTCTGGCGCGCATGCACGTGCCGGCCACCTGATTTTCAGGCTTTCTGGGCCCACCAGAAGTAGGGAAACAAGCTGTTTCCTGTCTCTGGAGGACCTGGGGGGGTGGGAAAGGCCCGTTTTTCTTTCTCACCTGGTTCCAGATCCTCTCTATGCATCTGGGGAGGGCAAAAACAGCCTTCCCCATGCCCTCGGAGGCCCTCCAGAGGCCTGAAATGGCCCATTTCCCAACTCCCATTTGGACAGGAAGGGATGTTTTCTGCTGTCCCCAGCGTCCATAGACTCCTAAAGAGGCCAGGACTGGGGGGAGGGGGGTTGCACATGCATACGCAGGGCGGGACACATAGAATTATGGGTGTGTGCGCACACACGCACGAACCTCCCTCACCCCCCCTCCTGGTGCACAATGGCAAAAAGGTTAGCCATCACTGACATAGTTCAATCTAATTTCAAACACAATCTCAACAGCTGACTCTTGTCAAGGCAGCTTCTTTCAGGTCATAGCTACCCTCACTATTTAAGATGATGATGTTTTGTGCTCATGCCCTCTTGAGCTTAAACCAGTCTAAGAAAATCGTGTCCGAACTGAGCACTTTCTCGATAATCAGCATTGGGTTCAGTCTGGACTGCAGGCTAGCTTGCCTTCCCATTGGACAATTCCCCTACTGCTATGTCCTCCTACCTTTCTGTGGGAGGAATTTTAATTGCTTTCATTCCCAATGACAGGTCTTCCTGGATTTATCTCTAAATATACTACACTCTGTTTGTATCTACAAAGTTAAATTAAGTTTTTGTATTTACAGATACCTACAAAGTTAAGTTAAATTTAAAGTGAAAGCATGCGAGTACATTCAGTTGCAACAGATTTTTAAAAATCCTTCTTTCCAGTGCAGCCGCTATTAAAGATTTATTTGTTCAATGATTAACAGTCCTACATGATCTGAGTTCACTATCTATAGTTCCTTTGGGAGGCGTAGTGGCTCAGTGGCTTAATGACGCTGGCGATGGTCTCAGTTCCGGCAGTTCGAGCCCACGGTGTGACAGGCAGAGCTTCTGTCACTTGCCTCAGCTCCTGTCCAACTAACAGCTCAAAAGCATGTTCTATGAAAAAAATAAATAAAAAGAAAAAGCATGTTCTATGCAAGTAGATAGATAGGTACCACTTCAGCGGGGAGATGAGCTGGAGCTCTGTGCAGGAAACCAGTTCACCCTCCTGTGGCGCACCTTGGGAAGTACGCAAGTGTGTCCTATTACAGAGATGGTACCTTGGCAAGCCAAACTACTACTCTGCGATAATAGCATTGTGATTTCCTGGCTACCATAACAAGGCCATACACTAATATTAATAATAATATAATTCCTTTTACCAGCACAAAGGGAATAGCATAATGGTTAAGATCTTTGATTATCATAAATAAGGCTGTAGGTTCAATTACATTTTTTTAGCGTATGTAGTTTTTCTTCTCTGGGTTTTTTTTTTTAAATAACTGCAGACTTTTACCATGTCTCCAGTCAGTTGAGATTGAAATATTTCATCCTCACCTCTCAAATAACTCAAAACAAACATGGGCTTATTAGAAGCTGAAGTAAAACTGATCTCGACTTTTAAAAAAAGAAAAAAGCAGAGGGGTAAATTACTTATTCCAGAAAAAAAATTAATTTGCCAAATTTAATTACTATGCTATTTTATTAGTGATTATAAGAGAATTATAAAACCTCTTAGAATTGATGATAAGCATTTACTCACCTGATAAACCCAGTAAGCAATAAATTGCTAGAATTAAACTCTAGCCCAAACTGATATAGAGGGTAGAGAAATATACTTGAAGTGGCACATGTTGAAGTTGCTTTGAGGAGAACTGAAGCATCAGTAGAAGGTGATACCATCTGTTTTGTCCACTACCCACTGCTAATGATAAGACTAGAGGCTAAAGTTAGCCTTCTAATCAAATATTACCTTCCAGATGCAAGAGTTAACATTGTGATAAAATTATACATGAAATAATGCTTTATCAAACACTTCCATGCAAAACAAAAGGGCATCTGCTGTATTTAATTCATTGTGTATTCATTGAATAACCAACATAGTATGCTTAACCATTTTTTTAAAAAAAACCCTGATAGTTATAACTTCATTTGCTTACTTAAAATGTGTGTGTGGGGGGGTGTATATATTGTTTGTGAAACATGTACAAGATAACAAGGACAGATAAGAACATAAACATACACAAAGGAAGTAAATACAAGTAAATGGGGACAGTAAGACAGGGACGATAGGCACGCTGGTGCGCTTATGCATGCCCCCTTTAAAGACCTCTTAAAAAGGGAGTGAGGTCCATGGTAAACAGTTTAAACTTGAAACTGTGAGGATTTGAGGCAAAGCATTCCAGGCATTGACCACTCTGTTGGTCTGTGTGTGTGTGTGTGTGTGTGTGTGTGTGTGTGTGTATACACATACATATACATATATACACATATATATATACATACATACACACACACACGTGTGTGTGTGTGTGTGTGTGTGTTCTGAGGTTTTCGCGGGTATTTGTATGTAGGTCTTTGGTTATTACACATTGCTCCTGGAAGCACGAAGCCGAGAACACCAGCCTGAAGATGATGAATGAGACTTTGTCGAAACGTTGCCAAGACACTTCCAATTTTACCCAGGAGAAAACCTGAATAACCAAGGATAGATATAGATATAGATATAGATATAGATATAGATATAGATATAGATATAGATATAGATATAGATATAGATGTAGGTCTTTGGTTATTCGGGTTTTCTCCCGCGTAAAATTGGAAGTGTCTTGGCAACGTTTTGACGAAGTCTCATTCGTCATCTTCAGGCTGGAGAAGAGAGAGGCCCAGAACCTGTGAATGTGATTTCACAAACCAGGGCTGCAGAACAACAGAGCTTACATAGGTAAAACCTGGCTAGATAGAAAAGCATACGAAGCCTATGAAAAAAGAAAAAAGAAATATTGTACCTTTTACAGGAAGGATAAAAAAGGGGGTGTGGCTCACTGAGGAAGCCTAATAAGGCAGAAATGGTCCATCTGAGTCTCCCAGAAAGCAACAGAGAATTGCAGTTGGCTAGAGAAGAGAGAGGCCCAGAACCTGTGAATGTGATTTCACAAACCAGGGCTGCAGAACAACAGAGCTTACGTAGGCCGAAATAGATCTATCTTAGTCTCCCAATGGGCAGCAAAGGGTCTGCTGGCTGCCAGAAGAAAAAAAGCCCAGAAACTAGTGAATGTGATTTCACTGAACTAGGGCTGCATAAAATCTTGGCTTACGGAGGTAGAACTTGGCTAAAGAGAAATACACATAAAACCTATGAAAAAGAAAGAAACACACACACACACACACACACACACACATATATATATATATAATTTATATTTTGCTGATAAAGAAATAAATTATCAGCAAAATATAAATTTTGTATAAAATGGTTTGTCGTGAATACGACTGCTTGAGGGCTCCTGGATTGGAGCTGAAAGGCAAAAGGGAGCAGAATGCCCCCTCCCACATGTTGGGGTAGACCAGGTGTCTCGATAGAAAAACACTTTATATGTATGTATGCATGTAAAAAAAGAAGCAGACAAACTGCGAACTCTGGAACTTAAGATTTTAAAATTTTAAAAGAATTAAAATTTTATTTTACTAAGCTTTCATCAGCTATCTGCTGACATCGTCAGAGTATTAAACTACCATTACAGAGATCTCTGCCTTTATATGCCATTAATCAATTTAGCCCTTGCACATGTAATAGGCCCTTCCAGCTGTCTCCCACTTGTAATCAGCTGTGTTGCTTTTGCTGTCGTCATGCTGGATAATGGAGGCTTGATTCCTACTGTTTCCTCCCTCCTAGCTTGCTTATCAGTGGGGGTGATGTTAGCCTGATGTCAATCCCCACTGATAAGCAAGCTAGGATATATATATTACAAACTATTCTAAAAATACAAGTATTTATATATATACACATATATGAGTATATATATACACACATATATATACATATGTCTTAATTACATGCATAATATTGTAAAACAGTAAAACAGGTGTTAGTTTGTGATATCAAAACTGTACAATGTTGTCAGATTTCCTTAAAGATGATAGCCCTATTCTGGGATAACCAAGGTGTTAAATAGCATCATTTTAAAATCTCCCCTGTAGGCGGAATTGGTATATGGCATAAATACAGAAGAGAAACTGTTTGTTTGTATACAGAGCTGAAGAAGCTTCTTGGATGAGAAACAAAAAGTCTTCAAAGAAAAACCAGAAAGTCTAGTTGCCTCTTGAAAAAACACCTTTGGGACATCCTTGACCCAGATGACTGAGAATCTCCATAGACATTTAGCTATGTTTATTTGTTAGGTTTATTTGTAATAGTGTAATAGCCGATATAGGACATATGAAAGCCCATAATTTCCAGTTACGATTTTTTTCTTGCTAGCATATGTCTAAGGAGATTCTCAGTCATAAACGTCTTGGATGAGAAGCGAAATGTCTTCTTCTTCCTCAAGGAAAAACCAGTCTATCTAGCATAGTTTATAGAGCCTTACTTTGTTTAATAAGATGGTCATGAAACTAATATTGAAACCAGAATTAAGCAGTGCTGAACTTTCACCTAGAACCAATGCACATACTGTAGTTTTTAAGCGATTACTCCCTTTGGCAACCATCACTAAAGTTGTTATAGTCCTTCTTTGTATACAAAAAATTCAAGGAGAACCATATTCGTCACCATGAAATGCTTTTCAGAATCACTGTGTGCAGTGATAGAGTTGGAACCCAAGATGCTTCTTAAATAGATAAGTGACTATAAAAAGGTAAGATGTCAAGTTAAAGAATAGGATACATTTTGTAATCCTTCTTCAGCCATCTAATACTAATTCCAAGTTGGTGCAGACAGTTGAAGCACTAAAGTGTTCTGAAAAATAACACCCCAGATGATTGTAGCTTGTTTACAGAGCAATCTTTAATATATTTACTCAAAAGTATGTTCTACATGCTGTGGACTGAAACTTAAATCACATACTTGAGCACAGAATTCCAAGTCAACAATGGCAGTTATTTGTTTTTATGCAGGAAAGGAAGGAGACATTAAGCAATAAAACATATAAATCTATCATAATTCAAATGATGGAACAATGGCAATAAATGCAGATGTTTCTAAGTTTAGAAAACATTACATTAGATGCCAACTGCATCTGGCAAGGGAGCCTACTATTTTAACCACTGAAGAAGGCAATACACAAGAATCTTGGGTAATAACTACAGACCAAAACATTCATATGAAGAAGTTGAAAAAATAGGTTGAAGAACTTGAAGAAAGTTGAAAAAATATTTTATTCCTTTGCAATGTTTCAAATAATTTTTTACCAAAGAAATCATTGCATTAAATAAAATAAAAGATAGCTGGTAAAATTGTGAATGGCACCATTTCTCACTAAATGATTAGAAGGTTATAATACAATATTTTATTTTCTATTGTACTGGCCTACATATGGAGGACATTTTTACGAAGATAAATTTAACACTATGCACACTGAGTATAGTCCAGAAAATTGCATAAAACATTACCATCAATTTAAAAAATAATCCATTATTAATTTATTTATTATTATAAATAACCCTCCAAAAGAAATAGAATAAAGTGTACAGATAAAGGTGCTTGTCCCTATAATTAAAGGAAGAGAATAACATTTGTGATTGTTTCAAATTGTATTTGTTTGTCATGCTGAAAGTTAACACAAATATCTTTAGTATACTACACAGTACTCTCTATACAATTTATAAAATAAATTTTAATAATGTTTAATTAAGCTAAATTCCTTAGCTCATGTGTTTAGTATATCAGTAACCTCTTGTATCTCATACTTTCTGTACATTTCTATTTGATATTCTCCTTGTCTATTTTCAGATCAATTCAATCTTGTTGTTTTTATCAGCGAAAGTAAATAATAACCAAACTTGAACATTTCATCTTGATAATTCAATGTTTTCAAGAACACAATCCATATGCAAGAGCAAACCCACTTAGCTGATCTCTCAGAGCTTTAGCAAATAATCTGATTTCAAGTTAGGGTGGCGAAAACAACAAGAGATTAAAAAATAGCGGATATAAAAACACAGATTTTTTTTTCCTTTTAATGTTGATTTTAAGATCAGGAAACAATTCATGCCTAATAGGTCCACCTCATTAGTCACAGCATTAGTGACCTCTCACCTTGAGTGATAAAGTACACAGGTCAGAATTGACAATACCTACTCATGGCTGATCATGGCTGCCAGTTATTGATCCAAGAAGGGAGAAAATCCTTTGTAGGAAAAATACTGCTCTGAATTACAAACATGCACTCTCCTGAGATGCTGCAACTCTCTCCATATCTCCCTCTGGAACTGAAAAGCAAGGAGTGAGTTCAGCCAGTATTTAATATCAAGTGAATGTGGTGTTTAATCAATACTATTCTGCTTTTGTCCCACGATGTGGAAAGCAGTGTCTATTCATTCAGTAAAGGTTAATGCCAAGGGTCAAGTGATTTCACACTCTCTGTAGGAACCACAACATTTCAGTAGTTAGATGCCTCGGACAATGATGACTCAGTTGGACTGATTTATTGCTACTCTAAGGCTCTACTTAATGCTAAAGTGCTATCTTATGATAATACCTCAGAAAATAGCAATGATAAAAGAGGAGGCAATAATTACCTACATTTTGAAGTAATGTCTTCATTTCTAACATCCTATAAAGATGTAAGGACCATTTAAAATGAGCTGCTTCTTGTATTAGCCAGTCGGTTAAATACGATATTATCCATGCTCTCTGTCTATGCAAAAGAAATCTGCTGACTGTATTAGGAAAAAATGCAAATTGGCAAGCAAATGTAATCTAGCACATGACTTAACATGGGTTTTAAAGAATAACTTATTTGATGCCTGCTTGCCCAGATGAAGACATCCTTTTCCCAAAAAGGAAACAATAACACCTGATGCTATGGAATTAAAAAAAAAAAGGGGGGGGGGAGACATTGAAGCTTTAACAAGTTAACAAGTATGCCTGTTTTTCACATTTATAATATGCTTCAGGTATTTTTTTCTTGAAATGTTTGGAAAGTAAGAACACATGTACTCTGGGAGAAAGAATATATTCTCTCTCAGTATGATACAGTGAAAATGGCATTAGTCAAGCTCATTGTCAAAATCAGAATACATTTGACTTTGTCAGAGTCTAATTCTTACTATGTTAGCATCCCTGATTATTATTCAGCAATGTCTTATTCAAGATGTGTTTTATATAATGAAAGAAGTTCAAATGTCACTGAGAAAACTGTGTGAGAAGAATTAATTGGAAGGCTTATCAGAGGAAAGTCATTTATAATCCAGCTCTACCTAATACATCCTTGACTGATGAATATACCAATCAATTAGTGCAATAAAGTAAATTCTGAAAATTTGACTGAAGATATCCTATTATTATAAGAAGGAAGGTATTTATTGCAGTTAATTATGCTTTGTTTTCTTCTTTTTCTTTTGAATGTGAATGTGCAAAAAAAAAATCCTTTCAAAGAATATTCAATTTGCCACAACGAAGAATATTTAAAATGTATTCAGAGGTATTTTGAATTAGCTTGAATTATATTCTAAAACACTATAAATCAGAAAATAGTATTCTGTAGGGTGGAAATAGTCACATTTTCTGAAATTGCACATTGAGTTATACAAAAATTACAAACTGTCCTAAAATGAATGTATATTATAAAGCATTTATATATATGGACACATGGTAAAAAAAAACACACATAAGGCTGCTATAAATATAAGTAAGAAATATAGATGATAGGTAAAATTTTGAGCTACTTGCCATATTTTATTAATATAGATCTATTTCCCTTGTTGCAGCTTTTTAAAAATAAAAATAAAATAAAGCTATGTAGTTTCTATGAAGATGTCCAGGAATCATATACTGTACGAAGTTTTGTAAATTGAGGATAGGCATCTTTTAGGCTAATGTGTTTGTGGTGGATATTTTGAGGCGGTATCAAAGAAATCACTTCAAAATAGCTGCAATGAAAGGATTATTCACGAACTCCAACCCTCCCAATTTTATAATACATTTTAAAATTCATTGGCATCCAAAATTAGTCTGTTTGTTTTCTAAATATACCTCATATTAGCTTTAAAAGTTATTTTACCCTCTCTCCCCATTATATTTACTATTTCTGCCATTTCAAAATCCAGCTTTATAATAAATGCAAAAACTACAAGAATGGAAGCAGTATAAGAAGGCCTGTTCTGTTCTATGATATGCTGTTCAGTTCCATTCCGTTCCATTCTGTTCCGTTCCGTATCCATTCCATTCCATTCCATTCCATTCCATTCTATTAAAAAATCCAGATGACCGCTAAATAGTAGCAAAGATTTTTCTCAATTTTTCCCCTGCCATCTGCAGATACCTTTGCAGCTAATACAGGGTAGCCATGCTGAAAGTGATAAAGAACGGGAGAATATAATAATGATTGCCTGCTTACCTTCCAATTTGAGTTCAAAATATGTATTCTTATTCCATGGTTCCCTCTCCCAAATGTTTAAAGTAGCCAGTAGCCAGGAACCCATCAAAATTGTTGCCATTCTCACATGTCAACATCCTTACCTTCATCTTCACTTCTTCCAGGCTTTCCTTGTATCTCACCATAATTTCCGTTCTCTAGGGCTCAGTACAAAAATAAATGGCAACCCACTTAAATGTCTTTAAGGATATTGCTAGCCAAGCTACTGCTTCTGTGTCACCATGGCAGAAAATACACTCAGTGGAGAAGTTCCTGAGCCACAAGAAACAACTCACATATTGAATAAGGAAGTGACAATAATCAAATGCAAAGGAGAAGATAGCTTCCTATTGAGAGAAAATTCAATAGGGCTGTTTTTCTCAAATCTTCTTGAGAAGTTCCATTGAAAATACTGTCTTCGGCATTATATCTTAATTTGCATACAGATATACTATGTGCTTATCTTAGCTTTTTCTACCAGGAGCAGCTGCCCACTTCTGCAACTGAAAGATGTACTGAAAGGACCACTCAGAGGTGGGTTTCAGCAGGTTCTGACCAGTTCTGGAGAACTGGTAGTGGAAATTTTGAGTAGTTCAGAAAACTGGTAGTAAAAATTCTGACTGGCCCTGCCCCCATCTATTCTCTGCCTCCCAAGTCCCAGCTGATTGGGAGAAAATGGGAATTTTGTAGTAACTTTCCCCTGGAGTGGGGAGGGAATGGAGATTTTACAGTATCCTTCCCCTGCCATGCCCACCAAGCCATGCCCACCAAGCAATGCCACGCCCACCAAGCCACACCCACAGAACCGGTAGTAATAATTTTGAAACCCACGACTGGGACCATTGTATTCAAACTGAAAGAATTAGAATTTCCCACCTATATTAAAGAGCAATTTCCCCCTCTCTGAGGAACTTCTGAACATTGCATTGAGGAAGCCTTGCTGGGATATAGGGCAAAATGTCAATAGAGAATTGATCTTCCAAAATTCATTGATCTTCCAAAATCCAGAGAAACAACACTAAATATGTACAGCAATAGCTCTTTTCTAAGAAATCCATTAAGAAATCATATAGTTTCTTTAAAGTCCTGTAGGATAATTCCTACAACCCCATGTATTTCAATCTACAAAGTGAAGGATTTATACTGTTTATAAATTTCAGAGTATTATTGTCCACAGAACTCTCATGCATGTTTATTTTATTTCAGTGTTTTTATTCTCATTTCTAAATGTGAAATAACCAGAATAGAACTTTCTGGTATTCTATAATTATTAACACTAGTAGTACTAGTAGTAGTAGCAGCAGCAGCAGCAGCAGCAGCAGCAGCAGCAGCAGCAGCAAAACATGTGGTACTAAAAATTTCAATGCGAGTATTGAAAAAGACATCTAAAATGTATGGAAATTGTAAGGCAATCATCTTTACTTATATGTAATACCATACAATACCACTATGCTGTACTAAGTATAGTGCTTCCTTAGGATTCTACCTACAGCACCCAAAATAAATTTAACAGCTACGCAGAATGCATATACAATTATGTATATACAATTGTATAATATTTATATACAATTACATGCACTGTGTACAATTCAACAGATCTACATTCATATGCTGTTGATGCAAATCATGAATGATCTTGATCCTTTGCAAAGTATTTGCTTCAGTTTTGAACAGTAATAGCTTCTGCCATGTAGTTAATGTATTTATGAGGATTGGACAAACAGATTAGATTCTTTAATGGGTCTTTTGGCATTGACATAATACAGCATTAAAACTCCAACTCGTCTAATGATAGTGACACAGCAATGTAAACAACGAATGTAAAATACAAGGCTGAGTGAAAGTTAAAGGAATATATTACTTTGGTGAACTCTTGAAGCCAAATCTTTTTTAAACATTCAGCCTCAACCCCCCAAACCTAAGGATGGAACAAAGCATGTTGAACTAACTTTACTCTCCTTTGCAGTCCCTCTTCAGTGTCGAATCTGCCCTTCTAACTCTGACAAGTGCAGCAACGTGAAGAACGCTCTCCAATTGTAGCCTTAATAAGCAAGATCCCTAAACTGAAAATCTTTTTTCAGCCCTTGAGCAGCTCTTTCACCTTTTGTAAGTGAAAAGAAACACAGTGAAACATCAAAACAACACAGAGAGCTTTATTGAGGCCAATTGCATTGTGTCTTTGTTTTGATGAATAGAATCACAACACTAAACTCTTTGTCCGGGGGAATTAAAGTTGCCCTGTATAGGCCTAGTGGAAGACAAAATACCAATAATGATTATATTTAATTCTACTGCGGCAATATTGTCTGATCTAGTATGTTAATGTCAAGAAAGAAAATGTGGCTTATTTGCCAAGCATTCATCTTTGAATCATTTGAAAAACAAAATTTAATCCACCTGACTTGATGTTTTGAATTGGAGCATGTGGTCATTCAGTGTTCAAGTCTCTCTGAAGTGTCAATTCATATCAAATCAATATCAGAACTAGTCTATATAAATGATGTACAGGCTGAAATGATGCACAGGGTATTTCTTGTTTATTTTTTTTAAAATATTCTATTTCTGGATAAGGCCTATACTTTCCCTTCAGTTTTTCTCCTTTTTCTCTGTTTCTGTTACAACTGAAGAAAAGTGAATGCCGTTATTTTTTTCTCTTATAGCAAAAATTACCGCAGGCTCATAAGGTTGATTATTTTATATATTATTTATTTACATTTCACATTTCTAGACTGCACATTTTCCTCAAAGAGGGATTCTGGATGGTATACAATAAAACACTGAAAAATAAAAGTATATAAAAATTAAAATGTCAAAAGTTAAATTTTTAAAAAATTATAAAAACTTTTAAAGACTAACCAACCTCACAAATGTATGCACCTTAGGCTCCCCACACAAGTCTGAGGAGCCATGTTTAACCCCTTTTTGGAAGACCAGAAGAGAGGGCCTGCCTTACTTCTGGGAAAAAATATTCCATAGAGTAGGGGCAATGGCAGAGAAGGCTCTCTTCCTCTGCCAGCCGAAAGTCTTTAACTGATGAAGTCTGCAACATACCTTCTCTGCCTGACTGGGTGGGATTCAAATAAATTAACAACTGGTTCTCTGACCTAATGATCGGCTGGGTAGGCATGGCTGTGTGGACATGACTAACTTGATGTCACGTCAAAGGGTGCCTCATCTTACCTCGCCTGGCCGTGCCCCTCCACTCCTTGTCACGCCCAGCCTTGCCTTGCGGGGCAGCTCACTTTGCCCGGCCCCTCGCCTCAAAGGCCACAACGTGATACAATTTCTGTCTCTATTTACTACTACTGAACATCCAAAATACACTATTTAATCCTATGTACAGTATATATGCCATATGTGCAGTGGTGGGATTCAGCCAGTTTGTACCAGTTCAGTAAAACCGGTAGCTAGCTTTTTGTTCAGTTCTGCAAACCTCACCTTGAAGGTTGAAGGGAGGGGAGGGGAGAGGTTGAAGCCTCACCTCTCCCTTCCCAGCCACTCCTCGCCTCACCCAGGCTCTCCTGGCTGGGTGGCTCATGTCACCATCCAGTGACTCACTGAGCTGACTAGAGCTGCTTCGCACCATGATGTCACCCGAGGGAAGGGGAGCAGGAGCAGGGAAGCTTGCTCCCTTTCTCTGGGCCTGTACCATTCTGCCTTTCCTTTTCCTTTTCGGCATCTGAGCCATGCAACTACTGCCATGGGCCACCAGCAGCTGTACTGGAGCCATCCCAGGAAGTTTAGGCAGGGCTCACGCTCCTGGTAGGCCTCTGACCCTCCTCGATTGCCTCTTTTTGGCCTCTGCCAGACCCAGAGCCAATGCCATCTGGCACATAATGGCCTCTGCAACAAGGCCTGGCAGCAGCAGGGAACACGGGATCACCCGGCAGCAGGGAGGGAGAGGGAGAAGGGGACAGCCACTAGCAAACAGGTGCGCTGCGAAGTCGCTGCTTCTGGGACAAGGGGAGCCAGGAAGCATCTTGGTATGGCTCACCCAGTCTCTCTTCTTCTGACAGCCACAGTTCCAACCGGCACAGACTGATCTGCATTTACTTATTCATTCATTCATTCATTCATTCATTCATTCATTCATTTATTATTTAAGCAAGCTTATATGCCGCCCTATCTCACAATGGACTCAGGGCGGCTCACAATAATAAAAACACAAGCCCCAACACAAAATAAAATCTAAAATCTAAAAAGTTTAAAATTTAACCCTTAAAACCCTTAAAACCCCCATCAGTCCAGGTCGAGGGATTTGAACAGCCAATGCCCTCAATGTGTCACCAGTGCTTTCATTAGTTAGCCAAGGACATCAGCTTCATTAAGGTGAGGGGGAAGAAGGCTGTGTATACCCGAGCCATGCGCTTTTGGTTGCCACTGCCATCACCGGCTGATACCCCCTTCATTGCATAGAGTTCCCTCGCAATGCCCATGACATCTTCTGGCTCTAATAGTCATGTTCAGGTTAGGGAAGAAAATCTGAAGGTATTTATAATGTTTTAATGTTATAATTTTAATGTGGCAGAAAATGGACTCTCGGTGTGTTTTTCCAAATGCAGTAAGTGAGGTTGAATGTGTATAGTTATAGAAGAGCTCCGTGTGTGTGTGTGTGTGTGTGTGTGTGTGTATACACATATAGTGTATAGATAGTGCATAATATTTTTGTGTGCCTATACACACTCTATACTTTTTGTGTATAGGCACACAAAGAGATTGTGTATTATATATCCCTCTACATTAATGCTATTCCCCTTCCCCTTTCCCTGCGTGAAAGCACTATCCTAAGTCAGCAGATACTATATGAAAAATCCACTATTTCAAATTGTATGTGAAGGCCAACATGATCAAATGCATTGTTATATAGAAAACGGCATGTCAAGAAGGCATTTCCTAGCTTTACTTTCTCCCACACATTTTCTATATATAGAAATCTTTTTTCAATAAGTGTGTGCACTCAGTTCTTCCTTGTGGGTGAGAAAAATCAGATTAGCAGTCACCCTTGAATCAAATGACTATGAGCATAATATGAATTCTTCATATTATGGAGAAAATGTAGTTGTGAATGTTAATTAGTAAAGAGTTAACACCAAGAGCTAAAAACACAAATGAGTCTAAATCCAATCATTGCTCTTTACATTGAAGAGGAGTTGTTATGTGTCACTGCTGAACAGCAGTCTATGTGCCCCTTTTGTTTCAGTTGACAATTCAGTTCAGTTTCAGTTCTGTGGTTCCATGTTCACTTTTCTTTATTCCAATATCTAATTTGCTTCCTTCTTTTTCTCTTCTCCCTTTCCAACCATTACTGACTGATCTCTTAATCTTGGCCCTTTCGCAATCATTTTATAATGGCACAGAAAAAAATGCAATTTAGTGGCCAAATGTACCACCCTTTGTTAGCCTCGGTCACTCTAAATATGCTGATACATTTTAAAGCATTTGGGTTTTAAAAAGTGAATAAATTTCCTTGGTATATAAACTTTTCATGTTTTTTAAGGAAACTATTACTGGTACCTGCTGTTAGACCTAATCTATCTTGACAAACATTTTCAATTTTTTTCAAAGTAAATTATATTATCAGGTAATAATTCTCATAAAATCTCCTTTTTTTCTTTTTCTCCCTCTCTTAGTCTTATAATTCTACTTATTCTTGGTTTTGCTCCTATAAATTAATGACTTCCTAATAGTTTTGGATGCCCCTGTCTTTTTAAAAACCAAGATTATTCTATAACCGTGATGGCAAACCTATGGCACGGGTGCCACAGGTGGCACGCGGAGCCATATCGGTGGGCACGCGAGCTCAGCTCCAGCATGCATGTGTGTGCCAGCCAGGTGATTTTCAGGCCTTCTGGGTCTACCAGAAGTCAGGAAACACACTGTTTCCAGCCTCCGGAGGGCCTCTAGGGGGTTGGGGAAGGTTGATTTTGCCCTCCCCAGGCTCCTAGAAAGGCTCTGGAGCCTGGGGAGAGCAAAAAATGGCCCTACCATGCCATCACATGCCAAAAGGGGAGGAGCACGAGGGTGCGGGGCGCATAGAATTATGGATGTGGGCATGGTTGCATGTGACCCCACTGCGCTCCCCCTGCTTTTGGCACGCGATGGCAAAAAGGTTAGCCATCACTGTTCTATAATCTTGATGTTTCAAGACTTTCTTCCAATTCTGCCTTTCTTACTTATTTGCATATTTCCATTTATCTGTGCAATGGATTTTATGCACATACTTGACAGACATTGCTGAAGTTTACACACGTGAATCTCATACACCTTTTTAAAAATTAAACTGAAGTGGAATGATGGACTCGATAGTATTATTAAAGGAATTTAATAATTTTATTATTTAAATAAAATAGGCTTAAAGGAATAAAACAGCTAAAAGCAGTTTGTGTGTGTGTACATGTGTGTACATGCCTTCAAGTCAAGGTTCATTCATTCGCCTAGGACTGAGAAAGTGATTAGCTTAAGGTCATTGTGTTAGTTTTGTCCCTAAGCAAAACTAGGATTCACAGCAGCACCGGTTCTATAGAACTGGTAGTAAAACCAGTGGGAGGCCCCACCCACTGACCCCAGCATCACCAAAATGTTTCTGCACATGTGCAGAAGTGGTCCCATTGCGAACCTCTAGTAAAGGTAAGTAGAACTCACCCCTAATTCACAGTCTTCTGGTTTCTAGCCTGATGCCTTAACTACTACACCAAACTGGCTGGCTGTAGTTACATATCAATATGTAACATCAATCAAAATAGATATCCACCATAAACCTATAGAGACAACTAAACAATAACTCTTGACGGACACTTTGTGTCGCCATGTTTTTTTCATATTTTATAGCTTTCTGGATTCACAAAAGCAAGTTATAAGCAATTTAGCACTGATTTGACATACAAACACATCTGAGAATATACAGGGCCTATATACCAGATGTCATCCACTCATACTGTTTCCATTTTAGTCAGGAAAGCAGTGAAGCAAATGGAAACTAACACTGCAGCTACTTTAAATTCAAGAAGCTTAATATTCCTTACCTTTGATTTTAAAAGATACAGTTCAAGGGCTCAGCAGATTCTTCTACAATCCCATATGGTAAGGAGCTATGCTGGATTCTAATTTGCAGGTGGTTTTCCATGTTCAAGAAATAAGGAGGATGGATGAGAATCTGCTATATTCTTTATCGCCACTCATCTCTAATCCTTAATCCTGTGGCTGGAATTTCTGTCTGTTATGAAGGGTAAATACCAAAAAGGGAAATGAAGGTGGTGAGGAAACACAGGTATGGGATGGGGAAACAGGACCATTTCACCATAATGAAAATCTCCATGGGAAAGAAAAATATTCAATGACTAATGGATTTGCTTTAAGATGCTCCATTTCTTGTGTTCTTGATCATGTCTCAGCAAATCTGATCTGCACCACTCAAAGCTAACGTACCATTAGACAGGGGGATATGACTATTATGGAGATTTTATTTAGAAAGACAAAACAGCAGCATTATAGTGCATTATTTATTGCTGTACTTGTCTTCCATTCTGATATGGAGAAAATACACAAGAATGCAATTCTAATTCCTTTCTCAGAGCTTTACTATAATGGAGGCAGACTAGCCTCCATTATAGAATGAGGACTGAGGGCAGGTTGTATTTCCAGCATGCTACTTTTCTAAAAAAAACACAAGTGTCCCATGAAGAAATACTAACTAGATTCACACGGTCTCTCTATTTATATCCCAAGCCCACGCTCTCCACCCAAGCCATGTCATTCCTCCTGACCACTGTTCAAACTTCTTTTCCCCTTCAACCTCAGAGTTGCAAAATATTTGGAAAACTGCTTTTACAAGCTTATGAAAAAATAAGGGGCCAATTTTTAATTTTCCAGCATTAAACAGGGAATTCTGAAATTCTCTTCAGAGAATTGTTTCATTTGCTTCCTGCTTTTTTTTCAGTATTAAGAAGAGATAAAATAATATTTTTTCATATCTAACAAGATTATTCTGTGTTTATAGGAAGGGAAAACTGTTAACATTTCTTAAATGAATAGCCATATTGGCCTAGTCCAGCAAAACCAGAAGAAATATGTAGGAGAATTCATCCCTCAGTGGAATCATTGATCTTTAGACCCTCTCAAGATAATCTAGCCATTTTAACATAAGTAGCTGCAGAAAAACACTGGATACACTTAACGGTAACAGGTTTCATAAATTTGATCTCCAATAAAAACCTAAATTATACGTACTGTATGCAGAAGAAAATATACTGTATGTCTTCTATGTTCAGAATGAAGAAGAAACGTGTTATGATCCAAGATACAGGACATGTTCATGAAAGAGTACAGTATCCTTCATCCAAGACACAGCATATGTAAAGATGGAGAGAATAAGCTAAATTGAAGTCATCTAACACTTCAATGCTGTTGCTTTAAATTGATTCTATCTTATGCTGACATCTGGTCTATAGGCCTTATATATTCTTTGTTCACTATTGGGTGTGTTTTTGTCAAAAACTGGAAGTAAATGCCGTGTTTTAGCAAATCATTGTAAATCGTGGTCATGTGACTGTGGGATGCTACAAATGGCCTTAAATCAGGGGTGAAATGCTCCCAGTTCGGACCGGATTGCCCAATCTGGTAGCGATGGAGGCAGGTGGTTTGAAGAACCGGTAGCAAAAATCCCTGCCCAACCCCCCATGCCCAGCTGGGCCGCACAATCATCAGAGGCTTTTTTTTACTTTTAAAAGCATTTTTTCTACAACCTCTTTGGCCGAAAAAATGCTTTTAAAAGTAAAAAAAAGAGCCTCTGATGATTGTGCGGCTCAGCTAGGATCGTCAAAGGCTTTTAAAAGCATTTTTTCTACAACCTCTTCAGAGCGAAGAGGTTGTAAAAAAATACTTTCAAAAGGCTCTGAGAATGCCAGCTGAGTTGCCTGATCGTCAGAGGTATTTAAAAGAAAAAAAGCCTCTGCTGATCAGGCAACTCAGCTTGGAT
>WNWU01000002.1:37157037-37218913 GCA_012654045.1 Ptyas mucosa
ACGAATGAGACTTCGTCGAAACGTCGCCAAGACACTTCCAATTTTACGCGGGAGAAAACCCGAATAACCAAAGACCTACATATATATATATATATATATATATATATATATATATATATATATTAAAAATCAAGTTATCATTATGTACATCACTGTACAACTGCTATTTTTAAGTTACATTCAGTTTAATATATAGTAATTAGTACATACCATCATGGCTTCAAAATCTAAGGAACTGGTTTGGACAAAACTCAGCAGCACTTTTTCGTGCGGCTGTTGATAAAAATAGGATCGCCAACATGATTTCCAATGTCCGATGATGGATATGGCACAACAAGAAGATTCAGTTTAATTTATCATAATTAGTATATATCATAATAGTATAAGTCATGGTGCATTTAAGAAATCTACATTTCGAAGGTGGGGATTGGCGAATCTTTTCTGCTTTTTATAATTTATATATTTCTTCATCTCATTTCTGCATAAATAGATAATATTCTTTTAAAAAATTCTGCATAACATCTGAATTCAATTGGTCCGAATTTTTCCATCGAGCAGTCCCTAATATATGCAATTAAATTAGAGTACATATTTGTATGTACTTTTAATCATAAAAACACTGCAATGTTCTGAAAAATGGAGATAATTTAATTTACGATAATCCAGTTAAATCCAGTTCACACATTAGTTCATGGTACTACAAATCAGGACACAAATTCATCATGTTAAAAGTTGCATCAAAAATATATTTCCATTCTTTCCTACTGTTTGAGAGTTTATAATGTGAAAAATGCTTGAAATAAAATGATGAAATAAGGTGTTTATGTGTTAAAAAAATGAACCACAGACAGAATAATACCATGCTCTTAATAGCAAAACTATCAGTGTTCCTGACAGTAAAAGTACTAACATGTCTATTTTATATGTTAACATTTATTCATTAAATGGAGAGCAAAAACATCTTCTTACAGTTCTGATTATCTGGTCCATACATTTACAAATGACATACATGACATGCCAACCTCCTAAATGCTTTTGAAATGCTGCACAGCTTTGAAATCCTGGGCATTTTCTAAGGGCAGATGGTGAGAGCATAACTTGCAGAGCATTTCCAGTATAGACGCCATGGTGCTCATGATCTCTTCTGGATTGCAGCCAATGGAGCTAATTGTTTTAGAATTATGTAAAACTTCTAATCCATTCACCTGCTTCAGATTTATTCTGCAACAACACAGATAATCCTCAATGTTCTTTTTATGGCTTGAAGGGATCTCAGATTTAATAGCTAAATTACTCTATATTGAATAATCTGCAAAACAACAGGCCTCAAAGCCTGCACCTTTTATTTGAGAAAGGTTTTCAGATCTAATATAATGGAGGTTTAGAATTAATTGAAGGCAGTATTGAAACTTGAGTTAAAATTCAGGAATCCCTGAACAAGCTGCGTGGAAGTCTTGAAAACTGTACATACGTATGTAAGTAGACATCTCAATTTAGCAACCAGACATACATTAAACAGCATTAATAGCCAGGCTCTTAATGGATCAATTCCCACTGTTTGTGTAATGTGGAAATAAAAAAGCCTTATTAAATGACAAGCTTTCCCTGGTTTGTGCTAATTAATTATACACTGCCTCTGACTGCTAATTTAGTGAGAAAATGCAGCCCCAAACCATGGTTTCTGCTTGAACTTCACCTCAGATCCACCTAATTCAACACAGAGTGCAGCTGCGACCCACGTCAGAACGATGACAGTATTAAATTAGAGCACAAGGCCATCAATTTAATAAGTACTGGAGGAGGTAATTTGAATAAGGACAGTATTAGTATTCTGCTGGTGCACGGCTAAAAGCAGCTGACCTTTCAGACTAGAAAGATCCTTGAACACATCAAGTGAATCACTAATAATCTGACCATGTTAAGAGTGCCCAGAGACAGAGAGACTTCCATAGATTTAGTTGTGCCATATAAACATTATATGTACTTTTCTACAATGTGCAATATTTTATTAATATAAACACACATATGTGTGCCTGCAAAGACACAATATTACAGATTTATAAATAGAACAAAGGCAATGCAAAGGTAAAATAAGTTCTACTGGGAAACAGTCCTCATTACTCTGATTTATGGGGTTAAAAAATATAATTAATCAGTACTTACAAAGAAGCACAATGTAGTAGATTTTCATCACAAATTAAGTACTAGGAACATATTGCAGTATTCTGCAGCAAAAAGTGCACTTTTTGTGCATGAGAGAGTATGTATTACTACAATATTTCTGAAAACTTCATGAAAAGAAGATGAGCAAAACTAGATAATGCTTTTCAGCAAATTGGCAACTTTTCAAATGTTTACAGCTACAGTATAATACAATTCCCCACAAAAAGCAAAATTTGGGTGTGCAGATTGAGCGGTTGATGTGAGCATTATAGACAACAAGCTGTCTTGAAATAATCATAAGCAGTAATTGCCAAAGTTACACATTCACTACATCTACATTTGCTGCTTGAATTTTTGTTGTTGTTCCTTTGGCCTTCCCAGTGGCCAAATTATTCTTTGAACTTGAAGATTTGCAAGAATATAGGGAAGCAGACAAAATAAAACCAGGAGTTGATTGCTTTTTCTTTGTATATGCATGTTTACAATTATCGTATCTTTCTGAATCCCACTATTTTGGGATACTTATTAAAAGCATTTGTATTCCGCTAGTCATAATAAGGATAAAATTGAGCAACAAGAACACCAATGACTCAATGAAATAGCCTGAACAAACTGACAAGGGAGCAAGACAACTAGAGGTCTGAGCTTTTTAATTATTATTATTTCTGTATATTCCAATGGAAGAGTCATTGTATATGTATATAAAAACCCACTGCACTTGGAATGAATTACAGGAGGCACATATTTCATGCAAGAGCACGGAATTTTTGGATCAGGCAAGAGAATTTAATTCCTTAGCATAAATATGTTATTACATAACTGCCACAATGTGGGTGGACCCTATAAATACAGAAGTGTCTTCATATACCCCAATGATAGTCTCCAGAAGGATTATTCTACTAAAACCGACTGCAACCCGCATGAATCACTGCATGAATTTTAAATCCTAATTTCACATAGATGCTGACGTCTCTCAGTTGCCTGTGGCTGGCCAGGAAAGAGCAACTATAGCCATGATAGCTAAGACAAAAACCTTGGCCCTATGCACAGAGTTTATTAGGAAAGGCATCAAATAACAATACTATATCATCATGCCATGGTATGACCCTAGTTGAAAGTTTACCAAAGTTTAAGAAATCTGTGTGATTGGATGAAGAAGAATTGAAGAGAAATCAAATGCTACAACAATTAATCTGGATTAAAAACTAAGACTGTTAGAAGTAAAATGAAAGAATATACAATTGGTTTATTTGATCAAGGTTAAAATAAGACTGTTGTGGGGTTCCATGTATTTTTATTATTTTTTTTTTGTCGTCTATGCTCCAGGTTTAGTCTGTATTAATTTTTATTATTGTATCAAAATTATTAACAGCAAATGTTTTAAAAATGGAATTAATCTTTGAAGAAAGATTTAAAAGTTTTGGACTTCTTAGTTTAGAAAATAGGGGATAAGAAGAACAACTATAACAGATGTATAACAGCATTATTAAATCATTAATTGCAGAATACTGATGGCTAAAATTATTCAATAAAGCAGGAAGTAAAAGAATATCTGAATAAAATTAAGATTCACAATGTTGTTATTTTGATTAGTTCATTAGATAAGAAATTGTGCAAATTCATGAAGGGCAGGCTGATATTTTGGGATTCTGAGCACTCAAAAAATAACAGAAGGGAAAAAAAGAGTTATATAACTCTTTATTTTCTTTATAGCTTTCTGCCAATACAGCTGAGTATCAAAAAAAAAAAAAGAACAATAGCATCTTTATCAATAATAGCGTATATTTGAGTTGAGAAGCTAATTAATTCAAAAATAAATAAATAAATAAAACCAATTTATTTTTGTATACATACTGCTTTACGTAGCCTTTTTTTCCTGAGAAAAAGTTGACATAAGCAAAGGTTGGTGAGCTATATTATAGAACAGTCCATTAAAAATACAGATTATCCCATTAATGTATACTACATAATAATGGAAAGTAAGTGGGACTTGAGTCATTCTTGAATAGTTGGCTTTCTAGCAATGAGCATATTATAGGCATACTTGCGGCTAAGAATATATCAAATTATCTTTGCTGCAATTATTTAAATTCTTTTTTGCACCTTCCAAGTGATCTTAATTTCAAGCGCCAGGAATCTCCCTAGTGAATCTTTCCCATCAAATATTTCACATGTAAAATATTAAATATACCTGCTAAAAGAGGGATAATAGTAACAATCATTTTACGATTTCAGAACGTACGAATATTAATAATATAACCACCTACTTTAATAAGATTCGGCATAATACTATACTTGCCACGCTGCTTTATTCATCTAGCACAGAGGTCTTCAAACTTGACAGGTTTAAGACTTGTGGACTTCAACTCCCAGAATTTTCTATGCTGGCTGGAGAATTCTGGGTGTTGGAGTCCACAAGTCTTAAAGCTGCCAAGTTTGAAGACCTCTGATCTAGCATCAGAAGAGTTTTATAGAACAGTTCTGTACAATTGGCATGCAGCCTACAGCTTTAATTGGGCCTAGTGCCTTTTTGTAACATTAAAAGGTATTTTAAATTGCAGAACAGGACGTTGCAATAGCATGAAAAATTGTATTAAAATTGTCTTTTATTGAGGGAGTTCCCTGGTCCCTCTAGCTATCTTGATAAAGCATGAACACTTTTGACTGCATTGAATATTTCAAGTTTTTTCCTTTTCTGCTCTAGCTTTCTGAGATGTTTTAATGAGGGATTGAAGCTAAAACGTAACACATACAAAGCCTTTAGACTAACATTGGCAATAAAGCTCAGAGGGATAATTTTAAAAATGTCCCATTCGGGCTTGATCACCTGTACTTACTTTAAACACCTTTAAATTCTACTATTGTCAATAATAAAAAAAGAACAGTTTGACGAAATGAAGGGTGAAAATAGATGCTGTATAAATCAGCGTTCTCTATCTTGGCAACCTGGAAGATACGTGGACTTCAAATCCCAGAACTGAAGGTTGGCTGGGGAACTCTGGGATTTGAAGTCCACACATCTTCAAGTTGTCAAGGTTGAGAAACACTGCTTATAGAAAAGATTAAAACAGTTCATGTTTTTTCCTGCTGAATATTTGTCTGCTCCAAATCAACTCTCACCCCCACCCCCCAGCTGCTTTATCCCATAGGGATTCCTTATACATGTTTGAACATGTGTTTGGCACCCTTAAGGGGAAGAACAGATGGAAGAGAATGATTTG
Source organism: Ptyas mucosa (assembly GCA_012654045.1). Taxonomy (NCBI): domain Eukaryota; kingdom Metazoa; phylum Chordata; class Lepidosauria; order Squamata; family Colubridae; genus Ptyas; species Ptyas mucosa. Next base: position 37,162,422 of record WNWU01000002.1, read on the forward strand.
GAATGGAAACAGCTTGTGGGGGAAATGTTAAACATTCCCTTCCTCTCCTACCATTTCTCCTATCAAAACTGTCCCCCAATTCTGCTTGTTTTTCTTATTAAGAACAATCACAGGGTTTCAAACGTAAACAGAAGGAGGTAACACATAGTCATGTCCAAAAGACGGTTGAATCCAAATTTCAGATTGACAAAAACATTCCAAAATTTTCAACCTACTAAGAGTTATTTATTTTTTTATTCCCTATCTCAACAAACCAAGCACACAGCTTCAATTAATTAAGGGGCAATTACATGTTATGCTGAGCTGTGAAAATCTGGAGAAGTACTAGATGGCAACAAATAAACACCTCTTTGTTGCCACCTGGTGGTTATTTGAATATTTGCAGCCCAGCTTGCTAATTTTATACTAAACTCTCTTCCAAATTAGAATACCATTATAAGCTCTTCAATCAAAACTTTAAGATTTAGATAACCACATGAATCAATATTTGAATTAAATGTTGCAAAAAAAATCACAATTGTTTATTCATTTGTTCAATATTCTAAGATTCTAGTATTCAACTAGATTCCATTTGCAATTTAATGAAGAGGGAAAAATAACCTATTCCAAATCATATATGTAAAAAATAATCATCAGTCCATCCAGCTACATATACTATTTGAAGTCAACGAGTTCCCAACCACATCAACCCTTTCAGTAGACAAGACAATGTAAGAACTCATAAAAGTGAAAGATCTTAACTGCTCTGACCTGAAACAAATCACACCAAACAATTTTTTCAAAGATCAGATAATATGCCTTCTGACTGACCTATGACAAAACTCCTGTTATTCCTTCCTTATAATTCTAGTTACAATAGTGACACAAAAGTGACAGTTATTTTCTGGGTGTGCACAAATGGTGACACAGGTACAGTCCATGTTATTTTTAATTATAACCTCTGCTTAAAATTGGGCTTTGGAGATGAGACTGTTAGCAAACGAGTGACACTGATAACACAAGTGTGGGTTTATTTCTTGTTCAGTTGAGACAATAACAGAAGTGTGGAAAGGAGTACAAGTAGAGCAGCATGTTAAACCTCAGAAGATAACTCAGCTCCAAATGAGCATATGATCCAGTTAGAGTTCAAATATTTTATTTTCATTGCTTTCAGTACAAAAATTTAAAAGGAAAAGACACAACAAATTCAACAGATTACATATGAGTTCATAGGAATTTTGGTCAGATCGCACTTGACTGCTATCAGTTAAATTAGATCACGATGATACACACTACTCTAAACATACATTTTGTAAACCTACACATATTGTGTTTTTTCTCTAGTTTGTAACAGAATTACTTTACCATTTTTCTTTTGTGCCGCATATCAGATACCCATATTGGTTTCCAAAATAAAATAATTGAATATAATTCAAATATGTTACAGCAAGAAATAGAAAGCAATATTCAATGAAAACTGCAGTAGGAAGTAGTTGGAAACAAAAACCAAACATCAGATCCATGAAAATTAAGTTATACTAAACCTCTTGTCCCAGAGATGATCAATATTAAAATCTGTTGGAAAATTACTGTAGGTAATTTATGCTTAGTTTGCACCCAGCATACTCCCAGTCAATTCCTATATTCCAATCTGAGCAAGCATAGATGAACTCAGTTCAGCTAGTAAAAATGTATCTTGATGTTTATTCATGAAACTTCAGCAAACATCAGAAACAGTTAACTGATCAAAACAAGAGAAAAAGTCAGGCAAAAGCAGAGAAATAGAGACAGGAACAAGAGACAAATGATAAAAGGGCAGAAGCCGTGATAACAACAATCTACATTCTCTATATCTGTACCTAATAAAAAACACAGAACTGTCAGAGAGCCTTGGGAAACAAAACTGCGAGTTGGAAGTGGACTTGAATTAACTTTTTTACATACACAATGGCAACAGAATAGAAAGAGGGCCACCAGGTGACCACCCTCTAATTTGCACCATGAAAGAAAGAACAAAAGGTGGATAAAATAATGCATCCAACAAAATCTAAGGATGATAATCTAAGAGAATTAGTTGCTAAATTTCTCTAGCATCAGAGCCTCAGCATGGCAACCTTGGGAAGCCCTAACATCACAATTGGTGCTCCCTTATTTTAGGCAGTACAACTATTGTTGAAACTCAAGCACCTCTGTTAGCGTTTCCCCGAAACCACCTGTGCATTACAGCCATACCAGGGGTGAAATCCTCTGAAGTCTGCTACCGGTTCTGTGAGTCTGCTACTGAAGCGTGCCTGCGCAGTGCTAAAAAAGGAACATTTTGAAGCCTTCCGAGTCTGCAAAGGTAAGTAGAACAGTGAAGGGGGGAATCCACTGTGCCACCTGATTTAGATTAGCTAGAAAGCAGGAAATCTGACGATTCTAGCTAATATAAATTGTGTGTCACAGCTGATCATCACCCAGCTGATCGTCAGAAATACCGGTTTGCCTGAACCGGTAGTATTTTTTACTACCAATTTGCCCAAACCGGTCTGAACCGGTAGCATTTCACCCCTGACCCAAGCCATTTGTGAAATAGGGATAGAAAGAGCCTTCAGAGGCAATGTCAATAAACAGAAACCCATTTCCCAGCCTAAGAAGAACTGGACATTCCCTTTCTTTCACCATATGTTTTGGCTGTTCAACTTTTTCCCATCCTTTTCAATATATACTTAACAGTTTAAAGGTGCTGCTTTGGTTTTATTTTATTTTTTTTAAAGTAAACACAGGAACAATATTTATTCATTCTAAAAGCTTCCAACTTTTTAAACAGCATTTATTTCACTTATGTCAGAAAAAAAATGTAATTTTAGTGGCTCCAGATGGAAAATAAGTCCAGGCCCAAGGTGAACACATTAAGACAAACTAATGGTTGCAACACCATGTGAAGTTTAAAGTGAGAAACTTGAAATATCATCTTGGACCAATTGTTCAGGTTTAGATACATGTGACTTTGGCTAAGATTTTGCAATTATTACATTTATATAATATGATATTCTCAACAGCCATATTATGCCTTTACATTCATTGTACATAATTGTGTGACTCACACTAAGTGTCAATGCAATGACTGGGTTCCCTATGAATCTCAAATAATCTCAAATTATTAAACCTCAATTTAGCCTCATCATACATTTCATGCAAGTTTTTGAAAGAGAGACACTAAAAAAGAAAGGGAAGCTTCCTTTTTATTATTTATATTATTAAATAATATTATTAAATTAAATAATAACAACATTATATATCCTAATTAATAGCAATAAAAAAGAAAGAAAGAACATACCACAGAACCTGTGAATATATTCATTTAATGGACTGTCTTTGAGATGATGCTACTATGACTGTGTATGGTTGGATTGATATACAATATAATTATCATCCCTACAACTGAAGGACTCACAATGAGGCTGGGAGAGATTATATAAGCTTGCCTGTACTTGCAAAAACATTCTACATTATCTTATTTATATTTATTGTATTCAAAATGGAAACTGCCAGTTGAAGCTTTAAGAAACCACTAAATATTTCTAAATATAAAACAAAACACAGAAAATTGTTTTTCAGTTAAATACACCAAAACCCAAAAGCACTCACTAACTTACCATTAATGGAATATCAAAATCAATATACTGATACAAAAATCTGTCGAGATACAAGTTGTTCTAAAATACACTAAAATGTATACGAATAGCACTAGATTTCTTTTGCAATAAGAAATAAGCAATAAATTGATCTAAAATATTAATACATATATTTGTAAATAACTTCTCCCCCCTGTGAAAAAATCAACTGCTATATTCAAATTTGGACTGACAATAAAAGTTTATATATGACATGGAAATTCTTAGTGTGGCCTGTCTTCGGTGCAAGAAAATCAGTGAAGATATAGTTAAAAATAGTGACCATTTTGACAGATGAACACAACTCCATGGATCCTGATTGATCTCTCAGTAGCTTTTAATATTGTTGTTGGAAGAAATATCCTTCTGGGTTCAGTTCCAAGTGGGGAAAAGACACTGGATTCATGGAAGTTGCTTAGAAAGAAGGTTTATTGATGAACTTGGTTTCCTGAGCTCCTGAGTTCCTGAGAAGAAAAGGGCCGAGATGCTGAGAGTGCCTTGGTTTTATGCCCTTCGTTGGGCCCCACCCTAGAGTTTCCTGTTCCCATACAAGGGATTTATCCCATTGGCTGTCAGACTCCCAGGGGGTGGGGTTCTTAGCTAACCTGGTAGGTTTGCTGGGTGATGTAATCTTTCCAGGTGCCATGTGGTGAGTTTCTGTTGCTAGATGGGTCCTATTATGTCCTGGAGGCCATGTCTTTTGTGCTGCGGATGAGCTGGCTCAGGCCTTAATGGCCCATTGTCAAAGGTGGGGGGGGGCTGAGTTTCTGCCTCACTTTTAGGGGAAATATTCTGCCCTTTTAATATTTCCTAAAATCTCTCGTTTTCCTAGGAGAGGGGTGGGTGCTAACTTCCTACATTGTCAACCATAGTATTCTCTTGGACCAACTTCATGTATTGGGAGGAGTTTTCTTACAGTAATTCCATTCCTATTTGAAGAAACAGACACAGAGTTTAGTGCAGGAAGCCACGGACCATTATTTTGCCTTCAATGCAATCTAACAAATATGAAGCTGCTGGGGCTGTCCTCAGTTTGAGGAACAGATGTCACCAATATGCTGAAGATATTCAGCTCTATTTCGCTGTAAAACTTCAGGAATCAGGAATGACTTTGCTGGTTTTGAATATTGTTAAGGACCTGCTGCAGTGATAAAGTAGATCAGGATCCATGAAAAGAGGTTGAATTTTGACATGATGGGATGGATCCTAATGGGTAGATGGTTCCCACATATGGGAAATGGGAGGTTTGCCTGTTTTAAAAATTGTTGCACTCATTCAGAATGGACAAATACTTAATTTAGGAAATCCCTAAAGTTACTGTTTTCATTGGAAAGCCAAATGGCATCTGTAGCAAGGGAATGCAGTGGCTCAGTGACTAAGATGCTAAGCTTGTTGATCGAAAGGTCGGCAGTTCAGTGGTTCGAATCCCCAGTGCCGCGTAACAGGGTGAGCTCCCGTTATTTGTTCCAGCTTCTGCCAACCTAGCAGTTTGAAAGCACTTAAAAAATGCAAGTAGAAAAATAGGGGACATCTTTGTTGGGAAGGTAACGTGGAAAGTTGTTGACTGGGCTTTAGTATTGCAACTATAGATTATGTTATATGGATTTATATGCTTTTTGTATGCTTTTATATTCTGTTTCCACTTGTTTTTAACTGATGTAAGGCACAGGAGTCAAACTAGCGGCCTGCGAGCTGGATGCATTACATACAGGCCACATGCACCCCAGCTTCGCAAATGGAAAAAAGGTCACAAAACGTCACATGATGGCAATGTGATGTGAGTTTGACACCTATGATGTAAGGTGTCCAGAGTTATGTATTTGAGATAGGCACCTAAATGAATTGAAATACTAAATACCCATAAATAGCGGGAAATGTAATGACAAAACATCCAATAGTGCAGATGTTTCACCTTGGTTCATGCAGCTCTGTGGGTTTAATTTAAAAATTTGGCTTAAAATGTATAAAGTCTGAGACCAGGACTTTATATCAGGGCAAACTTGATGGATTTCTTTCATTCTTTCAAGCAGATTGCTGAGATCTTCAGGGACTGCCACCCTAAATTTGATCAAGGGCAGGTGTTCTCTATAGTTGCAACTTTGCTGTGGATGTACTGTCTCCTGAGTTTCATGACACATAAAAGATTATTATTTTTAAGTATTAGCTTTCTTTTCACTCGGGTCTTTTCTATCTGATTTTTTTTCTTTCTGGATTATTTTTTATTTTTCTCCTTCCTTTTTATTGAATGTAGTTTTATATTGCTCTCAATTTATTATTGTGTATTTTGTAAACTGTTGACATAAAAATATATCAAATATGTTTGTAAAATATGACGCCATTTGCAAAATAGATATCCTTTTTAAAAAAGGAGTATTTTTGGATGCTACGATTTCCAACTGTTACAATTTATTTAAAATAAAACTTCACAATGAATCCCTAAATGCAAAAATCTTCAGAACTGTGACCATTTCATATAATCTATTATGAAACTAAGTGGTGGAATTACTATGTTCTATATTATGGAAACATGGGATTTAAGATACGTGTTTTTAACTTTGTGATCCCTACCAGGGGTGGGTTCTACTTACCTTTACTACCAGTTTGCATCACACCTGCACACACACTCTTCTGCACATGCACAGATCACCTATGATGATGTCTGGGTCAGTGGGCGGAGCCTCCCACCAGTTTTACTACTGGTTCTTGTGAACCGGTCTGAACCGGGGGCAACCCACCACTGATCCCTACCCTCAAAGATATATTTAGTGTGAGTTTGAGATAATCTCAGAGACCTTGGCACAACATATTCCTAGATAGTTGAAGAAAAATGAGAAGAGGCCAGATTGGCGTTCTCGTTACCTTAGATGCCTTAGTAATGACACAGATACATTTTCTTTAAGATGGTCTGTCCTTAAGCTGGTCCTACAGTCCTTCCAATGGTGCACCTTTCACCACTGTAATTGAGACCATCCATCTTGGTAATGGTTGCCCTCCTGTTTTTATTTTCACTTTTTGAAACATTATGGACTTGTCATGGGAGTTAAGTATGAACATAATATGTCCAAACTATAATAATTTGAGCCTGATTGTTTTGCCTCATGTGAATCACTGTCAGTTCTGAGACCAGTTGTTGTACCTGTTGCCATTTGTTTGGCATTTTTCATATTTAACATTAGTCCTAGTTTTTCACTGTGTTCCTTATCTTTCCTTACTAGAGTTTGCAGATAATCTGCGTTTTTACCTCTGCGTCATCATTTATGGCAGAGTAGTTGTATTAGCATTCCTCAGGATAGTGACACTTCTTCCTCCCCTTTTGAAACCATGCTCATCTTCTTCCCATCCAACTTCCCTTCATATATATTTGGCACATAAATTGAATAGATACAAGTAGTGCTCGAGGTACAACTGCAGTGGGCCACGGAACTGCCATTGCTAAGCAATGTTCTCACAAAGCACATGGTCACATGACTGGATCTCTTAGCAATGGCAATCCAGGCCATCCTACTTGTTGTGGTAACTGCAGATGTGTGAGCCATTAAGTGGGAAGCGGAGGAAGTCCCGTGTATTGTAAAAAGTCATACAGTATGTATTCTTATTTTAAAACAGCTAAGTATTTGAAAGACATTCTACAGAACATAAGTCTTACATTGTCTTTCTGCATTTTACATTATAAAGCACTGCAGCACCCTATATGCTGAAATAAATGACTAGGCAGCGATGGAAAAAAACCCCGCTTTGTAATATGTTTCTGAAGTTTATGACAAAAGCTGCTCCTTGTGGTTTATTAAACCCTAATCATTTTTCTTGAGGATTAGTAGCAATTATCATTAAGGTTCAAGCATTTAACTGTGACTGCTGCAATAAATCTTACTGAAATAACGGAAACATACTTTTTTTGCATGTGGCAACCTGTCTCTGAATCACAACCATCTGTACATAGTTATTGCCTGATGCACACAGATGGCAGTAAAATCACTATAAAGCTATACTATTCTTTAATCATAAGTTCTATCAGTCCCAAACAAAATGAAATTGCAATCAGGCTATTAGCATTTGAAAGACTATATGATCACTGTAATTAACAAATATGTTTTTTGAATCCTGGTACAATATTTCTGCAGTAGTTTTTCAGTGAACAAAAAATAAATAAAAAACCTTAAACTTCAGAAATATTTAAAGTGGGCAACCCTTGTTTTAATCGCAAACAGCACATTAAAAATGAATGAATGAAAACAGATGTTAACAATAGGATAGCAGCCTTTGAAGTTTTTGCCATGCACAATTCCTCCGCAGATTTAAAATGACAGTAGATAGTAACAGGATAATTGATCCCTTCTTGCTCAAGGCACAGAATCATGACTACTTAAGATCAGCAACTGGAGGGAGAGGCTAAATCCTTGTCACTCCAAATCAGTTACAAAGAAGACTTTTGTACATTCCATTTAATTTTCAAGGGAAGAGGATGTCCACATGTCTTTAACAGGCCTATAGTCTATAGTTATGACTTTCTAAACTGGGAAAAACAGCTGATCATTTTCAACCTGAACAACAGTATTGCAGTTTACACTGTGGTTGACAATCTAATTCATTAATCACTATTTCAGCTTCTATCAACTGTCCTGCATGCATTTATTACAAGGGAAGTCTTCTGAGGATACGTGCAAGACAAGGAGTAGGTGCACATTGGGAAAGCTATGAACCTTCAATTGTTGATGGACAACAACTACATCCTTGCAATGGTTCTGCTGGCTGGAGCTACTAAGAGAGACAGCAAAACCTGGAAAGCCACATGTTATCGCCTTCTCTGGAAGCAGAAACTAACTGGAGAAGAGGAAATAGAACACTAAGTCATTTGTAAAGTCTAAGCAGGAAAAGGGTAAATCCTGATCTGACTGGGCTCATAGGTAGCCAATTGAGAAAAAGAATATTGTAAAATTACTAGCAAAGTGCAATTTTCTGTTTACTTGATCTTGTCTTGTTCTATATGAAGCACTTTGAAATCAAAGCTAGTTATCTTAAGACTGCCAACATTAATAGCAAGATAGGAACCAGTCTTGACTGCCTAGTAATTAACTTATATTTATAGAATTGGAACCCAAGTTGCTTAGCTGATGGCAATGAATCTCAACTGCCCGTTTTTCGTGCTGCATTAATAAGCTACAGTTTGGCCTGCAGTATGACTTGTATGCAGAAACAGAAATTGAAGTTGTAGATGCTGTAATTTGGAGTAGTGATCTTTCTGATTACTCTCTTAAAAACAGGAATGTGTCCTAATATGGACACTTACTTTGGAATGGATTCTTATTAGGTTTTGTAAATCTAAAAATAACTACAAACTATTTTCTACACAAGAAAGCTCATTATGAAAATATTCATTGGGATGTATACTCTGTTTTATGCTTGTCTTTGCTTTATATTAAAATGTGACTTTGCATTTCAACTGCTCCATAAGTTTTGAATACCCACTCCCCCCACCCAAAAAATAATATGAAACAGATGCGATGAATCTAACATGAATCTTGCAGAGCATAGCTGTGCTTTTTGATGGGCTTAAGCAGTTGCCCTCCCTGGGGCACATGTTAACTGTTTGAGATTTGCTGCTGCCAAATGCACAGCTTGCTATCTGTAGGAAAGGACAATTGGCAGGGAACAGCTGGTACCAGTCAATAGATGTGCCATTTCTATTTCTTCCATAAGAACTGTAGCACAATAAATTAGCATAGCTCTAGATGGCACACCAAATTCAATGTCTAATTAAAGACCACCAAGTGCTATTCATATGTATTTGTTTTTATTTTAACCTCTCCCCAACCATTCCACCAGATACCAAGCATTTATTTTACCGTAAAAACAATTGTTAACAAATGGTTAACATACATAAAATCTCAGTGTCAAATTCCAAATTACTTAAGTAGTTTTTCAAGGTTTTTTTAATCTCCATATTTAACAAATTTCCATTGGGAAAAAAATCATAAATATCCCTTTCTCTCAAAGGAGACCTATTTTTTCTTAAGTTTTGACAGCAAGGGTTGATTGCCATATTTTGTTTTTCAAAAAAAAAAGTCTTGTGTTCATTTTTGGATATGTGCCCATTAAAAAGAACATGAGCAGGGTCAGAAAAGAGCTATCAAGATGTTGAATGGACTTGAAATTAGGTTTTATAAGGAACAATTAAAGGACCACACAGGATTTGGTCACAAAAGACTGGGTGCATATATAGCACACATCTAAAAGATTATGCAGTAGAAGGTGCTCCTGTTCTCTATTGAAACCTGTTATTCTGTTGAAGAATAAACATTGAAACTAAGTTACTTTAAACTTGACATTTTTTCCTTGACTTTGCAATCTTATCAGCTACCAATACCACCATTTAGATCAGGGGTCTCCAACCTTGGCAACTTTAAGACTTGTGGACTTCAACTTCTAGAATTCCTCAGCCAACAAAGCTGATTTAGATGACACTGATACAGGGGTGAAATGCTCCCAGTTCAGACCGGATTGCCCGATCCAGTAACGATGGCGGCGGATGGTTTGGAGAACCGGTAGCAAAATTCCCTGCGCTCCCCCACCATGCCCAGCTGAGCCGCACGATCATCAGAGGCTTTTTATTTTTTACTTTTAAAAGCATTTTTTCTACAACCTCTTCTGACAAAAAAAATGCTTTTAAAAGTAAAAAGAAAAGCCTCTGATGATTGCGCGGCTCAGCTGGGATCGTCAGAGGCTTTTCAAAGCATTTTTTTCTGCAGCCTTTTGGCCGAAGAGGTGGTGAAAAAAATGCTTTGAAAAGTCTCTGACAATCCCAGCTGAGTTGCCTGATCAGCAGAGAGATATTTTTTAAAAAGCCTCTCTGACAATCCCAGCTGAGTTGCCTGATCAGCAAAGGCTTTTCAAAGCATTAGAAAAAATGCTTTGAAAAGTTTTTTTAAAAAAAGTTGGCCACGCCCACCCAGTCATATTACCCCCACCACCAAGCCACGTCCACAGAACCGGTAGTAACAAATTTTACATTTCACCCCTGCACTGATGTAAAAATATATAATTTATTAAAACACAGTAAAAATAAATTTTAATTATTTTAATCAATATAGGTAGTCCTTGACTTATGACTGGTTGCTTAGCAACTATTCAAAGTTCCGACAGACTTTCCAGAGCCACTTACAATCTGGTTTTGAAATTCCAGCAGCTGCCACCACAAATTTGGGTGTTTCATAACCAGCATACGTTTCGACCATTTGAAACATTCTGCGAGTCACATGTGACAATTTACATTTTTGCTGGAAACTAGCATTTCAAGTCCAGTTTGACTGCTGAAATGTTTTATACAACTTTGCTTAAAAATGGCAGTTAAAGTAGCAACTCATATAATAAAAGAGTTCATCTGGTTTTGTTTTAATCCTGAAGGTGAAGGCACTTCAATACAACAAAGTTTTAGGGTAGGCAAATGATACTTCTGGATTGTTTATGGCTTTCCTAACTTAATAAGTATTTCAATTACTTAAAAGACAACACTGTATCTCATTTCCATAGAATGGAGGACAAAGAAATCATGAACAATCACTAGGTGCAGTGATTGACAGCAGTACAAATAATACCAAAGAGATCCTTTTCCTTCTATCTAACCTAGACTTTTCAAATCTTTACACATATTAGAGTCACCATTATGAACAAGCCAGTCAATAAATGGGATTATATATGATATACCTTATAAGAATCTAAATACCTAACAAGTTCTAAGGATTTCTGTAGGTCAATTCCTAACATAATTGCTAGAGCTAAATCTGCTGTTCTGCCTCAATGATTTCACATCTTTAAGAACAATATATGTACTACACTAAAAATTACCTGGCTTAAAGGATTAAAGAAGATAATTCATGTGTTTGTTTGTTCAGTAAATAAAGAGCGTAAGAACTGTGATGAACTCAAATTTGGCAGCTCATTACATATTGAAATCTACTTCATAATTCAAAATATATTTAGTAGCAATTATTTCAATAACTTATTCCTCAACTTTGAATAGCTTCAGGTATTGGAAATTGAGCACCAGGTAATAAAATATAATATTTGGTATTTGTTATATAAATGCCTTAATAATATCTACTTGGTGTTGATATAAAAATAGTATTTTGTATAAAAAAGAAAACATGTTGAAATGTAGTAACAACATGAGCAGAGTTTATTGACCAAATCAAAATACAAAATATACTTCATATATATTTCTCATTCTCTTGTTGTATTTTTCCTATTTTATGATACTATCTTAGTAATTGTTATTCCTTATGTCATATCCTTCATTATTCCAAAATTCCAGCTAAGATTCAAATAAAGTGCAACAATACTGCACCATTTTTAGCTACCTGTCAGACAATAAGACTCAACTGCTTTAAACAACTGCAATTTTACCAATTGAACTGAAAAAGTAATGCTGATGACGTTATGTCTAACCCATTAATATAAATGCTTATTTAGGAAAGTCTAATTACTTTGGATCAGAAAAGATATTTTTATTGCTTAGAAAGCCAGCATCCCTGCATTTGGAGAGTGGAAGCCTAGAGCATTAGGCTCCCTACAGTGAACAACAGCAGAAGGATTACCTATCCCCAGTTTTACCCGGCATATCAAAGGCTGAGAATAAAGTAGACCTAACACTGACCCCACAAAGACCCAGCAGCTGAAACAACCTTAACAAGGTATTAACACAGCAATATGGTCCATAAACTCTTACTAACTATAGGGAGAAAGGAAGAAAAATGATAGAAAGAAAAAAAGGGAAAAGAAAAAACTGTGGGAAAATGGAACAGATATTTTTACAAGAAAAGTTTACATAGTTATCAGACCCCAACTGGAAGTTAAGATCCCACTGTGTATTTTTCATTTACGTGGAAATAAACATCACGGAGTTTACTCTCTTGTGTACATTAGACTTGGTTCCAAATCTTAGTAATGAGCCCACATTTTCAATGTAATATTAGAACTATGTCCTGAATTAAGTTTACTTCATTTTTCATGCTTAGGTTCCCTGTATTATTTCATAAATATAGCATAAGTTTATAAGTAACATAAATTTTGACACTTGATCAAAGGATCCTCTCCTGAACAACTAATATGTTACAGGAAGACCTTGTAACAGCTATAAACAATTACTGTTTATCACATACTGTATGTGTGAATGGAATAGGTTTCCCTCTCAAAATGTGGTAAACTTTATTGCAATTTGGAATAACTAAATTCTGTTCGGTGATGCATATGTGATATGTATAAAAATATGGCAGGGCATATTTTGCCAATAGTATTTTAAGTGCCAATTTATTTCAGTTATTTATTGTATGGTGATGTTACATTATCCTGGAGATTACAATGCTAATACAGAGTAGTAGTTTGGCTGCCTAAGGCTGCTAGCCCTGTTTGGTTCATGCTCGTGTACTCTCCAAGGTGCGCCACAGGAAGCAAGCTAGCTCCTCACCAGAAAGAAAGACGAATGGCATCCTGCACTGTCATCAAGGGTCCTCTCCCCACACCAAAGCTGCATCACAAATGGGCGTCACAACCAGCAGGATTCTGACTGTCCACATGAAGCGCTGGCTCATTTTTCCACCGAAGTGGTACCTATTATCAACTCACATATAAAATGCTTTCAAACTGCTAGGTGGGCAGAAGCTGAGGTAAGTAACGAGAGCTCACCTTACCACGCATTGCTAGGACTTGAACTGCTGGAGCAAAGATAATCTCCAGCATCATTTGAAGAAGCTGTACTTCCTGAGAATGCTCAGGAAGATAAATCTATCTCAGCATCTACTTCTGACCTACTATCGCAGCACCATTGAGAATGTCCTGACATACGGCATTCTTGCATGATATGGGAGCAGCTCTGTAGCGGACAGAAAAGCTCTACAGAGAATCATTAAAACTGCCCAGAATATCATCGGGCTCCAGCTACCAGCCCTAGACGACATCTTCGAATCTCACTGTTTGAGGAGGTTGCATAACATTCTCAGAGACTCTTCCCATCCTGCTTTCAGTCTTTTTGGACTGTTGCCTTCTGGCAGAAGATACAGAACAATTAAAACTCGGACCACACGTTTTCTGATTACTTTTTATCCCAGAGCTATAATTGCACTCAACAATGAACTAAAGGGTCACCATCAGTGAGCTGTTAGACAGCATTACTTGGTCTGTTGTGGGGTGGTTTAGGGGTGAGGAATTTGTGGTGGGTGGGAGTGTGTTTGGGGATTGTTACGTGTTGGACCTGGTCTTTGGGTGTTAAGTGAATTTCATTGTATGGGTATACTGTGTATACATGTACAATGACAATAAAGTTAGTATTATTATTAAGTCACTGAACCACTGCACCAAAGAGAGCCATGTTATTAATACAGCTCAGTTATGTTGCACTTGGCTTTCTATTTTCGTTCTCCCTCTCTTATGTTTTTACTATCTACTAAATATTATACATACTTTTAACAAGCTAATAGTTCCTTTTGTGCTAAACTTAGGGCTTCAGCATGCCATCACTATTGCATAGGTATCCAATTGGTATTGTTCCTTTATGAGGTGGGAATGATACAAGAGATTAATTGTATTCATTAAGACAATTCAGACTCAGCTTTGACCTTATATTAAAAGGAATGTAACATATGGCAAGGAAGAAAGCACTAGTCCTTATAGAATGAACAGGTTTGAGTTTTGATAAATACAGTAGTCATTGTTTAGCAACCACAGTTGGGACTGGCAACTTGGTTGTTAAGTAAAGCGATCGTTAAGTGAACCCCCTCCTCATCTGCATGTCATCTTACTTCAGCTTTCTTTTGCTTTGCAGACCTGCAAAGATTGTAAATGTGGGGTCACAAAGATATTTTTTAATCACCATCTTAACTGCAGTTGTTAAATGAGAACCTCCTGTAGAACTTATTCATATCAGGGGACTGTGAATTGGAACCAATCCAGTCTGCTGTAAGAACTGAATGTCCAAGCTTCCAACCTAATCTTCACATTTATTTATTTATTTATTTATTTATTGGTTCAATTTATATGTCGCCCTTTTCCGGATACTCAGGGTGGCTTACAATGCGTTAAGCAATAGCCTTCATACTTTTGTATATACCTGCTTAGTAGGGCTTTCGGTCCCCCCCAAGTGGTGTTCTTTTTTATATATACAAAGTCAGCTTATTGCCCAACAATCCGGGTCCTCATTTTACCTACCTCGAAAGGATAGAAGGCTGAGTCAACCTTGAGCCTGGTGAGATTCGAACTTACAGTAATTGCAGACAGCTGGTGTTACTTAACAGTACTTTAATCTGCTGCGCCACCAAGGCTCTTCCATACAGTATACCTTGGATGTGACGTTGTTTGAATGTTACAGGTTGTGCTTTTTATTTATCAAATGTATTTGCCACCCATCTTGCAGCTCAGATGACTGTGAGTGGCTTAGTTCATGGAGCAGTTTTCTGCTCAGTTCAACATGTTGATATCTGCAAGTCTTTTACAGTCTGCTTTTAAATTCCAGTGATTCCAGCTTTTGATAGGAAAATCAGAAAATAAACAGAATCTACGTAATTGTCCAACATAATTTTAGAAACAAATTCACTAGGGACAGTCCAATCTCCTCCCACACTTGGTACCAGAGCAATGAGTTAGAATTAAGGTAGAATTAATACATCTGCATTTGCATCTTATCACTGGGTTATTGATCAATTATTGCTTTGCTGTATAAAAACAATTTAAATGCATCTTGGTATCTTATTTTAGAAATCTAAATGACACAGGATGCTATTCCCCTTAAATACCATCACCACAGATGATACTGCTTCATGATTCAGGTATCTGAGTTTGATCATTTTCTGATTTGGAAAAAAGATAAAAAAACACAAACATTTCACTTTAAGTTTCTTGATCTAAGTAATATTAAATTAAAATAGTATATTTTACTATGTTATCAAGCAGTGAAAACTAGGAAGATATTCTAATTGCTCTCTTATCCTCTTAAAGTTTACAAAGCTCTTTTTGAAGCAGGGTTGTGTTGAGAGCCCAGGAATTAAATTTATATTGAATAGTTTTAAATCTAGAGAGCCAGAGTGCTGTAGCAGCTGGGCTGCGACCAGGGAAACATCAGTCCAAATCTCTATTTGACTGTGGAGCTTGCTGTATAATATTAGCCTGTTAGCGTGTTTCAGCCTGCCACAGAGGATTGTTTTTGTGAAGATAAAAACATACATTACTTTGAGCTTTCAGAGGAAATACAAGGAATATAACTAACTATACTGTCATGTTCTCAAAAAAAAATCCTATGCTAAAAAATGGCAGCAACTCAATGAATCTGATTAGAGATCTCAGTATGCATGTATACAAAATGTACATTAAGAATGCACATACACTGTATGTTATGCTTAGCAAAAGAGCATAAATTTACCTGAATAGACTTTGAAACTGTTAGGAATGTTTTCACACACACAAAAATAATGCTTCAAGCCATTACTTCCTAATTGCATTTTTAGTATATTAGTTTATACTTTTGTATAAAGTATACAAAATAGCATTTGAAATTTTTATTACTTCCCGGTGGTGAACTAGCTTCTTTAACAGAACTCACATAGGTGACACATTGCAGTGATGCATCCTTCTTCAAGAATTGCAGACTTTGTCTTAAAAGTACAGTGGCATTTGTTAAGAGTAAAAATTTATTCAGTAGCACCCCCAAAAAGTCAAATTTATATATATTATTGTGCTATATATATATTATTGTGCTGCAACCATCTTACAATGCTGTTAAATTGCAAAAGAAATATGTAATAAATACTATAAAAATCTCAAATATTCATTTAGTTATTACTGTACCTTATAGAAGATAACTCACACTAAATAGAATTAAAGGAAACAGTTTCGAATCATCTCATTTTTTTATAGATTTTAAAAACAAAACATTTGGGAAGAAAAAAAATATTCATCATGAACAATATTTATGCACCAAGATTTGTTGACAAAATGTGCTACACTGAAACCAAAAAGGCTGACATATCACTAATAAAATATTAAAACTAGTACAATCAGATGAAGATGATGAAAACGGGAAATATCCCTGAAATAAGTATCATATATAAGAATGATGAAATTTAGATAGATGAAAGGAAAGTGGGAATGTAAAGACATAATGAATTGTAAACTACTCAAGGTCACTGACTGAGGTGAGCAGCTATAGAAATTTAATATAAATAAATAGATTTCTGTAAATAACAAAATCACAGAAAAAACTAGAAAAATTAGTGGGAAGACATAAACTGGTAAAAATAAATAAAATTATATAAAAGGTAATACAATCCTACATTATCAGTATAATCCTACAATGTCTGTATAAAACCCTCATCAGGTTTAGGAGAATATATTTAATGAGGACAAAGAACACAATGAGAAGTATCAGAATAAAGAATAATGATAGTGTAAAGGATAATAATGATTGAACAGCAATATAAATAAATGGTTTGTTCTTAAAATAATTCTCCATTAAAACTTAAAAATTAGTTTTAAACCTGAATAATGTGATAAAATACAAGGTAAAATATTAAAAACACATCAGAACTATAATAACTTGCTGTTTCTGAATAAATATGAATATAATTGTGCTGTTAACGCTATTCCGAAGCAAATCAATGAAGGAATGTTATGACTACGGTGTCCTTAAACTAATATGGTGTTTTAAATTTAAATGTATCCTGAGAATACTTTTACTGACAGGTTTTCTAGTGAAAACATCTCAGATTTAAATGCAACAGTTTCAAAGCTGATGAATTTTAGGCTACTTCTGTAATGTTGCCATTTCCGTTCTCCAGTCCCTCAATCTGTCTTCTCTCCTGCAGATCTCACAATGTCGAAAAGGAGTAAAGAAACCTACCCAGCCATCCTGAACTGCTGCAGGTCCTGAAGAAATTAAGACTCCCTTGCTTCTACTCTAGACAAAGGCAGCTTATTTAGCTGTATGCAAATAAATCTGAGCAATGTCTACAAAGTAAGCTATACAAACATCAAGCTAGTTTTTTTTATCCTAAAACATTTGAAGAGCAACTAAGATCCTCAAGTTTAAAAAGTCAAAGTTTTTGCAAACGGATAAACAGGCTATTCCACAGGGGCCTGGCATTTCATAGCAGAGATTTTGTTTTAACTACAGTTTCAGATTCACAGAATCTGGATGAGCCAGAAATCAACTGACTCACTTTTGATTACCGTTGAGTATCAAGAACTCACAGAAATCTGGGAAGGTTTCAAACAGGCCAGAGACCTTGAGTGGAACTGTCTTTAATCACAATCCAGATTTGTGATTAAGGAGTTACTGATATCATATGTATCGCAAACATCTTTAATTTCCATCATAGCACATGTACACGTGGCAAACAGACAGTGCTCCCATGCAAACACTAAGGCAAGTTCCTGCTCTATTTTTAAAATATGTGGTAGAGATTTGAGTTTATTATATTTTAAAAAGTGACACAGAAAAATAAGTCTAGAATTTTGCTTTTCACTGAAAGTCTATTTTAGACATAATGAAAGTGAGTAACACTACAACATCTGCATTTGCAAAAAAAAAAAACCTAAATTTTTTTTTTTTTGGTCAGTATATATTTTATGATGGCTTGTAGAAATGTATACTGAGCCAAAATTGTACCTCACATGCTTTTCAGAATGAGCTTATTTAAAATACTAAAACTATTGCATGTACATTCTCTTAACTCAGCAAGTTAAAGATATCCAAGTGAAAAATGGAGAAATTTGCAGCTAAACTTTTAAGTGTTATTTCTATCCTGCACTGACACCTACTGTCAAAGCAGGGGATACTGCAAGATGAATATAAACCTTTAAATATTTTTTCTTCCAAGTAAAGGTTTTTGAAGTAAAGTTTTTTAAAAATTAAAGGCTTTTGAGAACTGGTTTCCTATAATATTCCTATGGTGGTGTCAACAACACAAAGAAAGCAGATTTCAGAAACAGGGTTTAGGCCCTTTCCATACAATAAGACCTATAACAAGATATTAGGCTAAATGATCACGTAAGTGTCAAACCACAATGTGAATAGCTTTGCTGCCTATCATTCTGGCCATCAATAAACATTATTAGAGTTCATGCATTCATTAATTAATTCTCATTAACACTGAGAACTTGCTTTTTTCCTCGTCCTTTGAACATGCAAGATATTTCTTCAAAGAAAAAAATCTTTGAATGTTATAATTTTATTGAAAGTTTTAAATATGAGAGTAAAAATTAATATAAACTAAAACAGAGGAAGAAAGGAAAAGGAAGAAATAAAAGAGAAAGCTCAAGTGCAAAAAGAAAAAATAAGCAAAGAAATACAAAAGAAAAAAGATATAAAGAATTGGCTTCCAATAACTTTAGAGCATTTATTATGTGCAATTGTAGATTTACATCTTTCTTTAAAGTTACACTGTGAATCTTTTCTTTCTATAATCTATCCTATCTAATTGTCAAAACCATAAATCATAAACTGTTTTTTTCTGTATTATGCAAAAAGTCCATAAATGATTTCCAGTCAGCTATAATAAGGTGACCAACTTTTTTACAATGAGAAGGAGGACACGTATGTGTGTGCCATGTCGCATTTCGGTAAGAAGTAAACAAAGCCACTTGTGTGTGGTGCACTCTTGCACGCAGCGCACTCTCTCAAAACAATTCTCCTGTGCGGAGCGCATGCATCTCATAATCGCATCTTGCCGCACTGTACCAAGCCTTGACGAATCATCATGTCAAATACAAATACGTCACATCACACGTAACAGATCGGATCAGCATTGATCAAATACAGAGATTTACAGATTAGTCTTCAAATATCGAAAAGGAGGACATGTAGGAGGACACTTTTCGAGAGAGGACAGAACTTACAAAAGAAGGACTGTCCTCCCTAAAGGAGGAGGATTGGTCACCTTACAATAAACATTTTCTCTAATCAAGTCAATTTGACCATCTCAGCAAGTTCCATCATTTTCACTAACTCTCCCTCTATTGCAGGTATTACCAAATTTTTCCATCTTTGTGTGTACAATAATCTTGCTGTGGTTGTCATATATAAAATCAACTTCCATGACTTTTTTCCAACTGTTTACCCATCAGTCCCAAGATGAAGAGTTCAGGTTGCATATTAATCTTTAAAATTCTTGGAATCAGTGTATGAATTTGAACTTAAAATCTTCTACCTTTTTCTTCTTATTGTTTATATCCTGCCTTTATTACTTTTATAAATGCTCAAGGCAGCAAACATATCCAACACACCTTCCTATTCCTATTGTCTCCACAACAACAACACTGTGAGGTGTGGGCTGGGCTGAGAGAGAGAGAATGGGCCAAGGTTACCCAGATGGCTTCCATGGCTGAACTCGTGGTCTCTTGCTTTGTAGTCTGGTGTCTTAACCACTAGATCAAACAGGCTCCCTTTTCTGCCTATCTACTAAGCATGATAAAATGATCTTTCTTCTTGTTCCTATTTGAAACATAGACTTGAAGTACCTTTATACATTCTAGTTTATTTTTCTGGTGTCATATACCAATCGTACATCATTAATGTTCTCCTTAAGATTATAACAATGTAAATTTCAATCCTTTCAATCACACATTTTCCTATTGTAAAAATCTGTATATTTTTACCAAAATGTTTAACCCATTTTATCATACATTGTTTCATTTGTTCTTCTTCTGTTTCAAATAATTTCAGCAATCACATTTGCCAATATTTTCTAAACGATCTGACTTAAACTGAATGTTCTGCAGCAACTATGAAACCCTTGAGGGGAAAAAATTTAGCTGGTTGGATCAAGATATTGCCTTCTTATTGCACATCTTCTCTCCAGAAAATTTCCCAGGTAATATTTTTCCTATTTCTTTCACAAACTGAGTGTGGTTCCTTTGACTGTTGCCTTCTCTAAGCCAAATCTTCCACAAAATCATTAGACTCCATGCTTGCTGTCTTTTAAGGACAATAATAAAGCAACAGGTACAACAAGAACAGTAATAACAGAAAGCTAGAGATAGGATCAGTGGTGGGAGTCAAGTAATTTAACAACCGGTTCTCTGCCCTAATGATTTCTTCCAACAACCAGTTTGCCAAACTGCTCAGAAAGTTAACAACCAGTTAAAGTGGTGCAAACTGGCTGAATCCCACCACTGGATAGGATAGATATTTATTCCAACCTAAGTATTACATGAATGATCAAATTTATATCCCTGAAGCTTATTATACAAAAACTAATGCATAGTGGAGATATTTGTTGAGGCCAGCAGTCCAAATTCTTAACATTTAATACTGACCCTATGTCCATGTACAGTAAATACTTTAAAATTATAGTATACTTGGGAACACAACCCACCTCACAGGTTGTTGTTGTGGGGGAAATAAGAGGAAGAAGGAGCATTAAGTATGTTCACTATCTTGAGTTATTTATAAAAATAATAAAGGTGGGATACATATATAAATATTCCACTTAGTATGATGAGTGAATAATCTTTACTATCCTGTTATAAAGAATATTCAAATACACAATAGAATTGTGTATTTGAATATTCTTAATATGGAAAGCCTCCCTGATATGGATATTCAATCTTAGAAATCGATATCGCGCATAATATGTTGAACGGCATTATTGTGTTGCTTTAGCTAATATGAATGCAAGCATTTAATGATATTAATAAAAATCCTGACAGATGTAGCTTTAAAATTAAATGCTGAGGAATTACTCTAAGCTCTAAATTGCTATTAGGAAACTTGCTTTCTAATCGGCAGTAACCATCATCTAAGTTCAGAAACTTAGGCTTGATCTTTTAATAAAGCAATGAAATCCAAGAACAGACGGCATAATGTATTCCACTGCATTCCATTACAACATTAAAATCTTAATAAAAGATACATAGAATTGTTATAAAATTATCAAAACATTTTTTAATTTTAGAAGTTTTTTTTTAAAGCAGCAAAGATCAGGGACATTTATCAGAAAGGTTTATGATTTTGATCAATATTTAAGTGTACAAGGCAGAACCATTGAGAACAGTAAATACTTTATAGCTGGCACTTTGTCAAAACTCTAAGTGGCTCTGCCTTAGAATTTTACATCATCATTGAATTTACAGTCATTTGATAAGTAGCACAAGGTAAGAATTACTTCTTTCTAAATCTAAACCAAGCCATAAATCTAACATAAGGGTTCTTCTCAGTGTCCGTTATCGTCTGATGACAATGCCTTTTACCTTCATTGTCTTGACAGAAATATGACATGTAAAATTATAATGTCACATCACTCACCGTGATTTAACACTATGTAGCCCAAACCATTTTAATCAATCAAAATAGTCATTTTTAGTGTAATGATTTTGTGGTGGATTTTCTGTGTTTAATGTGATACATAAGTCAGATTAGTGACTTGATTTACTGTCTAACACCCAGAGTTTAATGCCCATTCTTGCCTCCTAAAGAATTAGAAAATGAGTAACAATTGAAATATTTAAAAAAGAGAGTGTAATTGTTGCAAAATATAAATCAAAGGGGAAACTTATAGATTACTAAGTAGACAAAATACAAATTAAAAATGTTTAAGAAAATGTATAAAATTCAGCCAGGAGTTATTATGGTGGGAATGGCAACTATTTAAAATTAAAACTCAGAATGAAACGAGTGTTGTTAGAAACAGCTTCTACTGAATTTTAGAGTATTTGCTATGAATAAATATGCAGAGGATCTGAGTGACTGAGCATACATTTAAAACTGTGATGCCTCATTCATACAATACAGTATTAAACGATAAAATAATTGTCAGTAAAATGTATTTGTTTGTTTGTTTATTTCTGATCTGTATGTCCTGATTTAATGACAGTACTTAGCATTCCATTTGTATGTTTGCTGCTGTTACAGGTACTCCTTGACATAATACTATTCACTTAGCAACTTCAAAGTTATAACAGATGGGTCAGCTCTCCAAAAGCTACTTATGATCTGGTCCTGAAGTTATGGCTGCTGCAGTGACCTCATGGTTGTTGAGCCTTACAATTAACTCAAGGATGCTGTAGCGTTCCCCACCTATCTTCCATCTTGCCCTGGTTGTCCACAGGTCTTGGACCTATTGCCATCCTACTGGGCCCCATACCTTCCTTCTCACCTTTTGAAGATCTACAGAGCTTAGGTTGTAGAAGAAGGAAAGGCCATTCTATTGCTGGGCCACATGATGTGATCCCAGAAGTGGCTACCGTTTTCCAGGCAACCACACTAAATTGTAACAGCTTGGAAAATTGTGGCTGCTTCCATGATTGTGCTGTGTGGCCTAGTAACAGAGTGATTTGCTTTGCTGCTGTAATGTGAGCTCTACAGATTTCTATAACCCTGCAAATATTACTATTCTTAACCCAACACAAGATAAAGGAGACAATATATAATGGTGTATTTGCCTCGAAACTCCTGTTCCCAATCTTTTCTTAATGCAGGCCACTATAACATCATTTAAAGCTTTTAAGTTGTCATTGTAGAAAGCCAGCTGATGGATCAAGCAAAGCTCTTCATAAATGCTTTTTCAACCTTTCTGCAGATGAACCAATGGCTTATGAACATATAGCCTACTCAAGGCTGAACAGCTCTACCAGTAACCTGTAAATATCAAACGGTCAAGTCAAAAGCTATCAGAATGACAGATAGGTCCAGCAAAGAGCAAACAATTTACTGTAGTATTTCTGGAGCCATGCTTTTACTTCATCTGATGCTATTTTGAGAATCCAACTTTTGAAAGTTCCCTCCACCTCCATCTCTTTACAATCTAAGCCTGTGTGTCTAATTACCAGTATGCATATATCTTCTCTCCATTCATACCCATGAATGTGAATGCTAAGAGTCACCAATTACTTGATGGCACATAATCAATCAATCCCTTTCATAGTCTCAATAGTTCCAAATGCCAGAGTAAGGAATTTGTATGGTATCATCAGTTGTTCTATGTTCACAGCACGCAAACTGTGTTCTCCAGAACCTCAAGGTTCTATGTGAATCATCCAAGGGTCCAATGTGAACAGTTTCTGTTTATATTGTATGAAATTTATTATTACAACATTAATTGTAACATTTTGTTCAAATGAGATTTATTGCATGAAATGTACTATTTAACGGGTTCTGTACTGATTTTTTACATTGAGAAGGGTGCGTTGGTATCTTAAATTTAAAGACCATCCACCAAGGTGGTGATTTTGAAGCCATTTACTCCTATAAATCAACTTTTACAATCATACTGATTAATAATACCATCTCAACACCTACTTTGCAAATATATCTGCCTCATTTTAACTGACTGTTCATCTAAGTTTGTACCTGTCACAATGAGCAATATATAAACCAATTAAGCAGTGCAAAAGTATAGAAGAGAGAATAGTATTATTGTAGAAATAAAAACATTCCCTTGCTACAAATCACAACTGCAAGAGATAGAAGAGCAGATGGAAGGAGATAAGATCTGCTAGGCAAAACAATATACTCACATGACTTTGTTGAGTAGTACCTGTTGGCACTGTGAGACCAATACTGGAGAAGAAAATCTTACACCTGGCACAAGATGAGATCATGCTGACTGTTTCTACCGATTTAGACACACAGACATAGAAAACCAGAATCTGAGAACATTTTACGATTATATGAGGAAGAGCTGCCTCTTTTCTGATTCACAGCCTAGAGATTGATATCCCGTTTACAAACATGCCATCCAGACTAAGGTTAAATAGCCTTAGGCTCCAGGGATACCATACTATCTTATCCTAGATCCACAGACACAAAGATACAAAATGTATTTCAGGGTCTTTGTTGCTAAAGCATCAGCATGGGCATCATTTAAGCAGCCCTACTAATACAGGTAGTCCTCGAGTTACAACCACAACTGAGCCCAAAATTTATGTTGCTAAGTGAAATGTTTGTTAAGTGAGTTTGTCCCATTTTACAACTTTTCTTGCCACAGTTGTTAAGTGAATCATTGCATTTGTTAAGTAAGTAACATGGTTGTTAATTGAATCTGTATTTCCCATTGGTTTTGCTTGTCAGAAGCTAGCAAAAGCTGATCACATGACCCTAGGACATCGCAGCTATCATAAATATGAGTCAATTGCCAAGCATCTGAATGCATGTAATCATGAGGATGTTGGAACAGTCATAAGTGTAAAAAAAGGTCACAAGTCACCTTTTCAGTACCATTGGAACTTTGAACAGTCACTAAATGAGCTGTTGTAAGTTGAGGACTACCTGTGCCAGCTATAGTAAGTAAAGCATCATAGTTTAATAGTACAATGCCTGTTCTGAAAGGTGCCACAAAATTGGTGGCCCAAAATACTGGAGATTAAGTATATGGTTGAACAGATTACGGCATGAATAATTAGTCGATGGCACGATGGAGAATTTTCCTCCCCAACTAAGACATCACTTCATGCATTATTTCAGAAGGCAGAAAGCACTTTCATTGTAAGGAACAAGTTGGACTCAACACCATTATGCACTTCACCTCAGATAAATAATTGAGACAGTTTGTTGTGCCTGCTTGCCTCTTTATTATCACACATGGGTGAAATAATGTGAGGATGTGAATCTGCTGCTGACTACTAGTACCTCCCTACGTCAGGACCATAAACATAGATATGATTGTTTACATAGCTTTTGGTTGGATTTTTTGGGGTTTTGGGAGATTAATACCACAAGGTAGCCTAATACCAACTCTATCAGGACATGCAAGAATACCACTTTTCTTTTGTTTACATAGCATCTTGAGAAAGAAATGGGATTAGATGACATGACAAGAAAAACTGATGTATCTTCTTAATTTTGAAGATACCTTGGTGTTTAAGTCATTCCAAATATTTTGAACATCCTGAGTACTGAGAGATGTTTCATGGAAAGAGATCCCTACAAGTTTTTTCTTTGATATTATGGAGCAAACCATTCAGTGCCATCTTGGCAAGAGTCCCAGGCACTGAAAGCAGACAGACTGAGATGCAAATTACAAGTCTGTGCACTTTAATTGGCTTGTCGTAAATCTCTTATGGAAGAGGAGGAAAAGATAAGCCCTTGCTAAGAGTCATAAATCATGAAGAAATTTGTTTAGAACCAAGACACAAGTTTTGCCTGGATCACAATGAATCTGAACCAGAAACAGTTTAAAAGCAGGAAAACTAGGTCTACTCGGAAGCAGTTGGTCTAGCTCTAAAGAAAGCAACCCAAGGCTGGTCCTAGGTCAAGCCAAAGCTCTGTCTGCAGGAGTGACACGAACAAAGCCACAGGAACGCAAGAAAAAAAGCAATACAGTTTTTATCAGCAAAGAAATGTTCTTTTCGCACTGTCCTTACACAGCCAGAATGTCTGTCTGGGACCACTTAGAGCAGTTAATGCCCACTCTGCTATTCGGTTCTTTTTAAATGATAGCTCTGGACAATTAAAAAAAATTAAATACTTTAAACTTATACTTTTAAGTGTAAACCCCCCCTTTTTTTTGGTTGGACAGACAGTATTCAACATGGACTAGCATATAACCTATTAAATCTATAATAAATTCATATTACAAGGATACAAGATGAATGGGAGGTAGGAGCTTGTTTAAAATTCCCATTGTTCCCTAACATGGAATATGTTTTGTTCTGTTAGAATGGAGAATACTTGATACATGTATATATTGTTCCATTATATTAAGAATATTTCAAATGGGTATATTAAATCAAAATCAGAGTTATTAATTCATGGTCTATTGGCCATATGTCTTCTAAGCTAGGAGTAGCTAGAAGATAGCAGCTTTTAAATATAGCAGTTGGTTTTCTAGAAACCAACCGCTAAACCAAACCTGGCTAAAGAGAAAAACACATAAAGGCCTACGAAAAGAAAAGAAAACAAATTCTGTACCTTTACAGCAGTGGTTCTCAACCTGTGGGTCGGGACCCCTTTGGGGGTCGAATGACCCTTTCACAGGGGTCGCCTAAGACCATCCGAAAACACATATTTTCAATGGTTTTAGGAATAATTTTACGGTTGGGGGTCACCACAACATGAGGAACTGTATTAAAGGGTTGCGGCATTAGGAAGGTTGAGATCCACTGCTTTACAGGGAGGATACATGGGATGAGGGTGTGGCTAACTGATGAGGACTAATAAGTCCAAAATAGATCTATCTTAGTCTCCTTAGTCTCCCAAATGGGCAGCAGGATGCTTGCTGTCTGCCCGAAAAAAGCCTAGAAACTAGTGGATTGTGATTTCACTGAACTAGGTCTGTATATATATATATATATATATATATATATATATATATATATATATATATTCATTCAATAGTTTGAACTTGCAAATTAGCCTATGATGCTTAAGTTGTCATAGAGGAAGAGCATAATACCACAGCAGTGGAAGTCCTGCAGTGGATTTTTTAAAAAATCTTCAAAATCTGTGGAGACTATTATGGGACACATTAATGAGTCCATAGCTGGAGGAACTAAGCCAGATTCACCAGATAAATCAGAATTTGTTTCTCACACAGTCTTTAATATAAATAGACAAGAACCCTTTTAATTTATACTCAAATATCTCACTGATATCTCTAAATTTTCACTATATTTGTACGCTGAGTTGTGCAGCTGGACTACTTAGGATATGAAGCTATGAATAGCTTCTAGAAAAAAACATGGCTCAAATTTTAATGGGAATAATAGATCTGCTTAAGGGGAACTGAAACAGCTGTGAGCTTGTGAAATGAAAATAAATAGTATACTAAAATATTGCACGAATCACATATATTCCAGCAATGACCTTAAAATAATTAAAAATTGATGCTTTGAGCATAATATGGCTCTGCAATCATATTTAAATTTAATAACTTTTTGGAAAGAGGAAACTTGAATCAAAAGGTCATAACACACTTTAATTGCATGACAGTCTATTTACTCTATTCCCAAAGTGAAAAAAGTCTAATTTCTAAAAGACCAAACCAATAATTACATATTATGAGACTGTTTTACAGTAGTCAATACCTAATTTCTAGATATCGATTAGTATTTAGACATTTAAAAACATGCCCTATAGCAACAATAATATATTTATCATACTACTTTTCTCTCCTTACTGACTTGTAAACATTAACAATATTGATTAGAAGCATGTGACCAAAAGGTCAAACTATTGGAATGATTATAGTATAGGACTACAATCGTTTAGTTATTTCAGCAATGGAGTTATTTCTACAAATTTTTCCATTAGATTATTTGTCTTCTGGAATACTACAAGCCTGTTACCAAAAAAAAAACCCCTTTACTTTAAAAAATAACGATGAGCTTTAAAATGTAAAATTGGAGTGTAAGAGTTACCAAGTTCAAGGAAATTTCCACAGCACTTGAGTTCAATATACTTGGGGCAAAGGGTGTGTTCAGTTGTACGAATTCTTTGTGTGAGCAGAGTCTTTTATAATAATTCAACTACCTTCAAATGTGATCAGAAAAAATATTACAGCTGTTACAAAAGACAAGTTGGATTGTACAAATAGAAGTCTTGCTTATTGTGTGTTACATGAATAGAACTGGAGCTAATTCACAGGAGCAAATATAAACACAGTGAGGAAGAATGTTTTTTTTTTCTTGTTCTTGCTGCACAACTGTTTACTCCAATCAGAAAAAAAAAGGCTGCTTCAGTAACAGTTCTCTATTTCAGGCAGTGAAAACTCCACATGGGGAAAAAAACCTGAACTTCTGGTATTAAGGACAGTGCATGAGTGGGGCACAGATTTTGTCAGCCATCATAGTAGCCACAGCATTGCTGTAGCCAAGAAGAAGTGTGAATCTTCCTGGCTTTGCTTTTTTTTTTTGAAAGACACCTGGCCTTTGATGCCTTTTAATTGACAAATAATAGAAAGAGAATTGGACCGGGAATGGCCAACATGCATATGCATACAAGATCCCAGAAGGTCTTTATGACCCTTAAGGTCTCTATCATTTGGCTTGGACTTTGTAGCTACCAAGATTTTTTTTTTTAAGTGCCCCAATTAGCCCTTATTTAGATGCATTTTTTAAAGTTTGGGCTTTGGAACCAAACACATACTTAATAAATCATACTATGCACCAATTAGCTTTTACCCATTATTGAGATGTGTTTAGGGGCGTAGCCAGGGCTGTCTTAATGCATGGGCCTGATGGGCACTTGCCCACTCTGCAACTTGACCATGGGTCCCATGAGCATAGGGACCCCATACTAATCTGTGTATCTTAACCCTTCAAGGCACCTTGTATAATATAAATACAGCAACATATTTATTACATTTTTAAATTAATACTAACACGCAAATATATGTTTAATTTTATTGACCGTTTACATTTTTATTCTTGTGAGTAGTCATAGGGCAGTGGTGAAATCCACTTACTTTCGCTACTGGTTCGGGAACAGGAGTGCGCGGGAGTACATGAGAGCACGCCTCTTCTGCACATGCACAAATGGTAAAAGCAGGGACGTAATGATGTCCGGGTGGGTGGATGGAGCCTCCTGCCACTGGCGCTACCGGTTCGGCGAGCTGGATAGAACCGGGGGCATTTCACCACTGTCGTAGGGGACCTAATACACTGCTTTGCCCAGGGGCCATAATGCTGTTAAGACAGCCCTGGGTGTAGCCTGCTCCCCTTGACAAGTACTGCTTCAGGCTCTGTTACCTCTAGTAGAAAAGACCAGAGGAACATCACTAATTTAATGAGTCATTTGCATTCAATGTACATACACGTGCATGGCTTATTCTTTGAGTTAAGCCTTCTTTTTTGCCTGTTACCAATGCATGTGAGATGGTAGGAATAAATAGCATTACTACAGCACTGTACATTAAAAAAAAATTCTGTTCAAATATGGTAACCATAAACTAGTATAGTTTTCTAGTCAATCTAGATTTTGTGCACAACCTTTTCCATTAACTGAGTGAGCACACCTGGATTTATTTATTTATTCCTCTGCAACTGATGATGCACTGGAAGGCAATGCTTCAATGCTACGTCCATAGAATTTGGATCACCCTTTTTCTAGCGTTACAAAATTGTCCAAACCAGCCAAACAGGTTCGTTTGCTCCCATGGCACACACAAGCACACACAAGAAGGGCTGCAGCAGGAACAGTCTTACGGTACTTTGGATTTACATTATTGTTTGTTACTGTTGTTGTTTTTCCTTATCATGCCCTGCGCTGAGTCCCCTTTCATCTCTCATTTCCTCGTTACTTTATCTCCACCACTTGTTTGTTGTTTCCCATGGGTCTTGTTTTTCAGGCCACTGGTTACCATGTCCCATTTATTCAACCATTCAAAACATGCAACATCCTTATGTAAGTGCTATTAATTTTTTTGTCAAAGTCAATGCTTCTTGTGGTTATAGTACATTTGGTACTTGTTCTAGAAAATTTCCCCTACCTGCTCCTTAAGGTCCTCTCTTTTTTTAGCCCACTGTGTACTCCTTTTCTTTTCTCTTTTTATTAATTTTATGACATTTTTGCGTCACATTCTGAGAGAGAGAGAGAAAGAGAGAGAGAAAGAACAATAACAACAACAACAATAAACATATCTTCCTATGTTTTGGCTTGTTTGCATGAGGTTAGCTCACAAGCTGCCGTTCAAAATACAGAATACCCATGCTCCCTTATATTTGCCCATTCCAGCCATAAGGTAAAGGTAGTTTCCCCTCGCACATATGTGCTAGTCGTTTCTGACTCTAGGGGGTGGTGCTCATCTCCGTTTCAAAGCTGAAGAGCCAGCACTGTCCAAAGACGTCTCTGTGGTCATGTGGCCGGCATGACTAAATGCTAAAGGCACACACAACACTGTTACCTTCCCACCAAAGGTGGTTCCTATTTTTCTACTTGCATTGTTTATGTGCTTTCGAACTGCTAGGTTGGCAGAAGCTGGGACAAGTAACGGGAGCTCACTCTGTTATGCGGCACTAGGGATTCAAACCGCTGAACTGCCAACCTTTCGATTGACAAGCTCAACGTCTTAGCCACTGAGCCACCGCTTCCATATCTTTCTACAATTCCTCATCCTAGGAAATGGACTCTTGCAAAGGATAGGAAGGACAGGAATGAAGTAGGAAGAGGCTATATTTGTTCCCTTCAAGTAGGCCTGAGTAGAACATATGAGGTTTGCTAGATTTGTACTTTTCTGTGCTTCTCAACAGCACATCCAAATAATCACATATCTTTCAATCTAAAATATTATGTTTTGATCATGGAAAAGTGAGCGGACATATAGCTGGTGTTAAGGGAGGTGAATAGGATAGCTAGCTTAAGGATACATAAACTGAAACAAATCATAAGTCAGCTAACTATTATAAACAATTTTAAGAACTTTTGCTTGCTACCAGGAGATTAGCAGAATGTAGTAAAATCATGCTGACATTAACTTTAAAGGTTAATGAAACATTTTTATACCAGCAAAAAAGTTCAAATAATGTGCCTCCCTACGTTGCACAAATTTATACATAAATATCTGAAATAATATAAAACATGCTAATAAAGTAAAACTCATAGGGAATATCAAAACACTCTTGTTATAGATGAGCGATAAGTTTTATGTTTTGTAGGAGTAAGCGGAGATCACTCAAAGAATTATCAATTCACTGGAAGCATTTACTCTCCAAAATAATCTAGAATATTTTAAAATAATGGCATATTAAAAAGTAGAGAGAAGGGGTTTTGAAAGTGAGCAACTGACCACATAAATGGCAATCCAAGAAAGCTTTGGTTCCTCAATCATGGACTGAGCTAACTATATGAAGGACTCCCATCAAGAGGTAGGCTACATCTCACACAGCTGGAAAGGATGCATTTGATGGTTGCCTTGTCAATCTCCTCCAAAGGCAAAAGGGAAATGTGATAAAAGCAAGGAATGAATTATACATCCAAAGCTGGAGCCAAAACCACAGGAATTAATGGTGAAGTATAAGGATAAAAGAATTCAGAGACTGGTACACATCTATAAGAAATAAAGCCAGGAGGACACAATTCACATCTCAGATATTTTTACACTGGTGTAAACGTATAGGAAACAAACAGGAAGAACTTGACTTCTCAACATGGGAGACCAAATATGACGTCATAGACATCACAGAAACAAATTGGAATATGTACCAGTCCTCAACCGATGACTATAATTGAGCCAAACATTTCTGTTGCTAAGCAAGACAATTGTTAAAGTGAGTTTTGCTCCATTTTATGATCTTTCTTGCCACAGTTGTTAAGTGAATCACTGCAATTAAGTTAATCACCCATTGTTAAGTGAATCTGGTTTCTCCATTGACTTTGCTGGTCAGAAGGTCACAAAAGGTGATCACATGATCTTGGGACACTGCAACCATCATAAATATGAACCAATTATCAAGTATCTGAATTTTGATCATGTGACTATGGGAATGCTGCAATGTGTAAGTGTGAAAAATTATCATAAGTCACTTTTTTCACTGCCATTGTAACTTTGAACAGTCACTAAACAAATGGTTGTAAGTCAAGGACTACCTGTAAATGCTTTAAGAGTGTTTGGGTAGAAGGAATAAAAGGAAAGACAACAATGAGTTTATTATAGTCTGCCTGTATGGGCAGAAGATATGAATCAGGTCTTTCTGCATTCAATGCCCAAACTTTCAAACAGAAAACCAGTAGAAATATGAATCAGAGGTCCACCAAACTCCTGTACTTTCTTGCTGACAACATCATTTGTCAGAGAGTAAAATAAGGAGTCTACTATCCTGGACCTTTTTCCTAAAAAGAAAGAATTGATTGAAGAAGTAAAAAATGACTAGACTCTTGGAAGAAAGTGGCTTTTTTGAGTTCTTTATATCAAATAAAGGAAGATGCTTATTGGATTTCAGAAGAACAGATTTTGGTTGGTTTAGACCAGGGGTGTCAAACTCACGTCGTCACGTCAGCATCACATGATGTATCGGGACTTTCCCCCCCTTCATTAAACTGGGCGTGGGCATGACCAGCACGTGATCCATCCGGCCTTGGGATGGGACTTTGACAGCCCTGGTTTAGACAGAAGATAGGTCATATCCAATGGTTTTAAATCCTGAAGGAAAAAGGTGTCCAGAAAGGATGAAAAATTGTCTAAAACAAGATACTGAAGGTAAATTTTCAAATAATTGTTGCTAGAAAAAATTAAAAATAGCAAGAGCAAGAGCACTTAGATTTACAGTATATACCACTGCATGGTGCTTTACAGGCCTCTCTAAGCAATTTATACTTTCAGCATATTGCTCCCAACAATCTGGGTCCTCATTTTACTAACCTCGGAAGGATGGAAGGTTGAGTCAACCTTGAGCCAGTGAGACTCAAACTATTGAACTGCTACAGCTGGCAGTCAGCAAAAGTAGCCCACAATATTGCATTCTAACCACCATGGCAATGTGGATGTGCACAAACTTTATGAAATGCTGAAAAGAAAAAGGAATATAATATATATAGGAAATAGAAGGAGGAATCTGTCACCAAAGAAGGATACAACCAGTCATCAGAAACACTAGACCCTATATCAGAAAAGCTAAGGCTGAAAAAATGAATTACGGCTTCAGAAAAGTGTCCAAAACAACAAAAGAAAGGCAGTGGTTGTAGATCTGTTGTGAGGAGAAATGGATCATTTGTTAATGAAATATTGAGAAACTGTAGAGAATCTTAGTTGATATTTTATATCTAACTTCTCCCAGAAAGAAAACAAAGCCTAGCTGGAAATTTTGGCGCCACTACTAAAAGCAGTGAGTTGCAAATCCTGACAGACAAGGTGAGTTACAAGAAAGCACAACTACTAATAAATTCAGGACTAGATGAATTATATTTTAATTTTTTTTTATTTTATTTATTTATTTATTTATTTATTCATTCATTCATTCATTAGATAACAGATATAAGTATAAACATGATTATGAATACATGAAATGGATACTAAGTTGTCTAAGCCCAAAATTTCGAGTCTGGTGGCACTCTTCTCGTGAAATATCTCTGGACTCATTCAATTGTATTAATGTCCGATATGCAGTGTGGGTTCCAGACAGGTGAGCTGTATTCAAGAATTGGTCTAGCAAAAGTTTTGTGTGCCCTAGTTTGCAGTACAATATTACCGGAGAAGAAGCTATGCAAGATTAGGTTAACAACTCTTAATGCCTTTTTGGCAATGCTGTTACAGTAAGCTCTGGCAATTAGATCATTAGAGATGAGTACTCCAAGGTCCTTGACAGAGTTTTTCTATTGCACCCTATATTCTAGGGCAGTGATGGCTAACCTTTTTGCCATCATGTGCCAAAAGCAGGGAGAGCGCAGTGGGGTCACATGCAAGCGTGCCCACATCCATAATTCTATGCACCCCGCACCCTTGTGCTCCTCCCGCTTTTGGCATGTGATGGCATGGTGGGCCCAGTAGGCCCATTTTTTGCTCTCCCCAGGCTTCAGAGCCTTTCTAGGAGCCTGGGGAGGGCAAAAACGACCTCCCCCCGAGGCCCTCCGGAGGCTGGAAACAGTGTGTTTCCTGACTTCTGGTGGGCCCAGAAGGCCTGAAAATCACCTGGCTGGCACACGCATGTGTGCCGGAGCTGAGCTCACGTGCCCACCAATATGGCTCCATGTGCCACCTGTGGCACCCGTGCCATAGGTTCACCATCACGGTTCTAGGGTGTGAAAGAAACTAATAGAAGTGATCACAAAACAGCTAAGTACTGAGAACTGCTAGAAAGTGGTAAAGTCCTAGAAGACTGAAAGAGTGCAAAAGTTTGTATCTTCAAAGGAAGAAGGACTACCTGGGAATTTACTGAACTGGCAACTTTATGTCTATACTGAGCAAGATACCTCAACAACATATTAAACAGCATGTTTTTATGCTCACATTGTAAAAGGAGAAGCTTGTTAGTCAACATAGGCAAAAAAGCCCCAAAACAAACAAACCCAGAAAGAGTCTGTAGCATCTTTCAACTAACACAACCAACACATATTAAAAAGCATCTTTTTAGAGTGAAAAAGCTAAAGCCTATTAGAACCATAAAGTACTGGTTCTGCTGATACCAGGCCTCTAATCAGATTTATAACTGTTTTATGTGTCCATCTTCTAAGTTCCCAGAAGAGGAACTGTATTTGATATTAGATGAATAGCTAACTGTGACATCTTTTTTGGAATTAATAATATTGGATTAGATCAGATTTAAATATTGTTTTAATCCCTCCTTTATTATTTTTATAAATAACTCAAGGCAGCAAACATACCAAATATTCCTTTCTCCTACTTTCCTCATAACAGCAATCCTGAGTGATGTGTTGGGCTGAAAGACAGTGACTAGCTCAAAGTCAGCAAAAAAGTCACACCTATGTTAGGACTAGAACTCACATTCTCCTGATTTCTAGCCTAGTGCCTTAACTTAGCCACTGTGCAAAATATAAAGATTTTTTTGGCTGAAGAATCAACAATAGTTCAGTGGTTGTTGTGGTCCACCAGCAGCCTGTGGAGCTGGCAGCAGAATCGGACAGTGAGGAGGTTGGGGAGAAACATGGGCCATTCCTGGAGTCTGGGGAAGGCTCAGCCAAGGGCTCTGCGCCGGAGGCAGAGAAGAGGTTAGGGCCATCTGGGAGTTATGTGCTGCCTCCAGAGCCTCCAGAGTCAGACATCAGCGAGGCAAAGGAATAGAGGGAGCCTGTTCCCAGTGCGTGCATGCACAGAGGTGCCAGATAGCAAGAACAGTTAAGACAAAAGGGATGACTCAGGAATAGGGCTTGGAGATGATTGGCCCCTCCCATAAGACATAAGGGACGAGCAAAGGCACATGAGCCTTTTCAGGAAGCAACTTTGTTTGTTCTGGTCGGTTTAAATTCTGAAGTTCCGTTTTGACTGTGCTCCGTGTGGCCTTGCAAAACTAATTGCCAATTAGGTCTTTGGCAGTGTGTCAAGGGAGATAAAGGTGGGTGCTTATCAGCCTGATCCCGAAGGACTGTGGCAGACTTCTGTCGGACTCTTTACAAACTATTTGTGATTCATTACGGGCTGTGAATGAACAGAATTCATAGCCATTGAAATAAAAAGAGGGTTTTGGGGACTAATCATGTATTTTTTACTGTCTCAGGAAGCCTAGGTCAGAACAGTGGTGCAGTAACTTCATGTTTGTTGTTGATGAAAAAATTAAAGGCCAGGTTCTGTCAATCTTTCTCTAGATGGTGTTTTTTACATCTTCAAATGAACTCCAAATGATCTTGCAAAATTGTTTATTATTGGAAGAATATTAACAGCATCTAGGAAAATCTGTGAGTGGGAATTTAGTTTAATCTACTCTATAAAAATCAAATTGAGAAAACGGTTAGACTGAGAATTTGGAAATGCTTATATGTGTGTAAGGAGCTGAAACGAGATGACAGATTACTAGATTTTGAAAAAAACTAAAATAGACGAATGCCAAAATTTGCAGAGAAAAATTATAAAACCTGTGGACTTTCATAAATAACTTATAATTGCTTCTTTAATAAGCAAATATTTCCTGATGAAAATAATTCTGTTAAACCGGGAATAATTCAGTATATAGTGATCAGCAAGAATAATGTGTAAGTGTATGTGACATACTATTAAACATTCTGGTTTCTATACTTTAGGTAAGAAATTTGTAAACATTTTAACATGTATGAATAATTTCCTTTTACATGCATATTGTGGTACACAAATTTATACTTCGTTTGGGAAGCTGCACAAAATTTTTTTTAACCCACAGCCAGACAGAAACTAGAGGAACATTGCTTGTGAAGTGGTATATTTCCCGCTTCATAGAATATGGCAGACAGGATGGAAGACATCTGTCTGAAATGCTTTCACAGATTCCACACTAAATTCCAACTCTAATATTCTAAGAAATGTGTGCTACTTCTGCCAGAAGACTTGGCTAATAAATCCAATTTCTGACCATGGTTTATTGATTGCTATATGGTAGCTACAAACTATGACTTGCTCCTTTTTCAACATATCAGATTCAGAAGTCAAATTGTTTCACATAATTTACAGATTAAAGGTAGCATTATTCATTCTTGAAAGGTAGTATTCTTTACTCTTGAAAGGAGTCAAAAACGTTGTTTCAAAACATTAGATTTTACTTATAAGGATAGTGCTCTATTTATTTATTAGCAAGTCTCCTTGAACATGACCATTTTCAAAAGGCTGACCTAGCCCTGATTGAGTCTGAATAAATCACAATGTGATCCTTAGAATTTGGCAACAACATCAATGATTTTATGTCTAGCATCATACATGGGCTGCACTTTGAAGAAATGAAAAGATTTTTTTGGCTTTCTTTACCTCACCCCATTAATCATAGTGTGGCAATGCATGCATTATCATGTGCATCCATTCTGAAGCTCCCAAGACAGAGAGAAAACCAGCAATGTTATAAAATTCATATATTCCTTGCTGTGCTACTGATTATCTTGCAGTAAGCTAGTAAGATGATTAACTCTTTGGAAAAATGCATCTATAAATTGAAAACTGCATATTAATATTATATGTTTCTGTAACCCTTTAAAAAACAATTAATAAAAGAGTAACCTTCAGCTGTCACAACCACAATATCAGCATGTAAATCATTACAAGGAA
Organism: Ptyas mucosa; assembly: GCA_012654045.1. Taxonomy (NCBI): domain Eukaryota; kingdom Metazoa; phylum Chordata; class Lepidosauria; order Squamata; family Colubridae; genus Ptyas; species Ptyas mucosa. Next base: position 37,199,644 of record WNWU01000002.1, read on the forward strand.
GGAAACAATGCATCCTTTGCCAAAGTGGAGTCCACAAATACTTTTCAATTAGCTGCTAAATGAAGCAAATCTATGACAAGAGCCATGTGATTAAATCATTTACATGGGATTCAGGAACTGCATTCTGAAACAAAGAGATGTTGTTTAATATAAAAGTAAGGGTTAGCATATTTAATAGGCAAACCAAAATCTTATTTCATGGATCAAATCCCACCCTCATATTTCTCAATCCAGTAACTGAATATTCAAGACACTTTGTTAAATAATTTTTTAAAAAGAAACACCTTAAATATCCTTTTATGTACTGTTAGATCAGATCAACTTAGTTCTCATCTGGAAACATAACTATTATTATACTTTTCTGTCACATTTCATATTCTAATCTTACAATGTGAATATTGGTTTTCAGCCTGATCTTTGAAGTGAGTGGTATGATTCAATCCAAATTCTATAATCCTACTCTTGGAGAGAAGCATCTTCAACTTCAGTTTGTAATATTTTTAAAAATTATATGTAGTTCCTCTAGAAACTTAATTATCACTATCAATTACATACACCAAAGAAATTATTTAAACATGTTATTATCTCAGTTACCTATATTGAACATCTTATTGAACTTAATTCCCTTTAATTTCTGAAAGATACAGCCATGCTCACCCAAATTTTATAGGTGTAGAAATCAGTGTTTATATGTTTTCTAGGCTATATAAAAATTATACCACACTTCTTTCATAGAGGATTTATGGCTTCAGTATGTCGGTTCTCATCCGGTCAATTGCTACTGTTTAGATTGTCTCCCATGATTTAAATGGTCCCTAAATCATTTCCCAGAGCTCTATACCTGCCAGACACTGCTATCTTGAAAGCAGCAGCTGTCCGGAGCACTTGTGGATAATCTCTGGTCCTCTCCTTGTGCAGAGTGGAATTATCAAAGAAGCAGCCCTGTCACCAGTTCTTCAGCCACTCTGCTTTTCACAAAGCTATCTGCAGTCTTTCTTTCCAAAAGTATATAATATATAAATATATTCCTAATCTTGAAAAGTAGTTGAGATGTTAAGATTTCCTAAAATAAACTTCTTAGATTTTGCTATTCCAGTTCTTATTGAGGAAGAGAAAACCATAGGTATGATATTGACTAATATACTTAGTATAATATAGTATAATGTGGAGTAGAGTACCAATGGAAATACTGTAGCACTGTTCTGACATTTATGCAGCTATCACAGGCTTTTGTAAAATTTTACCTTGAACATATGCCAGGAGGTATTATATATCAATCAGTAAATGGTCTTGCATTCTGATTCTTTTCATGAAAAACCCTTCGTAGCATTTGTTGTAACTGTACTTAGTAAAGCTTGTGGATGACATTCCTTCAATTATCTGTGCAGAGTACAGCTATGTGCCTTGTGGCTCTAGAAAAACCCTGGCATCTTTCCAGCATCTTTACACTGTATAAAGCTCCACAGTAGGTGATCTCTTTTCACCTGCTGCACTATAAGATTATCTCCTGCTAGTGATGACAGACCTTGAATCTCTGTTCCTTAGATAGGGATACTTTTTAAGTATTATTGTTGACTTAATTGAATCTGGTTTCATTATTACATATACAATGGAAGTCCAAGTTCCATGGACAGAATGAAAATTAAATCCAGCTGGTTTAAGTTGAGATTTTCAAAGCATGTTCAATATGTTATTTAATATGCAAAGGGTGGGCCTAGGGTTTTTTTCACATCTGGATCCAGTGAACTAAAAATAGTGTGATTGCACATAATCCAATGATGAGTAACAATACCTTAAGCAATTGTGCCAATATGTCTCACTGAAATTTAGAAGGGCAGGTAGTATTTTTGGATGTTCAACAAGAATTTGTCCTGTTCTTTTAAAACTGCTCTCAAATTGCAAGATTGATGTCCGGGAAAGAAACAGTGATAAGGCTACCACAGTTCTGCCAAGTCACCAAAACTGAGTTTTTAGATGTGCAAGAGTTGCAGTGGTTTGTTAATCATGCAAATTTGAAAATATAGTCATAGCTAATGCTGTAAAAAGTCATACAACAAAAAAAATGGTTTGAGCATCTTCATAGTATCAATAACTTTCAAATCAGAATAAGTCTTCTTTTCCCTTTTCAGATCCAAGCTAGAATGATGACAGCTGTTAAATGTTAACACTCTCACAAGTTGGATAGATCCTAGTTCTAAATAATCTTTAAGAAAATCAAAGGAGTTTTAAAATCTAAAGGGTCTTAGCACCAATATTTACTATAATTTTCAGAATTTGGGCAGGGGCACACTGGCATCTATAAGACAGAGTAATACGCATTGCAACATTATGACAAAGAACTCTGCTGATTAAGTATTTGTATGTGTGGCAGTAAACAGTACTCCCTCCTCATACACATGAGTTGCATTGACTACCAAATCCTCCCTTCCCACATATATCAGAATTGCTTAACATGCCCTTGTAAAAAAGCATTCATAGCAAGGTGAACTGATCCTGAGTGATGAAAGGGACAAAAACAATGGTGGGCTGCTGCAGGTTCGGACCGGTTCAAGCAAACCAGTAGTTCCGATGATCAGCTGGCCCCACCCACCCACCTGCCCCGTCCTATCATGTCCTATATTTCCTTCTTTCTGGCTCAGCTGATTCGTGTGGCACAGCTGATTTCCACTGTTCTACTTACCTAGGCTGCCTTAGAAGGTAAGCAGAATGTAATTTCCGGAATGTAACGGAATGTAATTTCCGTTGTTTGCCTTCTTCCTTTGTCTTATCTTTGCAACATAGGACACTATGTTGTGCTGTGTGTAGGTATGAAAGCTCTGATTCTGTCTTTGCTCATGGCTACTCAGCTAAGTGCCAAACCTTTGCTAGGAGATACTACGCGCATGCACACACAGAGAGAGAGGGGGGGGGAGGGAGGGAGGGATGGAGGGAGAGAGAGTTTATTGATTACATGCTAATAACATTGTTTCATTTTCAAAGTAATTTGGTTGCTTTAGGTGAAAGTGAGAGGGTGGAGCTTGTGTCATGGCATCATGAGACATGTTTCAATATATTGTTATCAAGACTGCTGGAAAGCAGAGGGAGTTACAGCAATTAAATAAGGCAGAAACTGCAGACATCCGTAATCGATTCTAGCAGATCTTAATTTTCCCTCTTCTATTTTTTTAATCTATTTCATGTAACTACATAATTAACATTTTCAGAGTGTTTCTTCCTCCAGACACTTTTACTTTATTGCACAGGTAGATTGCACAAAAGCAAGCTACCAGTAATGAGGCTATTATTCATCAACAGAAGATAAATAAATAAACAAATAAATACATAAATCAAGTAATCAAGTAATTAAGATTGGATCACAAAGATCAAGTGCAATTCCTTCTCATCTAAAAGCAGCTTTATTGGACAGTTGTACCATTTAGCTTTTTCCAGAAACATGTAGGTTTTGATATCCTTATCTCACTTTTTCAACAGAAACATGTCCAAAGGGATTCTCGTGAATATATAAAGTATGTACAAATGTTGTGAATCAGAAAATTAAAACAAAGAAAAAATTAAATTGTTAAATAAAAATTACACACACACCTTCACTGAAACTGTTACAAATAATTCATCATGCGAGTATTTTTTAAGAAATATGTTAATACCACTTGAGTCTAAATAGTCTATGCTGTAAACCTCTCTTTGGACAGTTAATTAAAATCCATCTTTTTAAAAACTCAGAGGAATTTCAGCATTTTCCAATCTCATGGGAAATATTAAGTGGGGGGGGGATCATAGAATGCCACAATACTTAACATTCAGAAAATGAGTCACTTTAAAATAGTTTGCATGGAATAAATATTCCAAGATACTTGAAATCCTTGGGGGGGTGGGGAGGATGTAACAGGGTTTAACCATAGTGTGAAATTGCTATTGGAGTGGTGAATACCAATTATTTGTGATTTACAGTAATTTACTTGCAAACCCAAGGGCTTAACCTAAAGCAGTTGATATATGTATTAAATGAAGCATCAAGGGGTAGGAAGGGAAATAAACTGGAATGTAGAAACATTATAAAGTCAAATATTTTCTCCATTTATCCAGATACTATATGGAATCCAGCATACACTGTTACTAAAAGACAAGCATAAAAAATAAATTGGCTTAGAGAATGCATTTCCTTTGATCCAAGAGACCTTATGCTGGCCACAGTACTAGAAAATATAAATTATTTCAAAGAACTGAGGAGGAATGGGTGCTGAATAACAGCCAATGTAGAAAAGGGGGAGAAATGCCAAGCAGCTGATCTCCGGGCTAAATTAGACATGGCACAGATATTTATGAATAACACCTTATATGCATTTTAGACACATTTATAACTTTTATTGGTCAGGAACTCTTCCCCCTTTAACTTTTGTGGGCCTGTAAACTATGACCGATAGAGTGTAAAACCAGTCAAATGGTTCTCCATTTCACTTGCATTATTGCAATCCACAGATTGGAAGGCAAGACGTGTGGGAAATTAGCTTCTGTAACTGGAAAGCAAAAATCATAGATAAATCAGAATCCTTAAGTTCTGGTATTTGTGGGGGAAAGAGATACCTAAATCTTAATTAGGAAATAAATGTATATCGTTCTGAACATTCATTCATTCATTTATCTATTCACCCATCAAATTTCAAACTGCTGTAGAAGATTGGCTGGAAAAAAGAATGGTGAGGATCAATTTTCCCCTTTGCACGTATAAGAAATATCTGTGTAGGAATGGTTATTTAGCCATTGTCTGTACCTTAGCAAGCTTTGTATTGCAAATCCCTTCACATTTGCACTTAGAAAGTTACTTAGCAAGCTTTGTGGATTTATCATTGCATTGTTAATTACTCTTATCTGTATTTCTACTACAATTTACATTACAATTATATTTCTACAATTAAGATTCATATTTTTAGGGGGGGCAAAATTTCACTTTTGAGTCAATTGACTCTGAATCCTAAAAACCATACTGACTTCAGATCACCAGGATGCCAAAACACACAGTTGAAATGCCCAGCTCCAGAATGATTCATGTCATTTTTGTGGATATGTAGTGATGGTATAACATATAACAAATAAACACCACAAATCAGAGTGACATATGGCAATTCATTGAAAACATTTAAGATTGCAGATGGTTTCTCTTTGAAAATATTCAGCTTTGAAGGACACTTGAACTTTGTTAAATACATTTAGTAAGAACTGAGGCAAATAAAGTTTTCCAGTTTTTTTTTAAATCTGTTAGTTGTCATGAATGTTCCAGGTTTCTTAGAATAAAAATAAATTTCTATCCATTATGGTTCCAGAGACAAGCTTGAAAATACAATAGAAAGAACTCTTGATAAATCAAACAGCCTTCTCGTTTGGGGACCGAGGAAAAAATGCTGCTTGAGAATCTGACCTTAAAAGAATACAAATACAGCTTTGTAAATAGAAATTGTATAATAAATGCACTGAAATTTTAATAAACGCTAGGCTTCAAATAAACCTCTGCTTTATATTCAAAGTGATGTGTGGAAGTATATAGCAGCACCAATATGTATATGAATATCAGGAATATAAATGCCTAAGCAAAATAAGAGTAATTACATTCACATCAGTGATAGGTCTTTGTTTTCCCTGTTCATAATTTCTTTATGATAATTGGAAGCTTTTATGGGAAGGCAAGGAAAATTGTGCTAATTACAGAAAAAGAAATGCAGAGTAGAAATTCAAACAAGGTTACAAAAAGGCTATTTATGCATAGTCACAGGTGGAACTGTGGTGTATTTTGCCAATGATCTACTCTTTTTGGTTCTACTGAAATTCATTGTGACTCCATTTAAGAATGATTCCTTGACTAACCTTGATTAATTTAAAACATATCTAAATAAGAGCTTTTTCCATGAAGTTGTACCACAATGCAGTTTGGACACAAGGTCTATAAAATGGCTACTTGCGAGTGGAAACTCATGAGACATTGAATAGCTCCATTTGAATTCATAACTGCCTTTGCCCTTTCAATAGTGAGAGAAAGAAGACTTACAGTATGCAGACTTATGTATGAATATGTATATCTTATATAGATTAAGAGTCTACAAAACTGGTATTGGAAGGACAAGAGTGTTTAGGCTACAATTGCTTTTTTCACCAGACCTAATATCCGTTAATATTTTTATGAATTGTGCAGAAAAGGGGTTTTCAGAAAGTAAGTCTTTTTAGGCAGAACTAACCTTTTAAAATTCCTGACTAGTCAATATTATTAAAAATACAAAGTTCTGTATTTGTATGTGCCACTACAAAGAGACATAAAGCCCAAGATCTATTGATCAGCAAGTTAAATATCTAAATGGTCACATAGGGTTTGGTCAGAAAACTGAACAATGATTAAAACTGCACACAAATAAAAAAGATGTATCTAGGATTTTAGCTTACAGTGCACTCAAATTTGTATATGTTCAAAACTAAATCCACAATAATTAATGGAGTTGACTATCATACAGGTGAGAAGAGAACTTCAGAGTCTCCTAATAAAAAGGATCCAAGAGGACCAGGTTCAGATTTTTGACCAGGTGCAAAGGAATAATTACTTATGGAAAGCTCCATTGAGAGACGAAAGGATATGCTTCCATATAGTATTTTCAACCTTGGCAATTTTAAGACAAGTGGACTTCAACTCCCAGAATTTCCCTGCCAGTTTCCATTGGAAAGGGTAAGCAGAAGTTTTCAATAGGCCCATGCTATTTAGCTGTTCTTGACTAGCTCTATCTGAATTTTTTTTGCTATACACGAACTAAAGAGACCTGGGAGATTTAGCTGTCATCTGGGAATTCACACATGTATTTTGATCTGAACAACGTAACTTGTGGTTGGGTTTTCCAAGCTTCAGAAGATCAATACCTCAGTATTAATCAGGATTTGGATCTGTTGTTGTCTCCATTTTGATTGGCCCTTCTCAGGACCTATCTGTTGTGGGTATTTTAGATTAGAGGCCTGGAAAGTAGATTGTATCCAGGTTAATGGATTTCTCCAAGTGCTAACTTCAAAGAATTTTCTGGCTTTCTTGCTGTTTGTGTGATCTATGACTTCAGTATTCTCCCACTCAAAATGTATTAGTTTCAAGGGCATAGGTAGCTGTTATATATTGTCCATACTGCATTATTGCAGTTTTGTCCTCTTTCATGTTTGTATAATATAGCTAATTTTGTATACCACATTAATTCTATCTTGGTGGGGTGTGCCATGTTTGATTGGCACAGAATTCTTTGTAGTGTTTTTATGGATTTGTGAGCCACTGTAATTGCCAGTCACTGATGCAGTCTACTAATGTGATATGATGAATTTATATATACATGGGAGCGTTAACTTAGATGTTCTTCAAGTGTCTCCTCGTTTCATTTTTTTATATGAAATTAGGGAGGTAGCTACTCAATTATTCTGAAAGTAAAGTATTAGTGAGCTACAGCAGCATCTTTCTGCTCTGTTGTTGAGGGTTCTCTGCACCATGACAGAGAAAGCCCACCTCCTGGGACCCGCCAAGTGTAAGTCCCTAGCAAATGGGACCCAAAGTATGCCCCTCTGCCAGATCTAATGGCATAGGCAGATGCCAGCAGAGAGGGGCAGTCCCTCAGATAAATAAGGATAATTATTTTCCATTTGATTGAGAAATATAGTCAGCCACCAAAAGTAGCTATTGTTTGTTGCTTTTAAGCAAGTCTTTGATTCTATTTCCAGGGCAATTCTCAGAAGAAATCAAAAGCTTCTATTACTACTACAAGTAGTTAGCTACCATATTTTTTGGAATATAAGACACACCAGAGTATAAGACGCACCTTAGTTTTTGGAAAGGAAAATAAGGGGGGGGGGGAATCTGCCTACCAGGTATTCATCTGGGTAGCCTTAGTCTGGTCAGCTTCTAACGCACACTGATCTTTGGATAGAGAAACAATGAGAAAAGCAGGCAAACCACGGAGATTGCTTCACTCACTAGCACCTCGTTAGGGCTAAAAAAACCCTTCACAACTGAGAGTCAGAGAGAGCAGGCAAAGCGCTTCACTGCTAGCACGTCCTTAGGTCTGAAAAAAGCTTCACAGGTGAGAGTCAGAGGGAGCAGACAAAGCAGGGAAATGGAGATCGCTTCACTCGCTAGCGCCTCGTTAGGGCTGGAAAAAAGCTTAGAAAAAGCTACATTCGGAGCATAAGACACACCCAAATTTTCAGCCTCTTTTAGGAGGGAAAAAAGTGCGTCTTATACTCCACAAAATACGGTACTTACTATACTACTCTGGGAAGTACCATATGCAGACTGTTCAGATTGCTTCAAATGCCCAAAGCAGTTCAACAGCAAATCTTTCTTTCTTCTTCTCTAAAGGTATCCAATAATACCAACTGCCCTCAAGCTTTTTGAAGCCAAGGCTTTATTGCAGCTGTGATATGGAGCCCAATTAAACCCAGGAGTTAATTATCAGTACAGTCAAATTTCATAAGAACACTATTCTAAGCAGCAGAACATGTGCCTAATGTTGCCCTGCAGTCAGAGGCAGAAGTTATTAAAGTTGACAGAAAGGCATGGCTGCCTGTGTTTAAATACTGATTAAAGATACTCATTTCATAATGTTCATAAATAAATAAATAAATTTGCAGCATCTAGGTCTGACACAGCTAATATCAATTGATAAATATGATTCCTCCTGGATACTCTAAATTGAGGGGGTGGAAATGTATAAACTGGGTTTTTCAAAGGAAATTCTCATGCCCTTGGGACCAGATTAGGCAATGGCTGTGCTTAACCAAAGATCCTTGATATAGAATTACAAACAGAATGTAGTAAACTCTCACCCAGGGTATAACTGGGTCACAGCAATTTATGCTTCAAAGAAAATGGTACTTAGATCAATTTACAAACACTAAATTTCAGCAAGCATCTACATTATTATAGTTCAACATCAGCAGAGCTGGATGGGGAAAGGCTATGCCCTTGTAAAAATGGTAAATATTGAAACCTCAACTCTTATTTGTTGGATTGTAACTTTTATCAAAACTTACTTGAAGAGCTACTAACACTTCTTTTAACTCATTTTCCAGGGCTGAATCAGGAATTTTACTGGCAGGTAAGGATTCCAATAAAACTTTTCCATTCAAAGTTTGTTTCTGCAACTTATATATGCAGCTGCTAGAAAAAATAATGCAAGTGTGATTAATTTTTTTTTAATCTTATATGCCTTTTGTTTTGTATGATCTGTTTTGTAAGTTTTATTTAGTAAATTTTATTTAGCCTGGGATACTGATTAATGTCAATTCTTCAAGGCAGACTAGACTAGAACGTCATGCATGCTAATCCTACTTGTATTAGATTATAGTAACAGAATCTTTCAAGTCTAAATGTCCTTCCTCCTTCCTTCGCTTTATCTTGTCTAAGGAGGCAAGCATCCTGTCAGTGTAAGAAACCTAGTATAAATCCAGATTAGAGGAGAAATATAAAGTTCAGCACAGAACAGAGCAAACCTGTCATAGCCAGCTACAACAAACAAGTGCACAATACAGCAACATAAAGAAGACTAACAGAATAAATAAATAAAAGAAAATGGCCAGTAACAAAGCTGAAACAAAGATTTCATTTGTAAATGTGACAAACCAGAACTACCAGTCTTGGAAATTGATGAACATGCTGCTAATGTATGGAAATGTATGAACCTAGATCAGAACATCCTTCACATAAGTGGATAAAGATCAGAAAACTCAGAGCACAATTTCTCTTAGCATGGAAGATGATCAAAGCTTACATATATGCCCACCCACACACACGTGGGAAGCAGTGTTGGGATTAAGCCGATTCACACCAGTTTGTATGCAGTTTGGTGAACTGGTTGAATCACCATGCAGCTCACCCCTCCCCTCCCAGCCATTCTTCACCTTGCCCGGCCTCCCCTGAGGCCATTTTGGCATCTCGGTGCTCCTCTAACTGTCCCTCCCCCGCCCCGCTCCAAGCAAGCGACGTCAATGCAGGCAAAACCCCAAGACAGCTCTGACAAAGCGCACAGAGGGAGGGGCAGGAGCTACTAAACAGGCAGCCAAGCTAAGTGCCTGAAGGACCCCATCCTTCACCAGGAATCCAGGCGCCCTTTCATCTTTGTTATTGTACAGCAATCTTTCTCCTCAAACCTACCACCTCTCTCTTTTCTTTCCTTCTTACTTTCTCTTCCCCCATCTTTTCTTCTCCTCCCTACTTCCTCTTCCTTTCTCCTTCTCCTCCTCTCTTCCTCCCTCTCTTACCCTCATTCCTACTCTAATTTTCCTTCCCTTCCTTCCTCCCTTCTCTTCCTTCCCTCTCTCTCCTTCCTTCATCCCTCTCTATTGCTGTATCCTTTTGTGCATATGGACTATTCACAGGGCTGAAAAAGTTATTTTTGACTGGTCCTCGCACTTTTGATCAGTCCTCAAACTTACAACTGTCCTCACATTTTACGTTTTTGCCCTATCTTGTCACCATGGTGAAGAGAAGCGGTTGTGAAATGAGTGACACAGTTGTTAAGAATGCTACAATGGGCATAAATGATGACCAGTCATAAGTGCGAAGACCGGTCAAAAGTGCGAGGACCTGTCAGAAATCACTTTTTTCAGCCCTCTGGGTAGTCCTTTTGTGCATATGGACTACTCAGAGGGCTGAAAAAGTTATTTTTGACTGGTCCTCGCACTTTTGACCAGTCCTCGAATTTACGACTGTCCTCACATTTTACATTTTTTGCCCTATCTTATCACCATGGTAAGGAGAATCAGTTGTGAAATGAGTGACATGGTTGTTAAGAATGCTGCACAGGCATAAATGTGAGGATGGTCATAAGTGTGAGCGAGGACCTGTCAGAAATGACTTTTTTCAGCCCTCTGAGTAGTCCCTATACACATAGCCATGGCCACCCGGTCACATGACCAGCTAGCCATGCCCACCCAGTCACATGACCTCCAAGCCACGCACACAGAACCGGTAGTAAAAAAATTTAGAACCCACCCCTGCTATAGGGCCTTCATTTGCAATAATTGAGCCACTATCTAATTAAGTGAGAGTCTTGGAGGGAAAAAGATCTTTCATTGTGGCTTGGCTTCCACTTCTGTCCTACTATTCTAGTCTCTGGCTCTAATCCTAACCAATATAACCACTTCTTGTGAGGACCATTTTAAGTATTTAAATAATAACAATAACAACAACAACAATGACAACAACAACAGTCCTCTTAATCATTCTGTTCTTAATCATTTTTCCAACCACATGCAGCATATACTCTCAGTTATACTAACTGGCTGCAATATAGTTGGGAGAGCTAAAATAAGTTTTTTGAGATAAGACACTTGGAGTTCCATGTTTCGTTTACATTCTTTCTTATCGGGATGCCACACTTCTGCAGTAAACTTAGCTGTAGCAGTCAAACCACAGCTGATAATGATGCTGTGTGCTTCAATTTTAAAAAAAAGCTTTTACTAAACATTTATGGAATACATTTTAAAATTATCACATGGAGCTAATTACATGCACTCCCCTGCATCACCATCTTACTAGAAATCCTGAAAGCCCCTCAAAATCATATGCAATACTGAATTTCATATAGCTAAACATTTTTTTTAATTTTTTAAAAGTTTTTTATTAATGATTCAAAATTAAAAACATCGGATATAGATATGACATCACAGATTCTAAATATCTTCCAACATTTTAAACTAATACAAATTATGTTAAAGTTAATATTATGATTCTTTAACCTTATACATCATTTATACATAACATCATACTAACAATCTATATCATATTTCTACACAATTATACATACTTGTCTATTAATCTATACTTGTACCTATTTATGCAATTTACATACATATTTATCCGACATAACGTGTCTATATAGCTAAACATTTTGTTAACATAAAATGCATCATTTAAAATCTGAGTAGTGTGAATCTTTTGGTAGTTACAAAATCTACATAGCAACACTATATTTAGCCACACCCTTAAAACACCTTTCACCGCACCCTTAAAACACTATTATTCCATCAAGCAGGGCTGGCCTAAAATATTATTTTAATGGGTTATTTTATTTTAGATTATTGGCCAAACTATTTAATAATTTCAAATTGTTTTTAACTTTTATATTGTTGTTGGTTTTTTATCTTGGCTGTACACCGCCCTGAGTCCTTCTGGAGAAGGGTGGTATAAAAAATTAATTAATAAATAATAATAATAATATATGTTTTTGAAAAATATAGTACTGTAGTCTCATAAGTTTTATTCCAGAGAATATGACAAAGAATTGCAGGCTAGAAAATATAAATGTCTTAATTCTGTATAGGCAATATGATCAACCATGGAATTCTTCTGGACTGGATATTTTGGATTTCAGAAATATTTTTGTTGCTTTTTATGCTTATTTTTTCCCCCGTTTTACTATTCTTGAACTCCCAGAGTTATGTTAGAGAGGATGGCCAGCTATACAATTTTTTTAAATACATATTTCTGCACAAACAGAAAATCTAATATAAGAATACAAGAATTAAATAAATATAGGAAAGATAAAACAAGACAATTACATTTTTCTACTTGCAATACTTCACATTTTTAAATTCCTTTTTAAGTGATAGTTTTATAATGGTCTACATAAACCACATCCAAAATTACTCTGGAGATAAGAAAAGGTTCATAAAACAAGGTTAACTGGAATGGAACCAGTGATATAATAAGAGGTGAAGAGCTGAACAAATATACCTAGTTGTCAACATTCAAACATAATAAGTGTGAGCCAGATTTTTCTCCCTCTTCATCTGTTTCAAAATCATCATTTACCTAACATTTAATAAACATGCTCAAAATTAATTCCATCTATTGCTGGCAATGTGGTAACAGTGTCATATCTATTCATAGTTGGAGAGCTGTCAGAACTTATCAAGCAGCACCAATATTTCTCAGTCTGTTACTTTCTTTTCCTCCCTATCAGTACCTGGTACTTTCCACATATTCTAGGCCTTTTCCTTCCCATAACCTATCAACTATTACTACTACTTCCGTGTCAGGAACACCAAGGCACTTCCATGGTGAAAGGCTTAGCAGGTGACACAGGGGTGGGTTCTAAATTTTTTTACTAGTGGTTCTGTGGACGTGGCTTGATGGTCATGTGACAAACAATTCTTTAGGATTTAGCAGAGGTACTGATCTACCAGGCTTTTAACTGCTTGCAGAGACGTACCGGTCTACCCATTTGTTCTTGGAGCATACCGGTCTACCCATTTGTTTTTGGAGCTTTCCGGTCTACCTATTTGTTTTTGCAGCATGCCGGTCTACCCATTTGTTTTTGCAGTGCACTGGTCTACCACCACACTGCCTTTTACCGCTGATCAGCTGTAGGGCAGCCCTTTGAAGTGCCATGGCAAGAGTTTAAACAGTTTTTTGCCGCTCTGCCACCACCAAGCGTATCGGAAACCGCTTTCAGGCAGCTTGGCCTCAATTGCCAATCTACCACCACCAAGCAGTTTACAAGGAACAGATCGTTTCTAGCCGATCAGTTGGGAGGCTTCTTGGCTTCTCAATTTAAAGCTAAGGTGTCTTGGTTTTTTTTTTCTCTTGTCAAGTGAGCCCTGATTTTTTCCTTCTAGCCGATCAGCTGGGACTCGAGAGGCAGTGAATAGATTGGGGGCGGGGCCAGGCAGAGGTGGTATTCTCCGAACTACTCAAAATTTCCACTACCGGTTCGCAAGAACTGGGGAGAACTGGTAGCAACCCACAACTGCGGTAACATCACCGTTGCCCAGGGGATGCCTAGTTGGGGGCTCCTCCCATGTCCCTGCCAACTGCTAACAGCAATGGATGGGTTCTCTGCTTTGATGCCCTACCATTCAATTATAGGTCTTAGAATCTCCAGGCCAGGCTGACCAATAATGCTGAACACACTAAAAGATAGTTGGTTGCAAGTGTTGTTTGTCTAATAATGGACCACAACAGAAGTACCAACACCATTGTCTCTGTTGATTTGATCGCTACAGTAGATTTATAAGAAACTTGCCAAAAACCCAAGGAAATTATTTTCTAAATACAATTTTTAAGATGTATTGAAAAGGAGGGCTGAGGTTGCAAGAATTCTGGCAACTTAACTATTTCCCAGCAACAACTGGTCATCTCAAGGAATATCAAGATAAGTATTTATTTTCTAAGTGTTTTCCTTGAAACAGGAACTGGCTGATTTTTCACTTATAACAAAAGAGCCTGAGTCTAATTGTTTTCACAATAGACACCTGAATGTTTATCAGCCTGGAAGCAACAATATAACTGTACACAAATAATTAAATATTACCCTTTGGGCATTTCTGAATAACAGGTGGTAAAGCCCTGTGAAGTGAAAGGGGGACAGGATGGGAGAGACAAAAGATGTCTACACACTTGCTCCTCAATCTATATTGCTCCTGATTCAAAGTGTCTGGTGCTTCTCTCTTCTGCAACTAGCCTGGTGCTACCTGGCAATCACCAAAACTATATTTGGCTCTCCAGCATCTATCATTGGCTCTTCTCTGGCAATCATAAGAGTGACTCACCAAACAAAAATATTGAAAATAAATCATTTTGCTTCTTTCACCTGCTCTAATAAAAACCAAACATTATGGTAGTTCCTAGGTTCCCAATGTGGTATTCTACAGCAGTCCCATGGGCATCTCCTTTGAAGCAGTGGTGAAATCCAAATTTTTTCACTACTGGTTCTGTGGGCGTGGCTTGGTGGGCGTGGCAGGAGAAGGATACTACAGAATCCCCATTCCTTCCCCACTCCTGGGGGAAGGATATTGCAAAATCTCCATTTCTACCCTACTCTGGGGCCAGCCAGAGGTGATATTTGCTGGTTCTCCAAACTGCTCAGAATTTCTGCTACTGGTTCTCCAGAACCTGCTGGATTTCACCCCTGCTTTGAAGCCTGCCAAATCCCATGCTCTTTCTGAGGATTTCTAAAGGGAGACCTTCTCTACTATGCCCCAGATGACCTGAAAGCTATCCTTGCATTTGAGCAAATATAGTTTCCCCTTGTATCCGTAGATTGTTTCTCTATTCAGCTGTGCTCAGGCAACTTCTTGAGGATGCTGTCTCCTCTTTAATATGCCTTCCATTATCCATCCTGTCACCTCTATACTTGGGAATGGTACAAGGGTCAGAACTGTGAATATTTCCACTTAAGGCCAATACAAAAAAAGCCCTGTGTTTTTCACATAATAAATACATACCTGAAAAACTGAAAAGTTAGATTTACCTGAAGTGCTGTACTTTTTTTTTTTTTTTGGCCTGTAGGTGTTGTAAAACCATATTCTCTTTATTAATCTCAGGTACAGTATTTTCAAAATTCCAAATGTAGATGAAAGATTCATTAAACTTGGTCAGGTGATTAAAGATAAACAGTTCTATAGTAAAAAGACAATTGACAAGATTTTTTACCTGTGATTAGTTTCATGTTCAGTTCCTCCCAGGAATTATATTGTGTAAATTATATCCAGATTGCCTTTTAATTTGCACATTTAATTTCATTTCCTTTTGGGAGGGAATCTTTTTTTTTTACCCATCTGTCACTGGGGAGCAAATCACTGTTCCAAATTGTCAGAATCACTTTTCTTTTAGACTAAAAGCTATGCACCGTCCTAGGAATGTGTTCTATCTGCTTTCTACTGAAGGTCACTCTAGCTATTACTTCCTCCCTGAAATGCTATTATCAAAAGGTAGATGAGGCCCCTCAGCTATTTTAGTCAGAAAAAAAGCAAACTAGTTTGAACACTTGATGGTTTTATTTTGTTCCGAGTATACAAAGCTATAATCATAGCACTGAAGAAGTTATCTAAGTGGCTAATGAAGTATCTGAAAATGAAAGATCAAACTCAGAAGATTCATGTAACGCAATACTTCAACCTTGATATATTCTCTACCGTCCTTTACCTGTCATTGTGCAGGAATCTACACTAAAACATTTCAGGGCTTTCCTGCCTCTCCTTGAATAGAACCAGGGGTGCTATTCAGCAGGTTCTGACAAGTTCTGGAGAACCGGTAGCAGGGGTGGTTCTACTTACCTTTACCACCAGTTCGCAACAGGATCGCTTGCTTCACTCGCGCATGCACTTTCTGCGCATGCACAGATCACTGATGATGTCATCCGGGGTGGTGGGCAGGGCGTCCCGCAGGTTTTACTACCGGTTCTTGCGAACTGGTCTGAACCAGGGGCAACCCACCACTGACTGGTAGTGGAAATTTTGAGTAGTTCGGAGAACCAGCAAATACCACTCTGGCTGGCCCCAGAGTGAGGTGGGAATGGAGATTTTGCAATATATTTCCCCCAGGAGTGGGGAGGGAATGGGGATTTTGCAGTATCCTTCCCCTGGAATGGGGTGGGAATGGAGATTTTGCAGTATCCTTCCCCTGCCACGCCCACCAAGTCATACCACGTCCACCAAGCCACGCCCACCAAGCTATGCCCACAGAACCGGTACTAAAAAAATTGAATTCCACCACTGAATAGAACCAATAATGGAAAACCATTACTTCTTAGGTAATTGGTCCCACCATCAATCTGATCTTTCCACTAATAAGATTTTTATAAGTTTCTGCAGGTCTACCTTTCAAAAATTTAAATGCATGATTCTGTGAGCTGCACTCTAGAATGAGCGAGAAGAGTTTCTGACCTTCTGTTATGTGACACCCTTTCAGGTGGTTTTAAAAGTACCTTTGTATCATCTCTCAGTTTCCATTTTTCAAAATCAAATACACTCAATTTATTCAACCGTTTCTCACAGAACTTGGTTTCCAGTCCCATTAACAACTTTGTGGCCTTCTCTAAACTTATTCCATTTTTCATGAATCCTTTTTAATGTGTGATATCCAGAACTGGACATAACACTCAAGATGAAGTTCAACCAAAGCAGAATAAATTGTAATTATGATTTTCTACAATTTGAATATTATAATTACAATAATTGTATTTAACTTGTTTATAAAGCTTATATACCCAGAAAAGCAGAGAATTTAATAATAAAAATGTACAGCAACATCACATTGTTGATTCATTGTTTGCAATCAACTACTTACCCACAATCTTTGTTATAGTTATTAAATGTATGAGCCACCCATCTTATGGTTCGAGGCAATTCTGAGCAACTAATATAAGTAGTATTAGAAAATCAGGGATCCTATATCTGTGCACCCGATTTTTCTCTCCTAAATGAAGCATGAAGTAGTCCCATATAAAACTGCAAAAATAGCTATAATCATATGAACGTAGCTTGAAAATCTTAAGACAGAACCTCAACATTAACAATAATAAATGGTTTTATGTTTCCACATGTATCAGTGGGAAGATACAATTGTCACTGGACTTGATGGCCCTGTATATCACTAGATGGAAAGTGACATCCATTGGACTTGATGGGACTGAAAGTCACCGGATTTGGAATCCTTGCTTCTAGGACACCAAACTTCATGAACCAGTGAATCCAACTAACATAACATTTGTTTCAATTCTCCTAACAGTAGATCATAAACCCATTGAATTTGTTCTTTGTCTTCTTAAATGACATTGTTATGTCCCTTTTCTTTTTCAGGGATTCATCACTTGGTCTTTTATTCCAGGGGTCTCCAACCTTGGCAACTTTAAGACTTGTGGACTTCAACTCCCAAGGCTCCCAGAGCTTTGCTGGCTGAGGAACTCTGGGAGTTGAAGTCCACAAGTCTTAAAGTTGCCCAGGTTGGAGACCCCTGTTCTATTCTGTGGTGAAGTCTTTTCTTCTCCTAAATGCTCAGAACCTGTTTCAGAATGTCAAAACCATATGAGTTCCAGTGGTGCAGAATATGTGTTACTTTGTTTTCACTTTATGTTTCTCTTGAAAAAATTTCCTTTTTCTAAAATAAAAATAAATAAAAAAATCTTACTTTATCCTGCCTTAATAACTAACAAGAGGTCATTTCCTGATTCAGTTGTTTGACTTTTTCTTTAAGTACTGCTACGACCTTGAACTTGCTACAAAAATAACCCAAGTTTTCTAGTAGAAAACAAACACGCCAATAAAACAAGATAGAATAAGCCATGGTGGCGCAGCAGTTAGAAGGGGCATTGGTCCTCCCTGATACGCCCCTTCTAGTTGGGTGGATACAGCAGACAGATGTGGGTTGTGCTCATTGGTCAGATTATGGGACTGAGCCTGTCATTCAATTAAAATTCCGCCCCTGTTGCTAGGGACTCCCAGCTTTTGTTGAAGGAGGAAGACAGACTCTATGTGTGGAAAACACCTATATAATATTAGATTCCAGACTGTTTATAAGGTGGGACTGGCTGCTGTCTCCACCCAACGAGAAAGGGTGTATCAGGAAGGACCAACGCCCCTTCTCCATTGGACGTGGAGACAGCAGCCAGATGTGGGACATACCCAAGTTCATTGTCCCAGCTCACGGGAGGACACAGTCTGGATAGAAGACTCTCCCCGCATATCAACACCTTGTAACACTTTTCTTCCAAAGTCAGCCTCCTCGGAGGCAAATTTATCTATTTTATAATGTCTAACAAATGTAAAAGGAGAGGTCCAAGTAGCTGCCTTGCAAACATCAGGCAACGAAACACTCGATGCCCAGGCAGCTGACGTTGCAGCACTTCTCATGGAATGAGCTGTAACATTACTAGGAGAAGTCAATGATCTGAGTTGATGACATCACTCTTTGTCCTAAAGATGCCGGGAAAAAAGAAATGAACAAAGATTCAGTCTTACGAATATCAGCAGTCCTTTTCAGGTATTATCTGAAGAGCCCGACATACATCCAACGTGTGCAACTGTCTCTCCAATGGAGTAGATGGCGAAGGATAGAAATCTGGAAGGACTAGTTCCTGTAAAGGGTGAAAAGGAGAATTAATCTTGGTCACAAATGTCGGATCTAACCTTAGGACCACACGGTCCGTGTGGAACACACACAAATCCTCCCTGGTAGATAATGCAGCCATCTCAGAAATTCGTCTCGCCGATGTTATAGCGACCAGGAAGGCCACTTTGCCAGATAATAGTCTTAAATTTGCCGACCCCAACGGTTCATATGGAGACCCCATAAGAGTGTCCAACACCAGTGTAAAGTCCCAATTTGGGTACCTATGTATTACTGGAGGACAGAGATTCTTTGCTCCTCTTAAAAATCTCTGAATCAGCGGATGCTGAGACAATGAATGAGCGGAATTGTAAGTCAGTATTGAAGATATTGTTAAGGATATTGATGTTGTTTTACCAACCAGCAGAGTAACTGCAC